>JACJUY010000036.1:431078-444520 GCA_014220935.1 Platorchestia sp. MABIK
GATGCTTATTATTTTATCACATTTTCACCATTCAACGGATAAAATTTAATTAAGAATTACGGTCTGCAATTCACGCATGCTTGTTTTGTGCGTATTATGCACGGCTTTATTTCCGCAATCTTCTTTTGAGAGTGGGCTTCTTATGCTACATCTGAGAGAGAAACGTGCAACCTTGTGAATATTTAACCTCTACTGAGTTCAGGCATTGTTATTTAGCATGAGAAATAAATGGCAAACTATTCGTGTTCTCTAGCTAAACCCTACGAAAAAAAAAATTATCCGCCACGTGTTTAGTGCATAGAAATAATATTCTTATTCGTGGAATATAGGTTGCAATTTTTGAGAGCTCAACATATACCTATACGGACTCAATTTTTTACTTGAACATCTAATGGGTTACTGATTTCAAATAACTCTGTATTTGTTTCTCCAGCATTGAGTAAAAGCAAAAATCATTTCCAGCTAAAGTTCAATTTTGATATACGCCCGTAAGACCCACCATATGGAAATGTGACATTTATCGTTTTTTGAAAATGCTTCAATGCCAAACAACATAGGCCTCGTCTACTTCACAATTTCAAAAGTTAGGCTTCAGTCGAAATTTTTCAGAAGAGTGCAGGATACTGGGACGGGTGCTTAGTGTTGAAGTAACCTTGGTGACACACCACACCCGAGCTGTAGAGAGCAACACCCTCATCCCAGCCATCAGCACCCATTTGTCTCAAGGCTTCCCTTCCCTGGACACGTTATCCTTTCATGACCTGACATTCATCTCAGTTGCCTTGTAGGGCCGAGAGAAGCCTTCTCTCTTCCGGTCATTCAGCTCTCGGTGCTGGCATTGCGTGAGCCTCACTATAGCATGAGATCTACCTCTAGCTTGTACCATAGCGTGAGGCCTACCTCACTATAGCATGAGATCTATCTCTAGCTAGTACCCTAGCGTGAGGTCTACCTCACTATAGCATGAGATCTACCTCTAGCTAGTACCATAGCGTGAGGTCTACCTTACTATAGCATGAGATCTACCTCTAGCTAGCACTATAGCGTGAGGTCTACCTCACTATAGCATGAGATCTACCTCTAACTAGTACCATAGCGTGAGGTCTACCTCACTATAGCATGAGATCTACCTCTAGCTAGCACTATAGCGTGAGGTCTACCTCACTATAGCATGAGATCTACCTCTAGCTAGCACTATAGCATGAGGTTGGATATTACTTATTTCCATTCATATAATATAGAGACAAACACTTCATTTGTGCATCTCAAACGGCACCTGGGTAGGCGATATGTTGCAGTAGACCTCACGCCTTGGTAGCAGATCGCAAAAATTTAATCTGAGTAAATATTACAAATATCAGAAAGAAGATATGCAAATATGCAGCTGCCTTTGTTGAACTTGACTTAAGTGCAAATGATTTAACCAAGGTGAGAATGTAAAATTGTAAAATTTTAAATCGTACAATTTCAAAATGTAAAAATTTTAAATTATTAACTTAAAATTACGAATTTTAATGGCGATCTAGCTCTTCACCATCCATAATTATAACGTTATGGGGATGTTCTCAGAAGCCGTCGATCACATTCATTCCTATAAGTTTACTCCTCAAATTATTTCCGAAACAAGCACTGCCGTGTGTTTGTGAATATTGTTGTCAATGTATTTACTACTTTTTTGATCAAAAATAGTTCCTTGCACATTCTCTAGGAAATTGTTTTAAGAAGCTCGTTGGAAAACTTTAATAATTTTTTCTACTGGAGAAAATATTTTAATAACAGAATTTTATTTTTCACTTTGACCGCAGTTGGTTAAACTGAAATTCAATATTCGACTCAAATATGAATTCAATTGCAGTAAGTAATTTTAAAAACAGCGAACATTGATTGGATTATTTCTTTTTTTACCTTTCATTGAGCATTTATGAAAATTTAGATTGTGAATACTAGTCGGGCAGCAGCATTATGAAAATCCCCTCCGTGGCCACCGGTGACGCACACTGCGGTCAAAGTGTCAAGCATGTTGAGATAAACGAAAGACAAAATGCCTCACTTAATCGAAGTTAAGTAAAGGGTAAATATTGATCACGCTACATTTGAATGATATTAATAAATACATTAGCTAATTTATCCGACCACGTTGACGAAAGTGTAAGCAAGTTTTTCAATCTTAGCTTCAATTTCAACTATAGTACAATGATGGAGATCTAGCGATTTCGCTGTCAAATGGCAGAGCTTGGAGATGTTAACTAAGGTCCGTCTAAATAGGGATTTAGCTTTTCAAGTGTCACGTACATACAAGTGCATTATCACGCTGAAATTTTTATTGTTTAGCTTCATGAACTTTAAATTCTAAATATTATACGACTGAAAAAGTTTAGACATTTATCGAGAATTAATAGACCGTTAAAGGGTAAAGAGAGAATACCCCTCAAGGCATAACAGAGCAACGCTCGAGCTTACAGTTCGAAACGTTCTGTGATGTATATAACCTTTTTCGTGTTTTCTATACGGTCACTCTTTCGTTCGCTAAAGTTCAATGATGGCTCATCGGATCGTGTGAAATTGATCGAGATTAATTTTATTGCAATTTGCTTTCACTGAATATTGAATAAATGATTGAAATACTACATCACGCCTCGGACTGTTAAGCGCAGTACATTAACGTAAAAAGTTTTAAAACTTAAGTCATCTACAAAATTTTACCTCTTCAGAGTTCATTAATATAATAATTATCATATATCAAAATGGTTACTTCTTTTATTAACTCGAAAGCGATTTTTATTTCTTGTAGAATCCAGTTCCTGGCGGCAGTTTTCATGGTGTCACGCACAACTATTGTAATCACTTTAGGATCGACGGCCATCCCTCAAACCACTTAGATGGTTTTGCAAACTACTTTAGATGATCCCATTGCAGTAAGGAAAAGTCATCGCAGGCTTGAATCATAAATTACAAAAAGTGTAAATGTTAAATCTGGTCACTTATTTTGCCATAATATTTTTTCACGTGGTTAAGTAGAATACAAGGTACTACTAGATAGCTCAGGCTAGGTTTGGGCACGTAAACCTAACGGGGGATCGGCGTTTGGCATCACAGCCTCACACTCGATCTATAGAGAACCCCATGCAAAGTGCTCTCATCGTTTGGGGTCTGTTTCCTATCTAACTGATCGTTGTGCAAGCATTTCAAGGTAAGCACACGAACACAGTGGACACGAGCTAGAATCACGTGTTATGACTGATAGGAGCTTCCAGACCAGAGCGGGATTGAGGAGTATAAGTTAATGTTTGAAAATTGAACTTTCAGCGACAGGGCAATCGTCTGAACATTCTCAGACGCGCTTCCTTCGGCTCGATACAGACTAAATCAATTAAAGTTTTTATTTCATTTAAGGAATTAAAATAATTGAGGGATAAAACATGATATCTCACTGACACGAGCTCTGCCGTTAGTTAACTACTTTTTAGTTTCCCTGTATATTTCTTAAAACGTTAACCGCGATAACTTAAACTGAATTTCAAAACTTCACTCAGATGAAGCTCAACTTTAATTTTCAACAGTAAATTGAACATAAGTTCATTTGGCACCTGCGCTCACTCCATTTTCATACAGTACACGTAAAAATTCAATAGCGTGTTCTACACACAGAACACGGCCAATTGACTCAACCTGTATCACGCACTGTACTTGACCAATGCTAACATCAATTTCGTTAATTACCAAAAAAACATCACACGTTATTGAGAACTGTGATCAATATTGAGAAAAACGTACTAGATTGACAACATTGTATACCAAAATAATCCCTTAATTACGACTCAGTAGAAGCCAGTGCCTTCACAGGCAGAGCCAGTAATCAATTTTTATACAAATAGAAAAGTTAAAACTATTTGCACTCGCAACACAACTTTTCAGTTCAGAAATGCGGGTGGAGTGTTGAATGAACCTGCAACGAAAGAATTCGGTCGTGAAATGGTCAGTATTCGAGCATAATGTTGATTTGACATTAGAGGTAATAAGGATTTGTAATGTTGAATTTTAATATGTTTTTCGTACCACTTAATCAAACTCTTCCTCCTAAAAAAATGCAATGCTTTGAATTTCGACATTGTCGTTTGCGTTTAGTGCAACAAATTTTAAGAACAATGCAAAATTAACAATTATAAATTTGAATATCATCATAAAATTTAAGGCTACGAACTTTTTCGTCAGTCTTTAAAATGAAGATCTTAAAGATTGTGCAAAAGTGAGTAGCACGAGTGAAAATTATTTTCATACTTAAAGTAGTTAAACCTCATCTATTAAACCGGAAATGAAAGGAATTGATGTTACTTGAAAAATTGAAATCCATATTTCAGCATTTTTATAATTTTAAAATGCCTTCTCTAAAACTTTACCTTAGGTAGAAAACGTACAGGTCAAAATTAGATAAAAGAAATTGCGACAGCAGTTGTGTTATTTCAACTTGAACCTTATTTTTGTAAAATCTCCAGAGAAGCTGAGCAGCTGTTGAAAAGATCCGGAGGCCTTTTTACTTAAAAAATGAAAAAGCGTTACTCCTTAGAAAAGCGTCACTCTACAACGTACAAAAAAAAGTGAGTGCGCAGACTGTGTCTTCAAAAATCTGAATCCGATGCATCAAAATGTTATTTTGTTGTATTCTCAAATACTAAAGAGATTTTTTAATCCCAAGCTTTCCGAGTACGTTACTGCTCCTTCACCTTCTCCAATGTTACACATCTCTGCTCATCGTGACACACTGAAACCGACACAAAGCTTTGCGCCAGTTTTGTCCAGCCGTAACATTGTTTACTGGAAAAAAAGTTGAGGACTTATTAAAATGAAGAAATCGCCACAATTCCCACCCGAACAATATTTTTTTAAAGTCCTTGGACCAACTAACTAATTTGACGGCCCAATACACGTTACCAGCTAATTGGGCCAAATGTGTACCATTCTGTAAATTGATCATTCACGTAACGGTATTAATGAATGACATTTCATGTTCCGCCACCTTTTTAAAATATAGCTGTTGCATTTTCACATTTCTCAGGAAAGATAAAAATGTATTCGAGCAGTGAAGTCGGTTTCCTAATTCTGCTACTTACAACCTAACTAAACTAACCGTTAACTACAGCGGGATCGTGTTGAACGTGTTAACGATCTCAGGGGACCTGAACACACAGCATCTCGATGAGCATCGACGCCTGATTCATAGAGCAGATCTTTTCTGTTGCTTGTTTCGAATGCTCGTTTCGAATACTTAAAAACTGAATTTACAGAAACATCCACAGTGCCAAAGCTTTTCACTTTCTCACAAAATCCTGGCCCTTGTATTCACACATAAGTCATTACTCCTTTGTTTTCTGAACAGAATAGTTGAAGTTTAGGACTACAGCGTCCTTGGATTCCTATAATGCTCACACCACAAACAGTTATTAATTTTATTTGGTTCCTTACAAGTACACAAACTCGCATCACAATTGATTGGTTGAGCTTGGCTGGAATTAGTCACCGCTGGAAGGTAATATTCATCTCCACGAAAAAAATCACAATGAGGCTATTTTTCCCAGAGATCAATTGAATATGTTGTTAGCAACTAATCTTCCTTGAAAGAAATTCAACGGTGGCGTTCCCCATCGCAGAAAACTTAGAAACTTTCACTTCTTGCCAACATAAATTTAGCTGGTGATTGTCAAGGCTTAGAAGATAAAAAAAACAGTGAATTCAGTAACTCTCAAAAAATCGATGATGCCATGTTTTATAGAACGCAGTTGTTTAGTAAACAATCTCTACGAACCATCGCCTAAAAGCCAGATGGAGGAAGAAATGTCTGCAGTTCACCGTCGAAGAGAACTTATTTCGATAAATAATTATTATTTATAGAAATTCAGCTGAAAACCTACATAACTTCCCTATGAAACCCATTATTTTTTTTAACTTTACCCAGTTTTAATGGAATTCCACCCGATTGACCCAAAAACATAGGTGATTTACCAGGAAATGGAAATAATTTAGCTATAAATACACTTAGTATGTATAAAATAATATCATCATTAGAGATTTGAAGAAAATCATTACTTATAATTTATGGAAAAAATGTTTACAAGTATATTACATCGATTGATTTGGATGAGAAAAAAAAACTGTACGAAAACATGGAGCAAATTATCGTGACTGAAGAAGAAAAAATTCAAATTCCACGCAAACTAGAGTTTAATTTCAGGTTATACATGGTATACTAAGGACATTAGGTGCAACTACAGATTGGTTGCAGTTACAAAATGCACGCAGCCTCTAGAAGCGACAAGGCTTATGCAAATTCAAGCCTTTGATCTTTATTATTAGGGAACAATGTTCAGTCTTTAATATCAAAAAAGAAAAAACGCGTATCATTAATTGGCTCCTGTAACATAGCATATTTCACGAAATTCGAGTGCAAAGTCCAGATTTCAAACGGTGATGTCAATGATTCAGCAAACATTGAAATCAAATTTTCAATGTTCGAGCTAGGAGCGGAAGTTTTTCTGTCGACTTAGCTTCTCTACGTGCTATTTTTTGGGACCAAAATTCCCAAACTTTATTAGGCAAATATCTCAACTTGGCGATTTCTCGAGAAAAAACACACGAATTGTAGATAAGTCAGGAAAACTTTTGCTTATGGATACGCCGTTACCACGACGTAAANGTAGCGACTGTACAGAAACAAAGAGTGGGGCACCGTAGCGACTGTACGGAAACAAAGAGTGGGGCACCGTAGCGACTGTACAGAAACAAAGAGTGGGGCACCGTAGCGACTGCACGGAAACAAAGAGTGGGGCACCGTAGCCACTAAAGGAGTGTTCAGTCACCTTCTTCCTTTTGACGTTTTGTGAGGGAGACAAAACGGAGGACAGGTATTTTCATTCGAGAGTTGGTTAAATTTTGTTCGAAACGAGGCAAAGGCAACTGATACTATGCTGGGTATACTTTATGTCATTCTCAATTCTTGAATGAGACATTTCTTTAAAGTTTCTAAATAACTGAGTAAAAATGAAATCTGGCAGATGAAGGGCTGTTCATTAAATCCAATTTTTCCCGTAGCTGTCAAACGCACCTTCAAAGTGTTATGAAAGTTTTTATCAAAATTGGATTGCATTATTCCTTCATATTTATAATCCATGGATTAATTCTTCGCTCTTCTCATGCTTTCAAGCAAGATTTTTCAAGCAAGATTTTTCTCTCCTTATTGTTGAGTTCTCATTTGAGACTAGAGCAGAAAATACAAGAAGTCATGTGCCATTAAAATCCATACCTCAGGCTTTTGACCTACTAATGCAATGTTTAGCCATTATCACTTCTACCGATTGAATCAAACAATAATGCTCTGGATGGTTCCTAGGAAATTTCCCACTAGTATCGTTCTACTGTCATTTTATTTTTCTTTCTAGTCCCTGTTCGCTTTTCTCGAAATTGGAGCCTTGAACTCGGAGCTCGAAGGTCTGGGCATAGCGTTATAAAGAGCGGCCATATCTGGCTGCAGGAGGCGATATTTTGCAGCGTCAGCAGTTCTGGTGCCCGGCGGAGGCGAGAACGAGCAGGGCAAGGCTCCGTAGATCACGGTGATGACCCAACAAAAACGGGAGGCCCCTTCTCTTCAGTGTCACCTAAAACTTGCGTTTTAAAGGCTTTCATAAGAATTTTGTCGCTCGCTCGGGGAAGCGAGATCTTCGTCACCTTGACAAATATTGGTTGACACCTCGTAATTGGAAGCTACGCTCGATGCCACATACTCTTTTTTTTCAATTCGCTGTTGGAATACGTTGTATCGTCCTCCTTCGAATATAGCGATGATAAAAATTTGAGTAACATATACTTAAGCGGTTTTTTATTTAAAATTGGCTCTTTGGTAAACATTAAAATGAGATCGTAAGTTGAGAGCTACTGCTAATTGATTGCTTTACGGAGAGGAAAAATTGCCAGTCTTTAACGAAAGACTGAACTTTGCCTGCGATTCGTAATTATTGACTGAAATGGATGAGCGTAAAAATATTGGTTTCATGAAACAATGATGTTTAATTACTGACTGAAACAAAGAAGGGAACGAATAATTACTTTTATGAAACGGTAATTCGTATTCAGTAATTTATAATAACTGACCGAAATGAAGATATGATTGTCTATTAGTTGTATGAAATATTCCTGAAAGAAATATTTTTTGGTGCTACCCGAACCACAAGTGCATGCAGAGTATATTCCACAGCACAAGAATGTGTTACACCAACAAGCGCACAATATATAAACTGAATACATCTGATAATAGAGCATTCCTCTAATGGGTTTCCCATATCAAAATATAAAATTGGAACTATACCTGTAAATAAAATTTAATCTGCTGGCTCTTTGGAAATAGTAACACGTGCTGCATCCAAGAATATCGTTTGTTTAAACCTTAGCTCCAACTTCGAAGCCAACACTAGCGTAACAATTTGCGACATATCCTACCCAACACTGCAGTACTCACTACAGTGGACACTGGAGCCCTATTCAACTGATGGTTTTCAGTAAATTTCAGCCCCTAAAACATAAAAATCAAAGTTAAAACCGATACCTTCTCTCTAAATGGATAAATGCGTTTTTTCGCTTTTGGAATTCCACACATCACAAAAATTTATAATTTTCTATTATCTGCTGCCTGAAAAACGCGAGAATAGCACCTTCCGCTTTAGCAATGTAGGATCCGAATAAGGTTAAAGCTCATCTTTTTTCTTGATCCTTTTCCTGATTAATCTTTTCACGTGAATAAACTTCAACACTGGAGTTCAAGCAAATTGGAGCTAAAGCCACCAATTTTCTAATAAAAAATGCCTGCGAGCATAGCGAACATTTCAAAATTTATTCAGCATCCAATACAATGCTAGGCCATCCAATGAAGGCAAAGTTTTGACAGAAAGCGGGCTGCTGCTTGTAAGCCATCCAAATTTATTTAAATCTTGAATTCGAATGTATTGATTTCATGAGCATGATGAATAAAGGTAGAGCATGTTAAGTGCTGAATGTTAAATGCACAGTGTTACACTGCTGAAAAATTCAGGTGCAAATTTTAATACCCTTGTATTGAATACGAGTCCTCTCATCATTAACTGAGTGCGCCTCCACTCAAATCCCCGCATAAGGAGTCTATGCAGCACCTTAGGAATCAGGTGCCTCAAAAATGACCATGTCAAAAATTGCCAACATAGATGTACCGCATTTTAGCAAGGCCCCTTCAACTACCTTTTTATTTGTATTTACATCGTAGCAGAGATAAACAAGTTGTCGTACCTCATGAAACTCTATGTTGAGCAAATATCTGACAAACGAAACGAGCCGAGACTTATTTTGTACAAATACTTTTTTATTCCTAAGTGTATAGAAGTGTCCATACTTTCTTAGTGCCACATTTCCTTTATTTTCTAGCACAATTTGCTTCTGATGCATATTGAGAGAAATATTCGATCAACTGATTCAGTTCGAGTTGGTCAAAACGTATTATACCTGAAAAATTTTGATATACGAATATTTGTTCCTCCCCGCTATATAGAGTCTTCCAGTCGCGTTTCCGTGGTCAACACTCTGGAAGGAACAACAGCCGCAGCTCAAGCATCACAGCTCCAGGGCTGTAATAAACCAGCGACTCTTTACATATTTCACTCGAAGCAAGCCTTTGCTCGTCTAGGAGCACAACTTGAACCAAAGTGCGTTAACTTATTAACCTGGGGCCAGAATTTCAAGTAAATTCCGTCTTAGTATCCTGTACAATTGAAAGCGTTAGCTTCCCAAAGTCCACTTGGCAACATCGCTCGCTACAGCACATCAAATAGGGAAGTTCACTTAAAAGAACTTACGTTGTGAGCTACACCGTTAGAATGACGTGAATTCTATGTTTATATAGCTTCATCTCAACCGTTTACCGTCCTAAACTACACCCGAAGTGTCAGTGCATCTTGTTGAAGCAAATGACCGTACTTCGGAAGTTCGGAGACTCCTGAGCGAGAGGCAATAGAAGTTGTGATCACAAGCAGTAACCTCGTTTTAAACTCTAGAAACTACTAGGTAATGATGCATACCTCCGTTGAATGACAGCACTTGATAACCATATTAATTAACTGAATCATCTTAATTTTAATCATTAAATTCACATTGAATTTAAAACACCTGCATGTAACGGCCATATAAACGCATAAGTGTCTTATGTCGGGTTTTGTCACAATATGTAGTACGTTGGCGTTCCATCAATGTGCATGAAAGTCTTCTTAAAATGCAGGGGATTTTTCAAATGAAAACTGTAGCAACTCTGGATATCCTCCGGCAATTAGCCCACACAAGAAGAAAAATAACACAAATTAGAGTCTTTCTTTAACGTTCATTTGGAAGAACAAATCTTCATTCTGAATGTCATTTGCTTTCTGCAGTTCAGAGACACCTCATAAACTTGCCATTCTCTTCTGAAGAAAAAGCTAAGTAAGCAAAAGTTAAGGAAATCATTTCACTTGAAAACGAAGGTTGTATTTCGATGGACAAAGCTCGTCTCAATAAAAATTGCAAAAAAAGGGCGCACGCTCTTCAGACATCATCTGCTAGGAAAATTAATTAACAAAATATATTGCAGATAATTTTTGTCCGTTTCTTGAACACATTATGACTTATAACTTGTACACGTTTATGATGTTCATATCATCCAGCGATGTTTACATCGTCCATTTAACCAATTTATTCCTTATTAATTCACTTACAGTTCACCATCTTCATCATCCACCCTAACCATCCTTCCATTCTCTGAATTCAACTTCAATAACGTGGAAAGATTCAATAACTCTTAGCATCCATGTAACCCGGGAGGTAGTTAGTGAAATTTAATAGATCCACCTCGTTTCCAAATATCGCAGCACACTCGTCACTTTATTGCAATAGGACGCGGCCGATCAATCGCTCCGTTCGAGGAATTCTAATTGCGCACGTGGGACGCCGCCACTCCTAAAATTCCAACACGGAAAATTTCTCCGTAGCTGCTGCCTAACCGTCCCTTAGATCGCTCACTCCAGCGTCCTTATACCATCCGGATACATGAAACAAATTTAAATGAATTATTTCACACAAGTAACTCATGAGTAAAAATATTCCTTCAACCTATTTCAAGCAGGAATGGAAATTTTTGCTTCTCACTATGGATGCGCTGACAGTAAAATGCCCTACGCTCAATTAGCGTGGGTTTCACTGACATATTTCAGTTAACTGAGTTTTGTTTTCAACAAGTTTGAGCATGTATTTAGATTGGAGTCGTCTCGAACCATCGAGCAAGCTACAAGACTGCAAAGCCTGATCCACGACTTCTTTGCACAAAAGTTACCGTACACACTCTGTGTTCAGAAAAGTTATGATCGGATTAGCATTCTTCCATTGGAAAACCACGCTTTTCTTTAACAAATTAACCACCACGGGTTAAATTAAGGTTTAACAATCACCTAAAATTTGAAGTAAACTGCAGTAAGTAATTTTGAAAAAAGCAAACATGAACTGGATCGTGCCTTCATTCAGCTTTGGAGAAGTATTTACGAAAATTGAGTTTTGACTACTAGTCGGTCAGCAGCATTCTGAAAATACCCTCCGTGTACTACCGGTGGCTCACATGGCATGATCAATATATCGTTTGAGTCATAGTATGCAAAAAAAAGAAAACATTATCAAATTTACGAAGACATCACTTCTCATGCAATGCTGTTAACCTTTTTGTTAACCTATTTTTCTCATGCAATGCTGTTAACCTGCGTTTTTGTACTTATATCCCCGTTACTAGAATCACATCATCAAATTTTCATTGATATTAGGGGAATACCGATATCAGAATAAGATAGGGGCAGGGAATTTAACTCGTTGACCGCGATGGGTTAAACTGAACCTCAATTTTCAACTTAAATTTAAAGTCAATTGTATTAAAAAATTTTGATAATAGGAAATATTAACTGGATTGTGCCTTCATTTAGATTTGATTTAGAATTTAAGAAAATTGAGTTTGTGACTACTGGTCGGTCAGCAGCATTATGAAAATCCGGGAACACAACCAACTCACGTCGCGACCAACGTGTTAAAAAGCGCATTAGGGACAAATTTCACAAGAAGCACGATGTATAGAGGCTATTTTCGAAAGAAAAGCGTGTAGTCCTCTGTGACGTTGAATAGATTATGAATTCGTTAATAATCATGTTAAAGTGTCGATTTAAAGTCCCGTTAAAGTCTCAGGTTAGCAGTTTGGTACTTGAACAAAGAACAGTGACGTCAACCATATACTTGGACAGATCCAAAAATTCTATTATTAATAATTGCTGAGAACCATCAAACTCACATACTGCACAAAAAAATACGCTGACGCACACTAAAGAGCTTTGGTAGTGTTATATATTAGTAAATGACAGTGCTAATTAATAATTCACATAACCAATGAATAAAAAGACACAATATGCTATGAATTCTGAACATGGGGTTTCTACAAATTTCATCTGCTAAATATGCTAGGGACTTCTGGAAAAAAATTATAATATTTCATATTAGATTATCGTAAGAGTGTATGGCTAGTTTTACACTAGAAGCCTGTCTAAAAGTACTACTAGTATAAGATGCCGAAGCAAGAGGGATCCTCAATAGCTGTAAGTAATCGTATTATTTTTTAACTCATTGCAAATGAGCTAGCAGTTTCTAACCATTTCTTCAGGAACTATGAGATTTATTGTGAATTAACTGAATATGACTGGGACCACTAAAAATTTTGCAAGATCTGGTCCATCCCGAGGGATTTAAAAAGACATTTCGTGTGACATGTTATGAAAGGTAAAAAACTAATCCATTTGAGACGAGAGATGGACTTGAAAAAATCGAAGTGTTTTTGAAACACATGTTTGTAAGAGAACATTTAGCAATGAACTCCAGGGTTCCCAACTCAAACACGATCTCCGGTAACAATTATTATTGCAAATGGAGGCGCTGCAACTAAGCATTGAGCAGTTTTCTTCTTAAACTGAATTCACCATGAATTTTGCAAAATTCACCATGAATTTTGCAAAATTTAACATGAATTCTATATTCGTGACATAAATCCCCCTTTTGCTCCTGGGTTATGTTTGTGGGTTATTTTCGTTTACTTAAACGATTTAAACACCTTATTTCTGGTAATAATTCATCAGGATAATCGTCTCTTAGCGCAATGACAATAGGCACGTTGAGAAACAATTACTAATGGCGATGACGATGTTCAGTGGTTCCTAAGATATTTGCTGAAAAATTTATTCTACGTTAATAATGTATTTTATTCTAAGTCCTCAAATTTGAACGAACACTTGCCTAATTAAGTAAATGCTGCGCGCGAGGGGTTGAAAAATTATATTAAAATAATTTACTGTCTTAGGTTATAAGGCAAACTCGAACTAAAT
>JACJUY010000037.1:8603-46071 GCA_014220935.1 Platorchestia sp. MABIK
GCTATGAGGTCTGTAATTTTGGCGTTCACTGTTTTACCTCCGGCGTACTGGAAGGAATCCACGAGTGAAAATTATCCCAATATCTTCCCACCTTCCATCTAACGCGTAGGTTGTGTTGCGGAATCCTAGTTTCCCAGAAGACAGATGTAAAGTCCATAATTCAAGTCGTACTTGGGTAAGAGGTATCGCTTCAATGTACGTATTTTAGGGCTATAATAAAATATAATCTTTATGACTTCGCCTGGACCAAAGTATAAAATTGGCCTTGCGTTGAACACTTATCACCCCCGTTTTCAAGGTCTGATAATTTGAAGCGCAGTTGCGTATTATGCAGGAATTAGATATGCGTACACTCGTTTTTCCTCGCACTCGCGTGAAGGTCGCAAAAAATTGAGTGCTCTCGTCAGTCTTGAAAAATTCGTGCGCAGCCCAACACAATGAGAGGAAGAGTGATATGTGCAATGTAGAATACGTTCAGTGCGGGATTTGTTCAGCCGTGTTCAACCGTGGTTGTTACTTGATTTTAGGTTTGGTTTATTACTTCGGTTTGTAAAAATTTATTGAAAAACCAAAAATGTCGAGTGTTGCATTAGGTTAATTGCTTCCACGCTCTTTCCAACACCTCAGTGCCATAAATACTGACTTATGCCTGAAATTCACATTCAACCTGCATGACCCCTCAGGGGGACACAACTATTGTATCTATGGGAATTAGCACTCCCAGGGGGACAATGTGAGGGCCCGAGCTAAAGGTTAGGTAGGCTTTCTTTTTGCTAAAATTACATAGGTTTCTGTTTTGTTGCGGACCGACTTTTTTTCGGTTCACTGTTATCCTGTTTTTTCAACACCTACTACTTTCTTCTTAGACTTTGATCTTGTTTCATGAACTTCTTTCTCATCTTACTGTTTCTGTGCCCTTTATGCATAGATTCCACGTTCCCTTAACTCCATACTAAATGGTGCCTTCTTCCTTCCTCTCTTTGGATCTCATTTGTTGAGGATAGGGAGGCTTAAACTAACTAATAATCTAATCTTCAATCTGCATGCATTCACTTTGATTCAAGTAGAATGCAAGCTTTCTAATGGCTTCAAAAAGTCCCTGATTGTCATTGCCAAGCACTGCCTTTTGAGGTTCAATACAAAGCTGTCATTTTCTACGGAGACTTGAGCCCGCCGTTGGGGCACGGAGACACTCCTCACTTGCTATAGCTTGTGTCTTTAGGCCATTAGTAAACATTTACGTCGAAACTCGAGCGTCTGCGAGACACGTGCGCTGGACATGTCGCATTCACGCTAGTGCAGCTAGCAGTTCATCTCTTTGTTGGCGAGGGGAACTGAGTTTGTTCTGACGCATCTCCTCATCACCTACGCAGCAGCAGCAGCAGGACCCATGCGTCTCTTGAGTACACACAACACACACACACACACACACCGCCTCATGACGCGTGATGCTCCCCTCCCTCACACATCTCCCTCCTCCAGCAGTTATAAATACCCACGGCACGCTTCTCTGCACTTAGTCTTGCGTCTCTGGTCACATAGTAACTGGCTGCCAATCCTGTTCTTTGTGTACGCTTCAGTGGTCTTCATTCCTTCCTGCGCACGTTGCTTTGTAGACTCTACACGTTCTTCGAGCTCTTTTTCTAGTTAGAGAGAACTAGCGTGTTGTAGTTCATTTTTGTATGTTCTAAATCGGAACTAACGTGTTGTAGGATCCGTGCTACGTTCATTTTTGTGTGTTGTAAAACGTAATGCGTGTTGGTTTATTTTCCGTTGCCTTTGATTGCGTTCGTTGTGTGATTTACGCGGTGTGAACTTAGCGTACTCGTTCATTTGAGGTTATTTATTATTTGCTGTGTACAGGGCATGTGACGACGCATTATACCTGCCAAATTCGTGTGGCGATGAACGAGGTCAAATAACCAGCGTTCGCCTCGCTTTTTGAAGGTTCTTTGCGCTGTGCGAGTTGCGCTACTAAAAATTTTCTAACGTGTGTTGGATTAATCGAAGTTCGGGGCGTTTCCAGGTCTTCGGAGTCATTACATGTTCAGTGAGGTGTGTGTGTCCAATCTATTTCTGTTAATGTCATCAATTTCAATTACCGATTTAAATAAAAATTAAGTTCAATGGAGTAAGTTGAGTTCGAAAAGTCATCGGTGTCGTACGCTGTATTCAAGTGGCTCTTGCGTCTCCGAGGTGCAGTTTCCCTCGCAAGTCGCACGTAACGTTTATTGTAATGGAATAAGTAAACACACGTAAGTTACAGGTAAACACACGCAAGTTACAGTTTGTGATGGGTCTCATTTATGGCCGTGCTTTCAGAACTGACTGCGCGTCCTGTGTTGCTCGGGCAATGGATGAGTTGAATGATCATGGTGGGTAGGAATGAATTTTTGAATGTTCTTACTGCGATCTTTTATACTCTCATTCTACGACGGATACTTATTTTTTGTCAGTTGCTTTTTTATTAAAGGTGATTTTGTTCTTTATTTTATTGAAGTATTGATGAGCCCGAGTGTTCAAACGCAGAGGAATTAGTTAAACCATTCAGTGCGCTATTTATCAAAGGTATTCACCTGAGACTGTTGCTAAGGCTTGTGATAAGATCTCTACCATCTTTTGAGTTGGTGTAGAGGCGAAATTTTGTGTTGGTGTAGAGGCGATATTTTGAGTTGGTGTAGAGGCGGTCTAGTCTAGTTAGACGACGTGTACGCTCCTAGAGATTGCCATTCAGAGCATTTTGTGGATTTGACGCTATCCTCGAGGTCTGTAGGATGTAGACTCCTGCAACTGTGTTCATTATTCTACGGTGGAGAAGGAACGTTCATCTGTGGCAGCCCTACAGCTACCTACCGCTGAGTCGCCAATGCTCTTGGGAGTGTTGCGGGCTTAGATGTATAGCAATGATTTATTTTACTTCTTTGTCTCTCTCTCTCTCTCGCTCTATATCTCCCTCTCTCTCTCCCTCTCTCTCACTCTCTCTTTCTTTTTTTTTGGAGGAAGTTAGAGTACCGTGCAGTCGAATTCCTGCAGGAGTGTCTTTTTTTTATATTCTTGTTCCTCTTTCCGTCTCATGAAGATGCGTATACCTTCCTTTGCCAGCATAGCGAGGTGTGGATGTTTAATTATTATACTCTCGGCAGCGCAGCTGACTTTGCACTGGGTGAATTCGGAGCAAGTTAGCAAATGATGCTGATGCACTAGTAAATGTTTGCCACTTTAATGAACTAGTCAGACGAGGGTGCCGTGCTTGGCGAGGTTGGGGCGAGTGTCATGTGTTCGTGCCATGTGTCTGTATGTGATACATGTGAGATGCACCCCCTGCAAGATCTTGTGTGTGTGTGTGTGTGTGTGTGTGACATGTATCTTAATTCTATGGCAAGTCACGTGCGCGCAACTGCCACCAATAGTGTTGGCTGGTGCCAGTTCCCTGATTTCTTCCGATTTCTGACGGTATGAAATCAACTGGCTTGTTCCGCTGTAAAGATGGGTTTACTTATTGGTAATGTGAATGCGTTAGGTATGGGGCTTAGAATTCGTTGCAACATGTTTGTGCTTTATGTGTGTATGTACACTCAGTGATTTTTCTTCTCAAAATATAAAATAATTGCTTATTCCATCTTGAGTTAACTAGAATGCTGGCTTACTTGCTACTATAGTGGGGATGCATTTCTGTCATGCTGAGATGCGCGTTATTTATCCATGTTAATTTAGTTTGATAATGAGAGCCCTGCCTAGGTCGTGCTACATTCGAGATTACAATGGTGTCGCAAGACGGTGCTTGCGTGTGAGCAATAGTAAAGGCTATAGGGAAGCCTGTTCTTCTTCTGCGCTGTGTTGTAATGATTTGCGCAACTGCGAACGGACTTTCTTGAAGCCGATTACGCGATGCTAAATTGTTTGGGCTCTCAAGGTATAGCCTGTTGGAAGGTTTCTCCGTTCATTAAATTAACTGGGGTTCGAAAGCAGCAGCAGACTTGAGCGGCGTGAGAGCTACGGGAAACCGAGGGACTTCCTCAACATGAGTCGGTGTGGGCAGCTCGGTTCAAGATAAAAATCGAAAATGGCTTCTATGCATAAAGATACACTATTTTGAATAACTCCGGTCAGTCTACAGTTATAATTAACTGAATAAACGGACAACTACTGAGGAAATTGAGAAGCATTTCTTAATGGATTCTGTCATGTATTGGAGCTTTACTGGGTTGAAATGTACCAGCAGCTCTGCTCATCTGTGCTGCGTTATTGCTTCGTTACTTTAAAGTTCTAAAGTAATTTTACCATTGAGTGTTGTGTTCAAATGTGAGCGTAGATGTAATTAATTTTGACGGGTCGAGAAAAGGGATGTGCGTACACTGTGTATTTCCGTTCATCACACTACCTTTGTTTATCAGAAGGAAATGCGTAAATTAAATCTGTAGGAAATAATCACTGGTGAAACGTGTTGCCAGTATTTCCTGTGCCCAATTCCGTGTCTGCTTCTTGTTCTTCGGGAATTATTCAATATTTCCTGAATAATTTTAAATTTCGATTTCAACGCACGAATCGAAAAACATACTGTGTGTGATCGTGGTTTATCACATTCGTTCTTTGGCGTACCTCACTCCATTAACGCTGCAGGAATGTTTTTGAGGTTTGAACTATCGCTAGAAATGTTTCATTGTACAATGAAAATTGCACAATATTATACTCTAGATGACAATGAGCTTGTTGCGCTTAACCTGATAATTCGTAGCAGCTTGATAACAGCATTATAAACAACATGGATATTATTTTGTTTCGGTGACCCATGTAAATGTGAGGGCCCGAGCTGAGAGTTAGGTAGGCCTTCTTTTTGTTGAAATGAAATGTTTTTGTTGTGCTAAAGACCGCTTTTTTTCGGTTCACTGCTGTCCTGTTTTTCAGCACCTTCTACTTTCTTTTTCAACTTTGATCTTGTTTAATGAACTCATTTCTCAACTTGCTGTTTCTATGCCCTTTCTGTATAGATTCCGCGTTCCCCTAACTCCATACTAAATGGTGCCTTCCTCTCTTTGGATCGCCTTTGTGGCGGGTAGGGAGACTTAAACGAACTAATAATCTAATCTTTGGTGACACATACATTGGGGGCACCGCCCGACTGGGTGGGGGGTTCTGGGTTTTTGATGGCGAGGCTAAATGAGGCATGTGACTTGTAGCGTACATGCGAGTTAGTTTTGCCCTCGTATACACTAGGCAACAAAACCGCGTCTAAAAGGGAAGCGAGGGACACTTCTCCTTGTCTTACCTATTGTGTTTAAATGACTTCTCTCGTTTGAGGACTGAAGAGCAGGGGTTTATTTGCCTTTTCACTTGATATACTATAGTTTATAATTTAACATATTGACTGCGATGAGTTAAACTGAAGTTCAGTATTCAACTCAAATTTAAATTCAAAAGTTGTTAGAAATTTTATAAATACCAAACATTAACTGGGTCCAGTAAATCCCATTAATTTTAAAAGATTGTTAAAACTTTTTAAAACGAACCATCGATGGGTCGTTTCGCAGCAGGAAAAACTTGAGCACGACTCACCGGTGGGTCGCACCGCAGCCAAAGATTTAATAATTTTTTAATTTATATTATTGGAAATGCCATGTAGGTATTTGCGGTTTACAGTTTCACAGTTGCCACTTAACTCACTAATGATGTTCAGGTCTCTCGCCGTGTGGTTCTGTTGAACAAGTGTTGCGTTTTAGCGCTGCTGCCTGCGTTGTAACGCATATCTATGAACAGAAAGCATGATTTTTCTCGACTGTAGTGTAGAATTGAATAGGTGATCACTCCAGTGAACACCATCTTTAGGTCTTCACGAGTATGCTTCATTCTAAATTTTCAAGTCAGTAACGATGACTGTTCAGTGAGATGTGGCTGGTGTTTTATGGCTAAATCCATAATGACTTACGCGTTCAATTTTAACGAAATAGAATTTCACGAGCGTTGCTTTGATCTCAATGATGCAACAGGTCATCTTGCAGTTACGTGCAAATTATTCTGCTAAGATGTTCGCAACATTAGTGCTGAATGACGTGTTAGAAATGCAAAGGTTTTATTAGATTCGGAGAAATGTGTATAAGTTCATAAAAAAGTGCTTTGCGTGGCGTCTTCTTATCATCTTTATTGCGAATTTCTATTTTGATGGTCATCTGTGAAGAGAGTTTTATTGCTCAGATGCTGCGTTATCAGCCTCATAGCACCTGGCTGCGAGAAATGCGCCTCGCTCGCTGACTCATCCACCAGGGCTCTTTGTTTTCGGGGAAGGAAGGATGCTCAGCACGGTTTTTTGCGCCACGACACGAGTATTGTTTTTATTCTCTTTGCAAAAGTGTATTATTTCTTCCTTTCTATCAAAGGTTGTCTGCTTTTGCTCTTATTGCCTGGGAACCGTCAAGAATATTGTTTTTATTCTCTTTGCTTGGTAATGCCAAAGTGTATGATTTCTTCCTTTCTATCAAAGGCTGTCTGCTTGTGCCTTCACTGCCTAGAAACCCCGTTTACGGAGGAGCTTCACATCGCCACCGTTGAAGTGCCGCGACAGTTATCAAGCTCTTTCTGCTCTGCTATTTAGTTTCCGCGCTTTAGTGTGGCTGCTGGTTCTGGGAATTATGGTTTCTCGATTGGTTGAGTTGTATTTGACATGTCATAAGTTCGTATTGATGTGGTCCGTCCACCGTTAGTAAAGGAGATTTGTTTGTATTCTGCTTATGAAAACAACACACGTGTGCTTCTATCCAATATTTATTGATACGTTTGTCCTTGTGCGCTCTATTGATCGCTCTCTCTGGTATGACGACTTCATTTCAACTGGAAGAGTTATACCAATTGTGGAGAACTCTTTTAACATCTGTTAAACGTACGTACGCAGTTTATTTGTGATTACGTAGTGTGCGGACTGCATCGTTGGGTACCGCTATCTGTTTCATTGATGAACTTTGATTCTCTTCTCATTATTTTCTCCAGTTGTGTATCCTGTTAATATTGCACATTTTTGTGTACTCTGTAAATGTTTTAACTTGTTTAAATTTCGCTTATTTTTTTTTTTCAGCTCAATTGCCTGAACTTATCTGACCATTGATTATACGAGAGAGAAGTGGCTTTTCTCTCAAAATTTAATGCGTTTTCGTTTCCAAAGATAATTAAGTTATTGTGCGGGGTCCAATATTTTTTAGTGAAGGCACAACGATTTTTTTTCAGAAGTATTTTGAATTATTTCCGTATTCGACCCTGATCGTACTTCAATGAAGAACTCTCGAATTTGACCCAGGTAAGGTGATAGATTGGTATATTCATTCCTGTTGTGTTTCATTAGTCATCATGTTTAAAAAATATTTTCAATGAAATTGTTTCTTTCCAAAGCGCTTTTGTATTTATTTATATACTCTTCGATGTTTTGATGATGGAGCTTGCCGGTAATGCAACACCGCTGTGCCACAATTGCCGCTGCTGTAAGTAAAGAAAACTCAAAGTGTTCCAGTAACAGTCAGATGAATTGGCAACAATTGCAGCATTCTTCTTTGACTTCAGAGATAATTCAGCAAGGACTGGCGTCTCTTCAATTACGGTATAAGACCTGTTGTTGCTACTTCGGCCGTTGAGTTCCATTGCGGCAAGCGAAGTAGCGGTCTTACTTATACATCTTTGGTAGGTATCTGTGATATGCAGTGGAGAAGTCGGAACTTTTTGTTGATTAAATTTTCATTGGTATATCTTAAGATTACTGAACATTTAAATGACTGGATAAGAATTGAGGGGTAACTTAGGTAGGGCACTCAACGGGAAATGTGAGGACATGAGAGCGACTCGTATGATTTTAGCGTAACTTCCCAGTCTAACTTTTTCGCCGCCTGCATGCAGGTTTTTCGCAGCCCCAGTAATTAAATCGCTTAGGCGGCGAAAAACATGCATGCTCCGGCGAAAAAGTTAGACTGGGTTTAGAGTATCAATAAGAGCGACTCACAAGATCTTGGTGTACCGTATCATGGCTTCGGTGTAGGTATGTTCTGAACTGTCATATCTGGCTACAGAAGGGCTTCTGCACGTACTGTACTATGGATAGCTTTGCCATTTGTTATTTGCTCGGAATTGTTTAACGGAAGTGCACCAGAAGTCCTTAAAAACGTTTTTGTATGACTGTCTAGGCTGTTGCTTGAAAAAAAATTCATTACATCATTACGTGCAGGCAAGGGGCTGTTAGTGATAAATTTGGAAAAAAAGTTTCTTGTTAAAAAATTTTCTTGGGGGGGCTGTTAGTGATGAATTAATTTAATCAGTACATGATTGTCTCGAATTTTTCGAATCAGCGACAAAAAGGAATGCTGTTCGAAAGGTTACCTTAAGTTGTTTGAAGATAAATTGTACAAGATGTTTTTATTTCGTCAAGGTTGGTTCAGAACTACACGAGGGTAAAAAACTCTTTGCTTGTGTGTCCTCCGTCCGTTCTCGTTTCTGAACAGTAAATGTTGTGTTTCCTTCATGTCAGTCTCTCGCCTCTGGACCTGTGTTCCCTCAAGTCTGGGGCTTGGCTTTAAACAGTAAATGTTGCTGCCAGCTCGGGAGCGAGTGCTGGGCCATTCGCTTGTGTTCCCTCAAGTCTGTCTCTCACCTCTAAACATAAAATGCATTGTATTCCCTGCAGTGTGTCTCTTTTCTAATCATAAAATATTGTGTTCCCTGCAGTGTGTCTCTTTTCTCAGCATGAAATATTGCCTCTGTCTCCCTCCTAAAAAGTACCTGTTCGGTCAGGTCGGGCGCGAGTGCTGGACTGCTTGGCCCCGTGGCTGTGCCTCAGCCCGCCCAGGCCGCTGGGCTCGGCGGGGCCGCCTGACGCTGCCCTGCACCCCCCGGTGGTGGCGGGTGGCGGCGGTGGTGGTGGCTGGCTCACGCCGCCCCTCCGCCATCACACCAACTCCTCCAACGGCGGCACCACCGCTAACTCTGCCAGTAATAATAATGTGCCCGGTGCCTCCAGTTCTGCCCACTCCGCACACACAAACATGGTCAAGACGTTCCAGGTGGGTTGCCTTAGGCCTTAAGGTATCCTTAACGTAGTCTTAACGTTGCCTTAGCGTTGCCTTAACGTTGCCTTAGCGTTGCCTTAGCGTTGCCTTAGCGTTGTCTTAGCGTTGTCTTAGTGTTGTCTTAGTGTTGCCTTAGGGTGTCCTTAGCGTTGCTTTAGGGTGTCCTTAGCGTGGCTTTAGGGTGTCCTTAGCGTTGCTTTAGGGTGTTCTTAGCGTTGCTTTAGGGTGTTTTTAGCGTTGCTTTAGGGTGTTTTTAGCGTTGCTTTAGGGTGTCTTTAGCGTTGCTTTAGGGTTACCTTAGCGTTACTCTAACATTGCCTTAGCGTTGCAGACAACACAGTGTAGCTGGTGTGATAGAGTTGGTTCCCTAGACAGCCTGGCCCCCGTATTCTCCAGAACTCGCCAGCCCGCACGCTGGTCTCCTCTGCAGACGTGCAGGTGCCACGTCAGCGTGTTCATTCATTCTACACTTGCGGCGACTGCGCGTCTATACGAAGGGAGTTGCATTTAAATCCGTCATTTGACAAAAAGAAAAAGAAATGGAGAAAAAAATGAAAGTTGCCTATGTAGATACCCGAAATTTTATACATCAACAGTTTAGGTTACATACTGCATTATTTTTCAATGTAACTGCCTCCAGCAGCGACGACCTGCAAATACAACTCTCGTTTTTATCCCCCATTACTTTTTTTTTGTCAAGTGTCGGATTTATTTGCAACACATTGTAGACTGAGCCTAGCCATCTCTTGTTCCTTGTTCTAGTGTTCTAGAGCAGCGGTTCTTAACCTGTGTGGAATTGCGGAGTTGCCAGGTGTGGAATTTCGTGCATTTGTTTCCACCCGCCAAAAAAAATCAATATTATTTCAAAATCTAATACATTACATCCAAATGTTGACTTAATTACTTTACAAATCACAAGTATTTACAGGCTGTTTTAATAACAAAAACAACCATAGTGAGGTACTGTATGTCATGTTTGGATAAAAGTGACACCACTGCTGGGTTAGGAATGTCACAAATAAGTAATTGAAAGATGCTGTGGTGGGGAATGGAGAGTTGGCTCACTAAAAAGTGGGGAATTGAAGAAATAAGGTTAAGAACTACTGACTAGAGCACCTCGCGTACTTGGGCTGTTCTTCTTCGCTGATGTTCTGGACTTATTTCTTAAGCTTCTCACTCCTTTATACTTGACTTATCCATCACCCATTTTAGCTTCTCGCTTTGAAGGAGTCTCGTCCAGACGGTCGTCGAGTGTCGTGTTCTTCTTTTCGAATGCCACAAATTTCAATGAAGTGGCGACTTGAATAGAAATTTCATCACTGGCCGAATAATTTTTTGTTCCTTTTTTCTTGTTTGTGGCGTCAATTAATTTGACCTTCATTAAGTTTACGCGTTTTATTTATGAAGCTTTTTTTTGCGTGCACTTTTTTTTTGGGCAATTGAGCTTGTATAAAGTACAGTGCTCATATCCGAACACTCATGCCTTTCAAGTGGCATCTCGGACATAATGAATTTGAATTAATTTTCAAACTCATTGTGATTTCAATAATATGAGTGACTTTGGGAAAAACGTATTTATGAGTATGTGCGTGATTGTCTGCCATTTCCCCGTTTTCAGTTTGTAATGACTAATGACGCTCAAGTGTACTTATCTCCTATGTACTCCGTACACCTAGATGACTCGCTTCGTGCTATCTTGAATCAATCTGAATTTTTTATCATTATTGTATAAGTTTCTGCATCACCTCTAATGAGCGCAAATTACCGACTTCTTCCTTCCTGCTGCCAAAAGTTAGAACAAAGTTCCAGTTCCGCCAGACGCAAGTTTCACCACCAAGAATTATGGAGGTGTTGAGGCAGAGTACGAGCTAATGTCATGGCACTGCTCCGTGTAAATACTCTCGCTCAAAACTCATCCAATTCACCATGTTTAGTTACGTTCCGCGTCGTAATGTGTGCTATTTATTCCTGAATAACGTTGACAGACTACAACCATATGCTAAATGTTTGCTTTACACATGATCCGTCAGAGAAATACACCAATTGTGTCGATGGGAATTGGCGCTCCCAGGAGGAACATGTGAGGTCTCGAGCTGAATGCTAGGTTGGCAGGCCTTTCTTTTGGTGCAATAGTCCTTTTTTGTTGCTTTGTTACAGAGCATCTTTTTCGATTCTTTTCTGCCCTGTTTTTTAACACCTCTGACTTCTTTTCCGACTCTAATCTTGTTTCCTAGCGTTCCTCTGAACTCCCTGTTTCTACGTACAGGAGATCTTGTGTGGAAATACACGATGTGCATAGATTCCTCTTTCCATTAAACTTCCTACTGAATGATGCTCTCTTCCTTCCTCTCTTAGGTACGGAGGTCTAAACGAATTTCATCCATTACTTCCTACTAAATGACGCCTTCTTCCTTCCTCCCTTAGAAACACCCATGTTTAGGTTAGGGAGGTGTAAACGAACTTTATCCTTAACTTCCTACTAAATGACGCCTCCTTCCTTCCTCTCTTAGGAACACTCATGTGACGCCTTCTTCCTTCCTCTCTTAAGAAAACTCATGTGACGCCCTCTTCCTTCCTCTCTTAGGAACACCCATGTGTTGATGTTAGGCAGGTGTAAAGGAAGTTGTCTAATGTAAGACGTGCCGTGCAGGCGTACCTGCCCTCGTGTCACCGCACCTACTCCTGCATACACTGCCGGGCTCATCTCGCCAACCATGATGAGCTCATCTCCAAGGTGAGGGGGGAGTAGTAGGTTCCCTAGGTGAGCGTAGGTCAGGGGAGTAGGTGCGTCTGCCAATATCTTGTATATCTGTCGAGAACTCAGCTTTATTTTTCCGTAGGGTGCACAATATCTGTCGAGAACTCAGCTTTTTTTTCCGTAGGGTGCACAATATCTGTCGAGAACTCAGCTTTCTTTTTCCGTAGGGTGCACAATATCTGTCGAGAACTCAGCTTTATTTGTCTGTAGGGTGCACGGTATTTGTCAATATCTCGTTTATCTGTCCAGAACTCAGCTATATTTTCCAATTTTGTCGTAGGCCATTGAGCTCTTTTAAAGCACATTGCCGTTCGTCATCTGTTTTTTTTTCTCATCAATTATCATACAAACACAAATTCTTCTCAAGTAGCATCCCAGACATTACTGATTTTCCTCAGAATATCTCTTAGATATCATTAGGCCATTGTAATTTCCTAGTTCAATTATTAACCAAAGATATTCAAAGTTTGGAATTAAATTTATAGTCAGTGAAATTTAAAAGTAAAATAATTCTTTCCTTCAACGAGCAATAATTTTTGCTGAGTTACAGCAGTTCGACAGTTTGCATCTTAAAACACGAGCGTTCAGACCCGTTCTAGAAGTATTTGCTCTTCCTCCAAAGAGCGCCCCGGCAGATCCCAATATCTACACTCGTGCAGTTATTGTATAGATCTGCCATATGTCGAGTAGTGACTTACACTTCACGGAGAATCATCTCATTCTTGACATTTAGCTCTAATACGGTTTGTTATCTTGGAATGATTTGGTGTGAACAACTTGATTTTCTTGAATATAGGAGAAAAATTTTTGCAAGAATAGTAACTTTTGCTAACAGTATGACGGAACCTGATGGGGCCTAATGTTGTATCTTATGATTGTGAAAAATTTTTGCTTGCTCCAGGAAGCAAATCAGTTCCGTTGCTGACTGCAATATTTCTCTTGTGCAGTCCTTCCAAGGGAGCCAAGGACGAGCGTACCTTTTTAATTCCGTGTAAGTACATCCATTTTTTATGCTCTTGATTATACTGAGGTTTTGTTGGAACTCATCTATTTTTTACGGTTCTATGGGTAAAGTTCACACACCCTCATTCTCATATAGACTGTTGAAAGATTGAGCCATGACTTCTCTTGAATATTTCCATTCTTTCTTTTTAGGGTTTAAAGATATAAATCTTCCAATCCTATTTCAAACGAAATTCGTAGATGGCAAGTTGTTCGAGAGGTGCATAAGGCTTTGCCACCAAGTTTTTTTTGGGAGACTTGAATTGTTCTTCAAAAAGCGATGTTGAGCAAAGGAACTTGACGCTCATCCTCAACACCTGATGAGCATCACCGTGAAGAGTGAGTCTACCTTACATGATCGTAGTGGTACGAAAACATTGAAACTTCGTACTACTTCCATCGCCATTGGGAATAAATATGAATAAGATGCATATTTAATAAGATATGCCTTGAGTCGCCGTACATCTTTAAGCTCAGACCTCTTCTAAATGATACTCAAAGTGCTTTTCCTCTTCTCGTCGCAAACACGTAATCATTAGTTAACGTTTTTCAATTGTTTAATTTTTTATTTTCAGGTTTATATCTACTACCATTTTCTGTCTATGTTGTAGATAGATTGTGTGACGCATTTTCATCGTCATTTGGAATGAATATGAGTTACATTACTTTGAAGAGATATATTGCGTGACGCATTTTCATCGTAACGCATTTTCATATCTTATCATCGAATTTTCAAGTTGAGTGATCGTTGGGATGTGCTCAGGGTCAACGTGGGCTGCGGGCCGGCGGAGGAGCGGGTGCTGCTCACAGGCCTGCACGCCGTGGCCGACATTTATTGCAAGTGCTGCGAGAACACGCTCGGCTGGAAATACGTGAGTGCCTCCCGCCCGCCTTTCCTTCCCACCGAAAATTCCCATTTTGTCACCTCGTTGTGTGGTGGAACTCTTCTTGACGCGTGTCGTCTCAAATAATCTAAGTTACCGTTTTTTTGTTCACGGTTTTTTGTAGCTGGCGATATTTTGGGCATTTCAAACTGGAAATACGCGAGTGCCGCTCGCTCTTCCTTCCCATCAACGATCCACGCTTAGTTGGCCAGCTCGTTGTGGAAGTGTTCTTAATGTATGTCGTCTAGAATAATCTCAGTAACCCTTTATTTGTTCAGCTGGCAATACGTAAGTGCTGCCCTTCCGTGAATCAAACAACGATTCGCGCTTCGTTTTGCCACCTCGTTGTGTGGAAGTCTTCTTGATGTGTGTCGTCTCTCTGAATCTAAGTAGCGCTTCATTTATTCACGGTTTAGTCCAATTTCCTCAAGTGTAAGTTGATTCAAGAATGATTTTTTGATTTTTTTACAGCCTGAGGATGACGTTAGATCCGTCGAAACGTTGCATTTTTTCATCAGAAGAAAATATAGATTTTAATGAATCACTGTTTTAGTACAAAAATGCTAGGAGCATTCTTGAATCAACTTACACGTGAGGAAATTGAACTATTTCTTGAAGCTGAAAAGTTAGAAAATTTTTTTTTCCCGGTTTCTTGTAGCTGACGAGGTTTTGGTCACTTCAGAGCTCATGTTTGATGGGGTACAGCAGGGGTATACGGGTGAGGACATGTTGCGTTTGACTGAGCTGTATGGTGTGTAAAAACGCATGCGTATCGACGCAGATACATCTGTGAAAGGGGACTTGCTTGTGGCGGGACGAGCCCGCATTCGTTTTATTAGTTTTAGTAACTGTTCCTCTGAGGTGGAATGCAATTATTGTAAATATTTGTGTGAATTAGCGCTCTCAGAGGGACGATGTGAGGGACCGAGCTAAAGTTTAAGTAGGCTTTTCTTTTATTGAAAAAAATAATAGTTTTTTATTTTGTTATAAAGGATCTACTTAGGTTAACTATTGTTCTTTTGTACAGCACATATTACTTTCTTCTTCAACTTTCATCTTGTTTCATAACTCCTTTCAATGTTGCTAGGAATCCTAGCTCACTCACTTGGAACTCACTTTTGCATAGACTTTCTTTTCTCTTAATTCCATTCTTAATGGTGCCTTCTTCTTTCCTCTTTTGAGAACACAATATGTTTGGTTAGGAAGGCTCAAACTAACTTAAGTCTAGTCTAATCTGTGAAGTAATTGATTTTCAGTGTCGTGGAACCCTCACAACATGCATAAAACCCTCATTATTCAAGTTATGCTCTGATGAGTGCTCAAATTAACACCAAAGTTCAGAGATGATCTTCGTCTAGTTCATTTAACCCTTTAACGCCCAAGTGGACTCTACGGTCCTCTTTCGAAAAAAGCCTCAATATATTGTATTTCTCGTTAAATTAGTTCCCTAATGTGTTCTTTGGAGTTCACTGCCGAGTGGCAGTTCCTTCCTCATCCTGATATCAGTGATTACCTGATGCCGGCGCCAGTTTAGTGACGGTGGTTGTGATAACCGTAATATGAGTACAAAAATCATACGTTAAAGGGGTAAATTAGGCGATGCTCGTCCTCTTTTTACAGAAGTTCATTTAGGAATTTTACACCCAAAAAAAGTGTGCTGAATGTGCCACAATTCCAAACGATGATTACTTATAATAAAAATAAAATACTCATAGGCAGCAAAAATCAAATACAATGAGCTGAATGTGGCGTAACTGCAAACGCTGATTTACTTTGCAGGAGCACGCGTTCGAAAACAGCCAAAAGTACAAGGAAGGCAAGTACATCATCGAGCTGGCCCACATGATCAAAGACAACGGCTGGGACTGAGAGTCGGAGGACCGTCACAGCGGAGCTTAACTCGACCACGTGACCCGCTCAGCCGAAATTCTGCAGTCATTGCCATTTTCATGATTTACTTGCGAGCTTCAAGCTCTCGCAGTTTTTTCACGGTTTGGTCGAACTCTCCCCCCCCATAGACGGCTGTTGACATTATTTCTCAAATTTGCTATCGCTTATTTTGTTTTTTGTGGTGCGGTAGTCGAATGGATGAACTCGACCTATGTCAATCCTTCATAAAACGCCTCATGTTTTGACGTTCATTTAGAAGCTCTGCATGCTGATATTTCTTGGGCGCAGATAAACTTTTTTTGCGTTTGAGTCGAGGAAACTCACGTGAAGTATCTTTGTTTGTTGCTCTATCTGGACACACGCTGCGCAGTCTTAGTTGGGATCGAACCCGGCATTTTGGTTGAGGTGTTGGGCTTACTCCGCAACAGGTTGAGCCACAACGCTGCCTCGCTCACCCCTCGTTAGAACATCGGTGACGGTGACAATTTATTTCGTGAAATGCAGTCATGCGTTGGTTCACTATTTTGAAGTGTTTTCAGAATTGCTGTTTTTAAATTAGGTAAAACATTTTGGTTAATGTTGTTTTACTCATGAACACATGTCATTATGTCCATGACAGTATATACTGAAGTATAAAGAGTGTTCAATATTTATGTTGATTGAAGGATGACGAAGTTTAAAGAAGTCTCATTGGTAAATCGAATTACTATTCATTAGAGCATCAACAGAGTCTCAGTTGAAAGTCAGAGCTGTCCAGCGATCGAGAAAAAATTGCAGTGTACTCGGTCGTTAATATTCTTGCATCGTACAGTCTTAACACTTTGACTGTGGCAGGTAAAACTGAAGTTTAATATTCAACTCAAATTTAAAGTCAATTGTAGTTGGCGATCTTGAAAATACCAAACATTACCTGGATCGAGCCTTCATTTAGTTTTGACTGATTATTTATGCAAATTGAGTTAGTGACTACTAGTCGGTCAGCAGCATAATGAAAATCCCCTCCGTGTACCACCGGTGTCTCACGTCGCAGTCAAAGTGTTAATATTAGCTCTCTTGAGAGCTCTGTTCACAGTACTGCATTCTCTTTGTCGGCTACCGTTAATTGTTATCCGTGAATGAATCACTCAATACTCTCTTGAATGTTGGGCACTGTTGGGTCTTGGGATCACGCTGCAGCTTTTTTCTTTACCCGATCGCTTCATAAACTATTGATTGAAACTTCGTTCAACTTGTATTTGAAATTCTAAGTTTTCCATCCATGTAAAAAACATTGGGTTTAAGGTATTGACGACGTAAAGACGCAGGTAATTCCTACAGGATTATGCGCCAACAATGCACATAAACGGTATACAATTTGTAGCTATGATCCATTTGAGCGCACATCTACGGAAGCGTCACTCACTCCAACCCATACGTCGATAATTAGCGCCTCTAGTTCTGTGAACTACATCTAAAATGGCGGACACAATAGAGTGGCAGTTGAGTGTCACGCTCATGACAGAGTGGATGCGTCTCAGCAGCTCCTGCCGGCAAGCTGCCGGGTCGAGGCTGCGTGTGATAATAACTCCGACTGCATTTTTCTGCGTAAGCAAAGCTCTTGTTCCCAGCCGTTGAAAATTTCCTGTTGGAAAGTTTTCGATCAATCTGTGATGTTTAGAATTATAGGGAAGTGAATAGAGGCCTCTTGCGCAGTTCTGACATCTTTTTCGTGGAAGCGGTGAAAGTTTTCTGATATGGTTTCATTGACGAGACGGTGCGTGTGTGTGTGAAGATTCCTGGATGCCGTGGTGGGTATCCGAGGACTACTTTTTGTCTGCTGGGACTTGACGAGGTGAATTACTTTGCGCCCACTTTTGAAATTGTTCACTCGGATTTAGGAGCGTTGCTGGGGAGTGTGAAATGGGCCAAATAGCTGGAATATAACGGGTTCTCAACGAAGTTGTTGACTGCTATTCGCTGGGTGCCACACCTGCGAGTTTCTTGGGACTTCGAGAGACAATGTATGAGAATTTTTTATTGTGATTTGTTTGAAAAATACTTTTAGGTAACTCAGAATTTTTGGTGTCATATAATGTGCGTAAATTTTTACTGTAGCTTGTAAAGGGTTGCGGTCGCTGCTGAACTGAACTTGAGAGGCAAAGCGTCAAGCCGAATTTTTGGATGGAGATTGTCTTTAAAAGACTGCTGTATCGCAGTAATAGTTGTGTCTCTTCTGTGATAGCAGAAAGTTTTGAGGCCTGAATTCTTTCTTATATTTTGAGAAATTGAACCTGTTGAAGGCTATTGGATGTCTGAGTGAATTAATCCTAAAAATATTATTCCCTACAGTATCTCAAAACAGAGTTCCCGAAAATTTCAAATGGATTTTCGAAACACTTGAAATTTTCACGTAGATTTTCGAAACCCTTAAAATTTTAGCTGTATATGAAATGACCTCTGATACAGGCCACGTGAGAGCCCATTTTTTGTTCTGACGTAAGTTTGGCTTGACTGGGTGGACGGATTTGAAGCGAGGCATTTTATGATATTCTAGGGAGCTCGCTCGATTGCGAGTCTCCGCCTGTACAGTTCTCCTGTGTTTTGGAAGCGACGGCGCTCTGCTGTGCGCTCGCTTCCCCGTTGTAAATAACTCGTGTTGGAATAGTGTCCGTGCATCTGTCCATCTCTATTGTATCTCACTCACTCACTACTATTCTTTGCATGTACGAAGTATTTTTAAACTGTATGATTGGTGGCGATCATTGTTGGTTCTGCGTTGCATCACCCAAAGCTTTGGTGTTGGTCGACCATTTTTGTTCCACGTTGCTTTTCTCCCTGGTATCTCTTGAACTATGCTCTCGATTGTGCGGTCTTCTTGCTTCATCGAAGCATGACAATGAAGCTACCGTTGGTGTTGTTCGATTTTTGTTGTGGGTTTTCTCCAAGAACCTCTCGCTACATTTTGTCAAGATTTTTGGTTTAGCCAAGGCTTCAGATTAGCCTTCATCCTCGATGTATGCGATTAGAAATTTTTCCTCTATTTATTGATGCCGAAAAAGATTGTAGTTTTTTTGTACATCCTACTTGTACTTTTTTGTTGTGTTCGAGGTTCGTAGCTGAACTGTACCACCTGAAATCGAAACTTTAGCTGGTGTAGCTATGTACGCACTTCACTGAAATGGAGGATGTGAATGTTAAACACCGCATTGGAGTTGAGAGTCGGTGTGTCATTTTAGTTCTTGAATGGTGTATCATGGTGGTGTCTCTCTCACTCGCTGACGTAGCAGAAATTGGGAAGGATCTGAGCAGCAAGATCGTTGGCAGTTCACGAGTGAAACCCTATTGATGAGTTACAGTTACATCATAAATTGTTAGACGTTGCGAGAAAAATTCCATGTAATTAGAACCACCGGCGAATGAAGTCCATCTTGTTGCCACCAGCTGCCTCGCAGTAACACGGCGGCAAATCTGAGGGAACTTATTTTATGAGGATGGGATTGAAATTGTTCACCACTCGTCAGTTTTTCCCATTTTTATCTTGTCTGGTTTCTGTTCGAGCATTTGTGTCAGTCATTTGTTCAATTATAATATCATAAAAGTACTGCTCAGAGTAATTCTCTGCGTCAAAGTTTATAGATTCGGGAGAAAATTTCTCTGCAGTGTCAGGTCATTTTCGAAATTTAGGGCTCGCCTAATAGTTGTTTTCCTGATAATTTGGGTCTGATGTTCTTGGGGGTGCTTCTTTGGATGAAGTTGAACTACCTTCGTAAAGATTCTGTTCTAGGTATAATAATCAATTCTGCTGTTGGATCATTTGATGTAGAAAACTGCAAGCTCTGTGGTGCCAGTCATATTTACCTCTCTTTTGGAAGTTGAGGAATTTATTTTTTGCAAGATTCAACGATGTCGACATTCATTCTATTCATATCATACAGATGCATTTTTCGTTCAGTGGAACATCCTTCTAATGTTTTAATTTTTTCACCAAGGGAAATCTAATCTGCAGCAATCATGTTAACAACTGTGGTCGGATTTTGTTTCGGTGTTTCTCTGGGCTTTTCAATGAACATCGCTGGGTCGTCCATAGAGCGCCACTGATGGTCACTTCACTGCTGCTTTTCAACTATGACAAGTGTTCACTACAACATTATTTGATAATTATACTTCCATTAGGACGATTCGTAGAGAAACTTACTCGTAGAATAAAAAGAAGAACCAGAGTAAAAACGAACATTACGCTTTTTGCATACGTTTCGGAATTAAAATTCCATCAGTGCTGAAACGGAGAGAAAAAAAAACTTTCTTAAGATCCTAATAAAATTATTTGAGAAACCAAAAAAGTTGAACAACTGCTACTCGCACACAAGTACCAAGTGCTTTCATTCCTTTCTTCCTTCTTCGCAACATCCCTTTGTGTCCTAGTTATTAACTGCTCCTAACTTCATGCTGTTCCTTTGGTACGTCTGGGCGTTGTCTTCTTTTATTTTGATATGCGCCTACGTTCGAGCTTACATTTTTACGATTAACTTACATCTCAATGCTGACCCTCAGTGACCTGTTCAGGTTGGCTTCATTAATCTTTTAACGTCAGCATTTTTATACTCAAATTGCCGTTATAACAACCTCTCCGATACCAAAATGGAAAAGAAACTGCTACTCGGCAGTGAACTTCCAAGAACCCATCAGAGAACAAATTTAGCTGTGAACACAATATATCAAGGCTACTTTTGAAAGAGGACCGAAAAGTCTTCTGGGGCGTAAAGGGTTTATGCATGTCAGGAGACAGCTCCCTCGACCTGGGGAGTGCTCAAGTGTATCTCTAGCAATCCACCTCCGCTTGGGGGAATTTGTTACCGAACTTACGCGGGCGTCAAAATTTTCTGGCGCAATCTCGCGAGTTGGATATTTTCTTGTTAGGATAAACAACCCACTTTGCTAACGTCTTACTAATTTCTCGTGGATTCGTTTTGTTGTGCTGACTCCTAAAACGCTTACTGCTCACGATTTACGTTACTGAAACGCGTTCAGGCAGAATTCGGTGGTGGAACATCGGTTATTTTGCCTGGTTATTTCAGCTAAAATTTTGAATTTCTACATGAATAACGTTGAAAACGATTGAAGTTTTCCTAGACTAGAAATAACTCCTAATATTTTATCCTAATTTGAAAATCATATGTTTCCTTTGAAAAAAATGTCATTTATTTTACGAGTCCGCGTGATTTTTAAATTGTTTCATTCATCATACATTGGAGATGTAACTCATATTGGAATGCGCACAGAGCAGCATCGATTTATTATTAGTTAACTATTAAGACGTAGAGTAGGTTTCCTTAGGTCGCTCATAAGTTATTTCTCACGGTGGCTGTCTGTGCCAAATGGCTACATGCAGTTCTTTAATTTCTTTGAATTTAGGTATGCTTTAGAAATTGTACTTGTGTGCAGCGTTCGTATTGCATCAAACAACTAAATGAACATGAAGTTGCAGGTCATCGTAACATGTAAAGTTCAATAAAAAAAAGAAAGTTGATTTCCAAAATCGTTGACACGTACAACCTTTGACAGCAGATTAGTTGCAACACATTATTTGAGGAAGATATTCTCGTCCAATAGCTATATAACATGGAGTGTATTTGCTAATACCAGTATGCCCTAAATTTCAATGTGAAATTTATGTGAGAGTTTGAACTAGGATGCATTATCTTCAGTTTAAGAACACGCTTTTTGTAGGATCTCTTATTTCATTGAGGTGTAGCTGAACCAGAACTCGCTAAATACTGCCACGGGATCTGATGTTTGCTCAGCAAGTTCCTCCATCTCTCTTTCTCTCTTTGGTGTCGTACTCCGTTCCTTTTTTTTATTGCATATGGTAATTCTCGCTAGAGCCTCCTATTTCTCTTTCGTAGGTGTACTCTTTCCTCTGAGTGAAATAAGTTGCGTTCGTGGATCCCTCTAGCTCTTCACAAGAACTCGATTTGTTTCCACCATCTCTGCGTTATTTTAATCTCTCAGTGAACTTCTCAGTTTTAGATAGACAGCATGAATACTGAACATGGCCATGGTTTATTTGCTGACGATTCGTTGTCCTCGTACTGTTTCCTAATAGTTTGTTGCAGCGTTTCGTTCTCCTTCTTTTGACTTGCGTTGGTTTGGATGATGCTTATTTGTAGCCGGAATACTTACGTTTAGTTTGTTAGTCTTTCATTTAACTATAGCCTTGTGTTGAGCTCTTCCATTCGAAGCTGGTCGGATTTTTCTCCACGCACTTCTTGTTATCCATCACAGTGACAGTTCCTTTCTATCGTCTCAGAAAATGCATCTTTTCAAGCGGGTCTCTAATTGAACTTGTGAAAGCAAGGGAAAGGTTAAAAAATTTCGTGCAACTCGCAGAACAATGTGTTGTTCCTTTGGAGCTTTCTTCTGGAACGAGAGAATGAAGAATGGCCAGCATGAAGTGGAAGGGGCTGTGTTGTGGCGCTTTCGCAGTTGTGCTTGCGCAGTTGTGCTTGCGCAGTTGTGCTTTTTCAACTGACGTTAAAGCGAACTTTCGTGCAGCGCCCTTGGTGAGTCCTTGCTGCGATGACCTTCTCTGCATCATCTGTACATAGCCACGTCTCTTGAATTTCATCACCGTCTTGCGTTCACTTATCCTTAAGTTCATCAAAGCTGAGGTGACATCTCTTCTGAAGCATCATCAATTATCTCAATGTTTGATTAAGTTTATCAGCGTTGCTCTCTCGTAAGTCAATCGAGCTAACGTTTTGCTGCGTGATTCGTGTCTTGGTTTATTAATAAGTAACTTGTGTACTTCGGTTTTGTGGTACGGAGTGGTCTGTTCCACTGGTATTTTGCGGCCTTATTGGTAATCGTAATGAATAAAATTCCTATTTCATAAATCGCGAAATCGTGTAGGATCATATTTTTATTAGCTTCAGGTTTATTTGCGTTGCAGGTATTATTTGGTTCTAGTGTAAACTTTTTTTCATATTTTTCAGACAGCACCGAGGAATCATTCAGAAGATCTTTGTACATATTTAGTGTCAACGCTGTTCCGGTCCGTGTTACTTCATTGTTTCATTCGTCATGTTTTCCTTTCACGTTGTTTAGCTTTTGTTATAATTTCTTTTTGTGCTCATTTCCGCAGCGTTTGTCATCTTTGTTATTTCACATTTTGTTAAGTAAACAAGTGCGCTGTATCGTATGGACTCAATAATAATTAAATAATTACCAGTAATATACTTTTTTCGTTTCTTTATTTTCCCCAGAAATATTTTTTCATGAAATAAGTTTCTTCGCCAATTCGCAGCTTATTTCAGTTTTTATTTGATTTAAGTTAAGTTCAAACCACTTTTTGTGCTTTATTTTTTTCCTGCATTCACTGGTTACCTACTAATTTTCTTGAGTAAATGAGTATTTCATGAATTTTTCCCTTAGCTCAAATAATGGTTAACTGAAGGCTCACAGTAATCCATCGTGGAGAGGTGAATACATGCTTGTCTACAAGGAGCATCATATTATTTTGCGTAGATGTGTGGTACGCTCGTATGAAATTGACCAAGACCTGAATTTTCTCCCTGTGGCCAGTTTGAAAAAGCCGCCACTTGAGCACAAAAGGAAGTGTGATGATGCGAAGCATGCCGAAGACGTGAAAAAATAGTTATCGTTAGTGTGAAGTGCCAGCTCTACAGAATAGGGCAGACTTTGTAGTCTCTGTACATACCCTTGTTCTTTGAAGCATAGCGTATTGGTTCTAAATTCTACTCTTTCATATACAACTCAACGAATATAAATCCAACGTGTAACTAAATCCCCCAAAAAAGAAAATTTCTAGGTAAGCAGTGCAGAAAATGACTGTGATGAAGCTACGGGTGTGTGTGAGTATGAAATAGAAGTGCTGGAGTGATAATAGTTTCAGTTCTCATGGGGCCGTAGGAGTCAGTGCACCCATACAGTGAGCGCTGGGGACAAAACAGTAACTCTATTTCTTGTCTTACAAATGACTGCAATTTCTAGCTGAATTTTTTTCGAAATTCAGCATGTGGTTGAAGGCCTTCCGTCGCTTTGAAGGTTGGGAAGTGGGCCGCATTTTTCAATGTATTAAGAAGAAATACTACAAAGAATTAAATTCAGGATTTGTTTTTCAGGAAGTCTGAATAAGTTCCTTTTTATGAAACATTCATTACGTAAAATTACGCACAGTAGAATCTGGGGAAATTCCTTTAAAGTTTTCATCGACGATTTGAAAGGATTTTTGGAGACTGATAAATAATCTGGCCAATTTTATTGACATAGTACAATTTTTACATGTATTTCAAAATAATGAAACACGACTTATGCAAAAAAATTTGTATTCGAAACCAGTGTGAACTGAAAGGTTTTGAATTTTTTATCGAACATCCCTGCATTGCTGTGTGTGCCGCCAATGCGGCGCTCAACTAAGGTGACGCGAAACGACTGCACGATAAAGAGTTGGGTTCCATTTTGTATTTCAACCCTGAAAACTAAAAACTTTCGGTGCCGTGTAGCCGGTTTCAATTTCTATCTACACTTGCTAGATAACTTACTTGAATGCGTTCGAATAATTGAATAATTTTCGCCTTGAATAATCAAAGTAACTAACATCACGAAAAGGTTTGTGAAAATTTGAGCATACTAAGCCTAGAAAAATATCTACATTTTCAACTCTGAATGAAGCAAATGGTAACGAATTATGAAATTCTACAAATTCATTCAAAGTGCACTTCAATTTTCAAATTCCTATCCGGGGAAAGATGATCATTGTGCACTTAGTTGGACATATTTCCCTGACTCGATTTTAGCGTTTTATTTTTTGTTCTGAAAACATTTCTTTCTTCTACCATCTCCATCCTAGAAATTATGCAACACTTGGTTACCCTTGAGGGGATTCCGGTATTGAAATCCTCTTGGTTCAATATACGCAATTTCTACAAACTTGTAGACGGTTGGAGATTTATAAATATCCATGTAGAAAGATGTATAGAAAAGTACTCTATAACTTCTGCTAACGACGAATTCTTATCATCCGCTGTATAGTCCCTCTTTCGCTAGTGTGCCCTCGCTGTCTTGTGATGCATGAATGGTACTATCATAATATATATAAACATATATTCGTCTCACCGCTATCAATGGAAACAACTTTGTCACGACGTTTTAGCCTCGCGTGCGAAACTAAAACATGAGCGCTGCAGACGCCTACGAACCTAGTTAATGATTTGTGTGACAACTGCACTAATTGAGTTCCTGTCTGTCTGGGTCTCAATGAGACTCGGCTTTGCTGAAAATTTCTCAGAACGTCTATAAAAATAATTGGGATCGGTTACCGTTGAAGCTAAGTTGTAGATTTGACGGAGTGACAACTATACTAATTATGTCTTGCTCTCAATGAGACTCTGCTTTGCTGAAAAAATTTTCAAACTTGTGCGTGTATAAAAAAGGTTGGTATCGGTTTTTGTCAAAGCTGAGTGGTAGATTTGACGTTCTTGGGCCTCAGTTTTCGAGTCGGGGCTTGGTTGGTCGGACGAACGCTTTTATATTATTGCTCGTTTTTAATTTGAAACGAATGTAGGTGGAAAACTATCTTTTCATTTTAAGGACGGACGATTTATGGTCCGTGAAACTCGGCAGTATTTCTACTCATGAGCCTATTGAATCTTAATTTGGGTGTGGTAATGTCTTCTTTCGTGTCAACATGGTTCAGTGGAAATTAATTTGCCAGACCACAGAACACATCTCACCTGTACGAGGTGATATCGTCAGTGTGTACGTCTAAAAAATGACCTTCAAAACAATGCAATACTCTCAATTTTTCGTAAAAGAGTTTACGAACTTTAATGTTGTTATTTTAAATTGAAACGGAAATTGCGGAAGTTGAGATTGCAAGTTGAACACATTCACACTTTTGACTCTTCACTCTTGTCTTCATGTTTCTATTTAAGTGTGTATATTCCACCATCGTCTTCATGCTCGGCATCATTTAATGACACTATTTCTCCCTGTAAAATCCTTGTAAATAGCCACACTGAGTAGTTAAAAATAACGCGCACGTTTGTTGTGTTTATGCCTTCTCGGATTGTGTCAACTTTGACTTCAAACGGCATTCATTATTTTCAACCACGAGAAACTTTGATGTCCTTACGTCTTCTAAGTAGTAGGCAAATTGGGCATTTTTTTATAAGATGCGTTCTTTCGAATAGAGATAAAATTGACTTTCGACTCAAATTATCTCTTATTTTTTATACCTGGGAAAGATGATTTATATTTATTTACTCTTAGCAGAAAGTTACGAATTAGCAATATTAATATTGTATTGGGATTTCTCTTCGGTGTTGAACGTAATTCTGATTGTTCCGGCAGATCTGAGTTTCCATCAACCATGAAACTATAAAAAGTACAAAATTACTTCTTGCATTATTGTGACCGTGATAGCGTCGTATCTTATCCGTACCTTAGGATAAATTGCTAACTTTATTTAAAATGACATTGCATGCTAAAATAAAAATAAAACTAGGAACGTGTAGGATGTATGTCATTCACTTTGTACATAAGATCCGCTCCTTAAAGCAACCTTTAATCTCATAAACATTGATTCCGTCTTTCAACTCTAGACTTAGATGATAAAAAAGAGCACTAGCTTGCAATATACGCTCCCAGCAGCTATTATTATAGAGTATATTTCCTAAAATAGAAAACCTCCTGAGATTTTAACAGACACTCTTCACATATATTAATCGTAGCTAAATGATAAAAATACACGAGTGTTGTACATTGAAAGCTTTCGTTGAAAGTTTGACTATAAAAATATATATCTCAGAAGAGAAACATCTGTAAAAATATGTGTGGAAATGAAGTAAAAGAGCATTTATCCAAACACGATACGATCTGCTTCACCATTCATTTTAATGTATTCGTAATCTTGTGATTACATACACGGAATTTGTACATCAACCTTCACTTCATGTGAAATAATAACGATCAACGATTTATTTAATCGTTTGTTTCATTACGAACACGAAGCGGCACAAATTAAAATTTTTCTGGGGCACTACACGCAAGAGCTTTTCTATGTCTCCGGGTGGGAAACATTTGCATCGTTTGCAAACCGATGCTACTGAGAGAATATTTTATGAGGCGTAATTTTGTAGTAACTGCGCGCTCCTTGAAAGTGAGACGAAGTGTTTGGCGCGATATCATTTCCCACTGAGAGTACAGCACGGTGGAAGAAACAAGGTAGGGTCAAACCAGTCTTTTTTCCGTCGACCGTGTAGCAATGCTGACGTCATGGCAACGAACCAATAGCAGCGCTCATATTGCATCTGGCAACACTGCTAGCCCCAAATCTGGCGCCGCTATTGGTCAGACGACATGTCGCAATGGTGACGTCATGAAGTTTGTTTGAAATGAAGCCGTTCTATTGGCTAGCCGAACAAGAGAAGGTGTGTTTTCCTCCATAGAAATGACTCTACCTTTTTTCCTCTACCGTGGAGCACAACGTGCACCCATCACTTCTCTAAACGCTGCCACTAGCGCATCACTTCTGAGTCAGCATTTTTCGTCATGGGATTTGTTTTTTTATTTTACATCGCAAAATTTGACTGATATATTGTTGTTTCCTTCGGTGTTTATTTGAGATGCACTGGAAATCAGCTATCATTCCCAGTAATTCAACCAGTTTTCTAGCGACACTGGGCAACACTGAGTAGAAGCAGTGTGGTGAACCGCGTAGAGCGTCAGGAACAAGTCTACGGGAAATATCTTCCGTATTCGGGAAGCTGTTGTCATATTTTCTCGTCCATCAAAGTTTAGTGTCTTAGCTTTGATTTTCTTCTCATGCAATGATTTTACGGAAAATTCAAGCTGTCATGAGCTGTAGCGGGCTTCGGAATGGGATTTACTCGTACGTATTAGAGCCCTCTTAGTACGTTGAGATCTTCAGTGACGTTTTAAAAATTGAATGAGTCAAGGTTGTTGTTGGCTGAAAAAGGGAGTTAACTGACGATTACTAAACTATCGAAATATTATAAATAACCATTAGATCAGGGTATTAGCTTGTGCAAATAATTTCACCATCAAAGTTTCATCTTTATTTTAAAAAACAATGCTTCATCGATTTTCTTACACAAAGATATGTTGTTTCAATTTAGCTACATGATTTAAATTTAATTTGAAGAATTTGTATCTAACATTCGCAGCATCAGTGTTACACACACCACCACATTAGAAGCTTCGTCACTTGCTCCTCCAGACCCTCGACTAAAGGTGTTGGAAATCATTTGTGGTGACTGAGTGAGGGTAAATTAAGCACTCTCTTGTTTCTGAAATGCTGGCATCAGAACGTGTGTCCTACCTGCGTAATGCATGATCATTTGTTCGTGATGTGTGCTCATAATCAACCTATAACGCTGACTCTTAGAAAAGCGGATTATGCTTAGACCGTAAACTAAATATCTGTGTCGAGGATCAACGTAGTTTGTAATAAAAGAAAGTTTTACATGTTAAACTCGTGTTTTTCTTCCAGTTTCAAAGTCTTCATCACACACGCGCAATGGTGCGTGAGAAAGATTTTTTAAATATCCTACTTAACTTACGCTCCCTGTAAAGCAGGATACCTGAAAAGCATCCTGTGAATGTTACGAGCGAGAGCTCCAGTTAAATGACACCAGATTCGTGGAGACATTGAACTTTATTCGATCGGATGGAGGAACATTCTGTGTTGATCAAGTCTCGGGAGACGCTGGAAACATGCTCTGTGAGTGAATACTTCCCTATAGGCTCCACTCTATCTCGATAAAAGCACGGATGTACTTGCACTCGAAGATCCAGAGAGAAATTGTGTGAGGGCCCGAGCTGAGAGTTAAGTAGGCCTTCTTTTGGTTAAAATAAAATGTTTTTTTTTTGTTATGTTGCGGACTAACTTCTTACGGTTTCCTGCTGTCCTGGTTTTTAGCCCCTACTACTTTTTTCTTCAACTTTTATCTTGTTTCATGAACTTCTTTCTCAATTTACTGTTTCTTCGCCCCTTCTGCATAGATTCCGCGTTCCCTTATCTCCATACTAAATGGTGCCTTTTTATTACGGTTAGGGAGGCTTAAACTAACATACCAGGATAATCTATTCTAATCTTTCACTCAAAGATGCTCAGTCATGTAATTTTTCACAGTCATGTAATTAAAGATTTTCAATGATATCTGTATATGGACGATAGTCATCGTTGCAGAATGCCACTGAAACGAGCATCTCATTAACGTCCAGTCGCGTAATTTTTCTTATACTTGCAGGGTATTAACTAAACGCAAATTTTAATTTTTTCGTACTTTCTTAGTACTTGGTCGACCGTACACCCTGAGGAATGTTTGTGGAGCATAACACATATACTGTGACGCATGATGTCGTGTAGAAGCTTACGAGATGCCTCTGATATACATGTCAAGCTAGGCTATGATTGGTCTTTGAAACAGATGGTTCTTTTATTTAATATAAACATGCACACGAGCTGCATATAAATTTTTTATTAGGGAAAACTGTAAATAATCATACGCTCAGGGCATCTTACCCATTTTTTCTTTCCATCCCGAGTTTACCGAGCGCTAAAATTTATTTGGCATTTTACCTGTTTAAAAACGTGATTTTGTATCATAGAGAACTTTCACTCGCTCTAAAGCAGCTTTTTTGGCAAATTTCATGTTGATATGTTATACATAATTAATGAAAAAGGGTATATTATAATAAGAGGGTGGTTGTTTTTCCAGAATTTTTTACATCAGCTCTTGCATTGACTTCAGGTTCCGTCCATCCCAGTTAAAAGCGTGAGTTTCTTAGAAGACTTCATGCAGGTCACCGCAGAGTAGATAATACACTGACGTTTCCAAGCGATTTTGAGAAGATGAATTTCAAGTACGTTAATTTTGCTAGAGGCTTCTTGGAGATCTCGGCAGTAGTTGTCGCCAGCCAAATGCAAAAACATCGGTATCTGAGGATACTTTATTTCTAATCAAGCCTGCTACATATCACCTTGTACATTGGTATTTAAAATGCCTAATAGCTAACACCAGGACGATTTCCCCCGGTCGAGACCGGTACCCATTTCAGACACCTGGGTAGAGTGGGGTATTGTGGTATTGTGTTTTGAGTTTTCCCCTATACCCAACGTAGAAAGTCGCCACACAGCGCCGGGATTCGAATCATCGACACCTTCACGGAAGGGCGGGTTCTTTAACGACTCGGCTACGACGAGCACAAAGCAGAATACTCTCTCTTGGCCATCGGAGTTTTAGGCAGAAATTATCTCGATCAAGCTTTGGCCGTAAACGAGCAGGAATTACTTCGCTCACTATCTTGCTTAAATCGTTCTAATAAAAATCAGTTAGAGGGGAATTCATTTATATTCACCTACATGATTTTTCATTTATGGATGAGTTATGGAAAAAATTTAAATCGTTTAAATTCAGTGCGAAATAATCTTTATATTAAACTAGTGTATACGATCCGTCAAAAATGACGGGCTTCGATATTTTCTGTAGAGCTTAGACAAATCTTCCAGGTGTAGATGACCAACAAATATATCCATCCTAATGGTACTTGCGATTGAAATATTCTTGTGCTTGTGCACAGGTGAAACTCGTATCACAGATACGGTCATTAAGCACCTTTTGAAAGCATGAAAGTGAGATGGAGACCAATCTAATGTGTTCATTCAGATTCCAATTGAAATAACATAGGAAAAATTACGCGCAAAAAATATAGAAATTTAGGGAGAGAACTGGCGTTTTATTATTTATCATTTACTAGATCGGTTTGCAGCTACAGCACTCGAATAAAGCACACAACGCAATCAAATTAAAATTCTATCGAACAAAAGCTTGAGGTAGTTCTTAGAGTTAGTCGCCAAAAAATTCGACATGATGAAAATTCTCTCAAATTTTCCTATCATCTAAAGTACTTGTAGTTAAACATCATTATGAGCAGCTCCCAAGCCTTGCATCAATTTGACACACGATAAAATTCATTAGTTCCTGAAAAAGCTCTCGCCATGAGTGAACAACATATCACGTTCTAAATTTTTAAATAAATATCCAAGCACTTTCCTGAACACCATCCACAATGGCTGGTATCTTGGCGCCTAAAAAATAAAATTAATTTAAGCTCTCAATTCAGTAGGCCATAATTGAAGTTGAATGAACGCATAATTTTATCTGAACATGACTTATAATGTTAACTTATATACAGATTTATCAAATTGCTTTTAGGATATTATTCGGCTTGACTTCTAATGGATCCAACTAACCCTAACCTGAGTTCATGAATTGGACCTGCAGATGCAGAGATTGATAAACGTAATTCAGACATCAATGCCATGATAAATACAAAACTTTAAAGTGTTACGTGTTAAGACAAAAAGTTAGTGGGAAGATTTGACGCTTGAAAGAAAAAACATACATTGACCAGATCAGACCGAATGTAAACTGACATACTCGACTAACGTACGCATCTGTCAATGTCCTGGAATTGACGAAATAAAGTTTAATTCGAATTTCATTACACAGACAAGTGGACTACTCTGTTTCAGCATCGAGCATGCTAAAAAAACATTTTCACCAATTTGAAATATCAATTTTGAACCCTAAGCATGTATAATCAATATTTCATCTAACTAAATTTCCAATTAATAACTTATGAATGCTGTTTTCATAATCTTTTGAAAGGAATATTTTAGCAATAAATCAATTTTTGTAAATCTTTGTTCCAGTGGGAGCAGGAAAATGCTATTCCGCAATTATAAATTTTTCGGAATCGCTTTTGGAAGACCGACAATATGCTTTCCGTTACAAGCAGTGTGCCAATTTAGCGGATTTTACCCTAGATCTAGAGTATTGAGGTTCCATCCAGCGCCTAAAAATTACGATCTAGCTTCTGGCGTAAAATCTAGGGTCTCTAAAGTATGGTATGGCTATAATTTGGCTACTTTTCATATTTTAGGCGCAATTAAACTAATTATGGAAAAAGTGTTAAAATGATGATTTAAAGATTTATAGCGGTCAAGTTTAGTGCTTGTTACGTTTTATTCGGCGTCACGTTGTATCATTCCAAGCCAGCGGCAGCCAGTCATGGGTTAGTTGTGGTGAGTAGCGTGTGATAGAAACTGTGGTATAATCACTTATCATGCTTAATTGAGTAATACACGCAATACTTTAGTTGAAATTTGAAGTCTTTTCCTGAATGTAAAGGCTAGCTACTGCCTTACCATGCTGACAATGCAAAAGCAAATTAGGACCATTGTAAATGTACCATAAACATAGAATTGTATGACTTAGAAAAGCATGTTGTGGGCCAAAAACACAAATAATTTTTCGCATGTTGTGAGTGTTCGCAAGCCAAAAATCACAGCTTGTGATTAAGACTCTACACGGAGTGCAGCAGAGTGTAAATTATGCTTGCACATCGCCGAACATAATTCCTTTGCAACTGCTCACAATCTTTTGTCAGTGTGTTGCAGTTCATTTAATGATTGTAAAACCGCACAGGGTATCGAACTTCATATCACCGAGTGTAGGTAAATTGTCGTGAATGTTCTTGAACTTCCTTTTGTAAACTGTGTGCTGATAACTTAGAAAAGTGCAGCATACTAATTGCTGAAAGCATTGATACATCAGATAATAAGTTACTTTGTGAGATATTTTAGTAAATCATTGAGAAAGATTGTTTAGAGACAACTCGGTCCGATGCATATGCCACTCAATTCAATGGGCAGCGTCTCACACTTTTGCAGAAGCACGCTCCGAAATGTAGATTTTACTGTTAAAGAAGCCTATAACTGATTCTCTCAATCAGCTAAAAGGCAAGCGCTTTATTCTGTCATAACCACAAAAGAGAAAAATATAAAGCATTGAATTAGCATGAAACAATCTGAGTTTGTTACAGTGGAAGAACATTACATCCACGAAAGAACTTTAGATAGAAGTTACTGAAAATGAAAATGCTAAAGGCAACAATCCATTCAATCACGTTTCTTCCATGGCAATGAATTTATTATCATTGCCACGCTCAAACACCGATGTAGAAGCCCTTATGAGTCAAATCAACTTAATCCATACTTGCAAGTCACTCTTTAATGTGTTTAACGTGCTATGCTTGCTCATTGTTGGTTGTAATTTGCTGTCTAAACTGAATAGATAATTCAACAATTATTTAGCGGATTTCTGTTAGAAATCTAGCTTCTTGATGCGCTATAGAGTTGGCAACACTGAACTAACAACGTCCCGACACTGTCGGGCCACAACTTCTACAGAACCCTGCTGATGCTGCGTAATTACACGGATTTTTGCTGAAGAAGTCCAACGACTTTTAAGATCCTCGAAGAAGAAGGCGTTCAAGAACTCTCGTTCAACTGTTGCCGTCCAATGGCAGCCAGTGATAAGGATTGGTGAATCCTGAGTAGTCTCTTTCATAAGTCTGGTACACAGGCACTGAATTCTATGTGTGAATATTGTGGGTATTGCGGAGGAAATACTACATTGTTACAAAAGGCCCCAACACTGTCGGCCCTCACTTTCAAGTTGAAACGTAGTTGATGAAGGGTAAAAAATATGTAATGTGTGGCTTAGTTTATGAAGAAAGCGATAGGGTTATAAAATTACAGATGTCACAATGTAATGTAATATTTTTCTACAGCAGAGCAAAGAAGAGGTTCATTATTTGTCCAATGATATCTGGGTTGTTTTGAATTCCCTTTTTTTGAAAAAACTTCAATACCTTGAATTGCCCAACATATGACCTCAACAAAATGTTAATGATTTAGGTTTCTTGCCTTAAGTATGTTTTGGTATTATTTGATCTAGACTTTCTGAATCTAAATTATGGAGAGATTATCTGCATTCTGTTATTTTTATATATTTATAGTTTGTAATACTATTAATGTAATTTTAGCAATTTTATTTATTCAGTTAATGATTTTTATGTTAGCTATTTAGCTATGTGATTAGAGTTTGGAAAACTGTTTAATCTTCTAACTTTTTGGTGAACAGTTTTTTCATATATATAGTACATCAATTAGTAAACTTTCACTAAGCTGTCATGCAATATGCTTGTTTTGTTGTTTTGAGTATTTAAGCTTTTTATACTTGGCAGAAGTACTTGTATATTTGGTTTACTGTTAGATCTACTGCTACTAAGTTTAGATTCAAGTTCATATTTTTATCACTTTTGAAACTCTGAAAACTTACAAAGCCATTTTTCAGAGGCATAGATTTAGCATTTGTAAAGGGACTCAGAAGAAATTGCAAATATTGTCAAGTGATTGATTTAATTTTTTTTATAAAACAGTCTTCAATGATTTCAAATTTATGAAGAATTATTGATATTTTTTCATTGTAATATTAATTATTCATGTAACTTACAAGGCTCAAATATGCTCGTATCCTTGTGGTTGTTGTAATGTGGTTTAAAAAAATGTTGGTGGTTTATCTCCTGTGTTGGTATTTAAAGGCATGGGAACTTGTTTAGATTTTGCATAATTTTCTGAATATTTGTCACATACTTTGTTTCATTGACTTGCCCAGGCATTCATTCCAATCTTATTTGACTGAGGAGAATCAGTAACTAAATATGCTGGTTTTGTAGTTTTAATTTTTTGCCATAGCTCTTTTGACCTCCTGCATTTGAAAAAATAAAATGGATAATTTTTGGATTGGAAGGAAAAGTTTCTGATGCTTGGGCCCATAATATCTAATATAAAAGTTGAATATAAGTTTAATGTTCTCATTAGTTGTTCATTTAGTCTTTGTAGGAGGTAGGAGCTGCTCTATTAATTTCAAATAAAGGATAAATTTAGAAACTGGGATTTATCAGATTATCCTATTATGATACATTTCCAATTGATGAATTTTTAACGAATTAAAATTTTTAGGTAAACAGAAAAAACAATATAAGAAAATATATTATTTCTGTCAACAGATAAGTATCTAATCAGTTGTTTAAAATTATATTTTAGTGGTAGAAAAAAGTAAACTTGAAATATGGGAGAGGTAAATGCAGATGAGATACATTTGTCTCTAAATGACAAAAAACTAATTTCATCACATTCACCAAAAAATTAGATGCACACTCCCAAGTGTGTATAAATAGAAATATTTTAGAATATGATTTGAGTTGTTAGTGAATGTAATGATTTTTTTTGCATTTTAAAACATGTTTTGTTTAAATTTACTTCTGTCTCAATATAAATTTGATTGATTTATAATTTCTAGACTCCAGATGGAATTTTATTAAATTGATATATGTTTGCAATAAACATTGAGTATTTTTACTTTGTTATCTCCTACATTGAAGTAAATAAAGCATTAAAAAAATGAATCTTTTGAAAACTAATTTAAGACTGACTTGTAAACAACATTTATATTTTGACTGACTTTATGTTGTAAATGATAGGTTTTTTATATTTGCAATCTTAATTGTAATTACTGACTTAGTGTGAATGATGAAATCCTCACTTTGGCAGCTGCTGACTTTTTCAAATACCTTCTTTCACAGTCATTAACTTTTGCTAGAACTAACCTTGATATGTATGACTTATGCTCACACAAATTTTTTGCTAGTAATGAATTTTTTCCTCCACTTTGCCTTTTCTGACTTTCCATTACCTCAACTATTGCAACTCGATATTATGTAGTCAGCTTAACTCCACTCAACTTTAATGTGACCATGTATACTTCTTTGAAAGTTTCCTGTAGCCATACTCAAATACTGTATACTTTCCTTTTGTGTAGACAAACTTGACACTGCCTAACTTATATGTGCCTAAACTTCACTCCACTCACAACTTGCATTTTTCCATGGCTTGCTTGCTGACTCATACTATTGGATCGGATAACTTAACTCCATCGAGCTGTCTAAGCTAAATCTTCTGCAAGGGCTTTCTCAGATACCTAGCATTGTAAATATGGTTATTTGATGCTGGAATTGTGCCTTACATACTTGCATAGGTTACCAAGAACTCTAATTGATTTGAATCCAAAAGTGAAGAATTTAGTTGCTTGAGCATGATAGTTTCAACATTTAATGTGTGCAAGGCTCCCAGCAATCATTATTAATATCCCTAAGTTTTATTTTACATTGAAATTTATTGCATATTTTTATGATGAACTGAAATGAATGGGAAAACTTTCACAAATTGATGCAGCAGTTCCATTTTCATTTTTCTCCATTATTCAAGTTTTTATGCACTGTAAGCCAATTAAAAATTTTTAATGATAAAAAAAATGTAAGTTTTACCAAAATTTGGTGATAAATGCATGAGAATACAGTGGATTCCTTTTATGTTACTTTGCTCAGGCAGCCCTTTATTCTATTTTAGTCCACTTTCAGGTTTTTCAGGGATTTATTGTGATTTAACAATTTCAAAATGTGAGGGCAGTTAAATTTTGCAATGAACAACCATAAACCATATCCTACCATAGTTTTTATGTTGAAGAAAATATCATAGATATTCTGATGATGAGTTTCTAAAAGTAAGAGCACCTCTTGATTAGATCATGGCCGGGTGGCTTCTTCAAATCAAGATAATGAAGATTCCTGGAGTGGCCCTAAACCATTTCCTCAAAAGCCCATTTCATGCATCGGAAAATGGCAAATTATCAACTTCTGAGGATGATGCTTCTGATAGCTATAGTGTAGAATAAAGATGTGGTGTAATTTTTCTTTGCACCGAAGGAAAAATTTGAAATGCCATCATCAATTGAACATAAACATGATGCGTCCAAAAATGTCCACTCCTCTTGCCCTCAATTTCATTAACGGCTAACTGCACTGGCCATCGGCCAGCAAAGAAGTTTTCGTCCATTTTGTCATTCAATTCTGGCAAAGAAAATAAGATAGCTACTGATGTCTTCCCCCGAAAGACGATAACGCGACAGGCAGCTCCCTCCAGTTTAGTCAAGGTTAGTATTTAAATCTATGTATAACTAATAAAATCGTGTGATTTGTTTTGTGTGATCTCGCAAGTTTTTGAGTGATTGTATGCATGGAATAATTATTCCAACAGAATGACTCTACTTCAAAATGCAGACTTGCTGAAGCATATTGAGGGTTAAGTCGAAGAGAAGAAGGAATGATCAAACAGTGCCAATCCAAATGAAACTCAACAAAATTAAAAAAAAAAAAAATCGCCTGGCAGCAAGAAAATGAAGCATCAGAGTTTAGTTTACTTGAGCTAAGATGGCTACACAGGAGCCGCCACTTGCTAGAAATGAATAGGATCTGCGTTTTATAGTAGAGCATCCTACAAAATCATGCTGGTATTTATAATGAATTTATTATGAATTCATTAATGTATTATGAATTTATTATGAAATTTATTTAGTAGAGTGTCTCACATGATCATGCTGAAATTTATTATGAAGTACAACTTCAGATTGCTCCAGTGCTGTATTCATTTTTAAATAGTTGAATTGACTACGTGTTCGCATAAGTGTCCCATATCGTTACCTCAGTTCCATTATTTTACAAGGAAAGGGTCTAAAGAGGTTAAGTTTACTTTCACTGGCCAGAACAACTTCTACTTTTTCTGAACGGAAATTAACTCCTTTTTGACTAAGTAATAGAACGGAGAAAATAATTAGGAGTTGCTTTTTATGGAACTCAAACATACGGCATGATCGAACGCGTAAGTTCAAAGGACTAAACGCTGCTGTGCTAGTTTGTGTGACCAAATCCGAACAAATAACTTTCACTTCTTGTGTAAGCAATGAATGTGAATCAATTTATTATCTTAGATGTAGTTATTTATGGTTTGTGCTGAATAAATCATATCTCATTTTTTTTCGCGAAAGTTGCTAACAAGGTTTCATTTTTTGTACGGGTATCGAATTTACATAATGTTCTTCCCTTAGAAAAGAAAAAAGAAAGAAAAGAAA
>JACJUY010000037.1:46302-77359 GCA_014220935.1 Platorchestia sp. MABIK
AGACTCAAGATAGCGAGACTCTAAGGTAAGATTCCCATAGACTCCAAGGGAACAACATCAATGTGCAAATTCGATAACCGTACAAAAAATGAAACATTATTTGCAACTTTCGCGAAAAAAATAAGATATGAGATGTGATTAAAATCTGCACAAACCATAAATAACTACATTTAAAATAATAATTACTTGATTCACATTCATTGCTTACACAAGAAGTGAAAGTTATTTGAACGGATTTGGTCACATGAACTAGCACAGCAGCGTTTAGTCCCTTGAACTTACGTTCGATCATGCCGTATGTTCGAGCTCCATAAAAAGCAACTCCCAATTATTTTCAGAGTTTTCTCAACCTTTTTTGGCGGAGACACAAAATCTGCCCAAAATAACTGCCGTGATCCAAACCTTCAAAACAGCAAAAAATTGCATTCATAATATGATTATTCTATTGAAAAATTATTCATATTCTGTTTTTATTATTATATTACACGAACCCTTAGCGACCCAATGAAATGCCTTGGCGACCCAACTTTGGGTTGCGACCCGGGGGGTTAAGAACCACTGCTTTAGAGGTCATAAGGAGATGATTGTCTTCTAGCGTATCTTCGGGACTTAGTAATTATTTGATGACAGGCAGAATGCAAAGACTTGACGTAGTACAAATAGTGTCTCATCTTGTGAACATCCCTAGGATAAATGTTATTCCAAAAATTTTCTGCCATACACCAGTAATTTTAAAAAACCCTCATGTGGCAATATATTGTGAGTTAGTTTATTATGTGAAAATATGCCTTGTTTGTTTCTTTTTTTCCTTCTATTCGCAGTTGTGGCCTAAGTGTTTTTTTTGTAAATTCCTGCTTGAGCACCATTACAATTCTCTGTTCTTTTCTCACTTTCTGCTGTGAATTGATCTTTATTGGTCGATTTACTGTTTTCGGACCGAGTACATCTCGGTCTCTATTGAAATAATAATGATGATCAACAAGTGCTTGCTCTTCATCCTAGCTATTTTTTCTAGGTGTACTTAGCGACAGTTCTCGATATTTAACTGTTGTAAGAAGAGTTATCTTCGCCGCAAAAGGAGTTGATCTGATGAATTCTGCCTACAGGAACAAGTATCGCTGCCAACGAAGAAGAAATGATAGGTAGTCACTTAACATCAGCAACCTGAGAGTGTGGAGAAGGTCGTGCGACAATCGGCTTAAACTTAAGAAAGAAGTCGAACCATACTGCGGTGCTGTGCTGCTTACATCGAAGAGCACTTTGAAAAGTTCTCAATTCCGCGTGAAGAATGTGGGCCAAATGGTTGCAATACAAATGTAAGTAGCAATTTTTTTTGGTTTGAAAGATAAATTTAGGTTATTTGTTTTAGTTGAATTCTTTATTAGTAGATGGACTCATATTTCCTCAAGTTGATTGAGCTTAAAAATGATAACGTTTGGGTATCTTATTTTGGAATTCAAATTAAGTAGATACAGGTTTGATGGGTTTATGAATCGAGTTGTTGTTAGTGTGTGGGAGTTATTGAGATAAATCACACACGTTTACAACGCCACTGGCCGCTCTGCATGGCAAACGCTGCCGATTGTCCAATTGCTGATAGAGCATGGAATGGTGATGAGGCTTTAGATCAGTTCAAGTCAGTTGTAAAATAGTTTGATGAGGACGGAGATCTTATCAAGGGACCTCGCAGGAGGATAAAACTATTGTATCTATGGGAATTAGCGCTCCCAGGATAAAAATGTGAGGGCCCGAGCTCAGAGTTAGGTAAGCCTTCTTTTTGTTGAAGTAAAATTTTTTTATGTTAAGGATTTTTTTTCGCTTCACTGCTGTCCTGTTTTTCAGCACCTACTGCTTTCTCTTTCAACTTTGATCTTGTTACATGTCCTTCTTTCTCAACTTACTGTTTCTATGCCCTGTCTGCATAGATTCCGCGTTCCCTTACCTCCATGCTAAATGGTGCCTTTCTTCTTCCTCTCTTTGGATCGCATTTGTTGCGGATAGGGAGGCTTCAACTAACTAATAGTAATCTAATCTGATCAAAGGGCTGTAAAAGGTGAAGCATTCTCAATAACTTTACTCGCGTTGGAGGGATGATGAGGGAGGTGAGCTACGAAGCGACTAGCGAGAGATGCACAATGATTTGCTCTGGCAGTGTGTTGTGACTAGCTTTCAGTTTATGTGTGGGAAGATGCAGGAGTACAAATGTTGTTCCGTGAGTGTATAGAGAATTAACGAGACGTTTATTGAATTGCACTGCAATTCAGCTTTGTAATTGTTCCATTTTCTTTTAGTTTAATGATTTTGCCATCGAAAAATGTCATTTATTTCTTAGTGAAATTTTCATTTCAGTAACAGGTCCCTTCAAGGGTTATTGGAAAGGAAATAGACCCAGGTAAGTTAAGTTGGCATTTCCTAGGTTTTGGGGACTGGCGTGCTAAGGGGAGATACTTTTAGGTTACCTTTACTATATACTGGCCTTTGGGACTGTTATCGTTCGCACCCAAGTTTTTCTTTTCCGTTTTCTTGTCTTCTTCGCTGTCTTTTCTTCCTCTGCTTTCCTAACTGGCCGTTTCTATGTGATGAATATGCTCTGTGGGAACACCCTGTATGCTTAAATTCCCCGTTTTCTATTGTTCATAGTAAATGGTCACTTCTCTATCTCTTGAAATCGCTCTTGTTATAGCTAGCGAGTCCTAAACTAATGTAATAAGTGTAATAATTATTTCAATAACAGATGTGATGAGATAGAGCTGAATTATTTCGAATCTGACGTCCTCCATTTAACCTGTTCATTTAACTGCTGTATATTAAGAACAGTTAAATAAAGAAATTGGACAAGTCTCCACTGATGAGTATTGTTGTTCATACATAGCACGTATTGACGCGTATGATGTATAGTACTGTCGATAGGGAACAAAGTGGGAAATAGAATTAGTGAACAGAGAATAAAATATGCGTTGCGTCAACTTGTAATCTTCCGAAGACGTTGCCGCATATTTTTCTAGTAACTTTTGTTTAAAGTAGATCTATCAGAAGTATAAATCAAGGTCACGAACATGTACCGCAGGTTGCAATTAAGTACCAAAAAACTGTTTCAAATCCCGCATGATAAATACACGGTTATTTCTGGTAGACAATGTCGACCTTGCTGTGCAGTTTTTAGCAGTCATGGGCCAGGCGGCCGCTTGCAGTACCTAGCAGTTCTGTGTTGTACTGAAGTAGCAATTCTCTCGAGGTACTCGGTCAGCTGAGGCAAATGAAATCAAATCCGAATTAAGATCAACATTTTAATTCAAAGTCCTTACACTTGTATTAATGCCTTCTGAAATTACCTGGGATGATATGTGTATAATGGTTAGCTGGAAATTATGTGGAATTCGGTATCGATTATTCTCTAAGGAACGCAATGTTCAGAACTGGTGTCCTTGTTTGCCAAGTAAATAATGCGCTCCGCTGTCTCCGGCAATGAGATAGCCTTTTGTAATCTAAATACTGTTATGCTAATTCTCTGTATCTATCAATGGGACACTCGAAGTAGCGATTAATTTTGACGGCGCTCACATTTCAAGACGAAAATGTCTCTGGTGATAAAGTAAATTGTAAAGATACGTAGGAATTTTTATACAAATAACTCCTTTTAAACACAACTTTTTGTTCGAAAATTTGTTAGCCATACAAGTTCATTTTTATGAAAAGGTCGGCATTAGTGTCCAATTTTCGACACATCTGAAAATTCACAGATGAATTAAAAGCCTCTTATCGATGAATTTAATTGTCAGGAAGACAGAGCACATCGTCTTCCACAAGCAGCCTGCCGCTGGGGAGCCTCCACACGCCCCCGACGCAGAGCACCACGACGCGATCCTTCCTCTGCCGAGTGTGGTGGCCAGGATGGCATTCGAACTTCATTCTCTTCAGTGTTCCGCCCAGCGATGCGTGCAGGTCCTTCGAGAACCTGGAGGCATGGGGACTTGACTTTAGAGCTGCGCTGTGTCACAGAAAAGTTAAATGAACGGAGGTAAGCCAATGTCGGAGGCGTTAGATAAATTTTTACAATAGTAAAAGAAACGTAGATGGGAGCTAATTATTGACGTGAAAGTAAAAATAGACTAATTCTTTCGTAGACGAGACTAATTTACGGAGAGTTTGATTGCGCTTGTGAATAATCAAAAACTCATTTTTACGAAAAAAAAATTTGAGGGCCAGGTCGCAAAATTAATTTGAATATTTTTGAATTGACTACTTAATGAAGGGGTGTAAACTTTGCAGTCGGTAAGCTTATGGGGCTTGGATGAGTATTACATGCATCAAGGGATGAAGCAAACGGAAATGAAAACAATTTTTTGAGAGAAATTAAAGAAAAACGAGCCCGTAAAATGTCTTGTGTATTTAAAAAGAGGAATTTCTCAAGTTGACTGAGAGGAAAAAACGTTGGGAACGAGATTACACATTTCGCTGAGGTACTCACTCAGATATATTGGTTATAAGAAATGATACCATTATTATCATTACTTTATCAGTACTAGTAAACATTGGTCATGTTAGGTCTATTTCACTTTGATGTAAAAAATGAGAAATAATTTTTGATGCGCGAGCGTGACCAAGAGGCATTCTGATTGGAAATGCTGCTTGGACTACGATTGTAATACGCCACGAGCATCATTCAATCTAACAATGTACTGCATCATACCGCATAGTGAGCACTCACATTGCACGTATTTACAAATTTCCTCATTTCAACATTACGAGTGTCCGCACTCACGCCTTCATCTCTCCCGTAATGGAGCTGAGTTGAAATGGACTTCCAAGAATGTTTGACAGCACACACACGTCTACTCGATAAGTCCTTACCATGTTAATTTTTCTTTCTGACCTTCTGGTATGCCAAGTAGACAAAATCATAAAAATAAAAAAAGATTTCAAATCCTGCTCTTATAAATAATGACACCTATTACAGCCTTCTAGCTCCAATATTTTACAAAGTTCAGCATTTTACCTCGGGTAGGTACAGGAGTTGACTCCGCAGGTGGGGCCCCAGTACCCCCTGGGGCAGCTGCAGGTGTTTTCATACACACACTCCCCTCCGTTCTGGCAGGGGGGATTGCATGAGGGCGCCGTGAAGCTCGACGGGTCATCGTTTGCAGTGTCGGGGATCTGAGGCACGTAGTGCGGCTGGGGAGCGGTCAGGGGGTCGGGGGCATTCCCAACGGCAGGTTCGTAGGGTGGTTGAGGTCTGGTGGGTATGGGGGTAGGGTTGTACGGTTTTTCGGGGCCGGCTGTTACAGGAGCTGCAAATGAAGGAGAAAAGTTGTCAGACAACTGTTTTTTTATTCAACAGAATGTTGGACTTTACGAAAAAAAACATTGAAAATGATGGGTGTTTAAAAGAAAAAAAATCAATGTTATGATTATTTATATAACAATTTACTAATTTTTCTTTTTTTTGTCCTTCACAAATCTCTTTTATTACTGATTAATCAATAATGATTTTCATTACATTAATCATTTACATAACTGCTTTGTCTGCTATTCTTAACTCCCTTCAAGATATTCTAGAATATTCTTCCGATTTGTTCATTTATGTCTTGTTCATGCTTCATCCCTGTTTTTTGACACTCCTGCGCTCAGCAATAGAATTATGTCAATCGCTCGACAGAATGAAACGACAAAAATAAAATTTTGATGCTGGGGTAGTTCAGCATTTGGCTGGCTACCATCAAACCTGTTTTCATTTCGCGCTACAATTTACTCGGCGATTTGCTGAAATATTTCAGTTAATTAGTGGAAGTATGGGGCATTCGCTAAAACCAAGTAGCCGATTTAAAAATGCTGTAGTTTGTAAAAGATGAATACTAGAAAACTGAAATAGGTTTCATTGAAAAGAGCTGGATTTTAAGTTTTATTTTTTTCGACAGTTTTGTCTATTTGGCCTACCTTTCAAATAAATGTGACATTCATCACTGAAAATTATGTTATTCAACAATATTTTATGAGAACGGTTTGGTTCATTAGTCTTCGGCCAAATAATAACTTCCGATCTTTATTATTTGGTGAGATTTCTTGAGGAGATTGCAATTTACATGGTTTTAAATTAGTTTTTTAGAATAAAATGAAGAGGAGTTTTCTTAACCTGTGTCTCAACAGACAATTTTCTCACTAACTTCGTTTTATCATCGCTAATTAAGATCCTTACCATGTCGATTCTTGTTTCTGTGCATCTAGTATGCCAGATAGACAAAATTTTCACACTAAAATAGAACTTTGAATCCTGCTCTTTTCAATGAACCTATTCCAGCCTTTTAGTTCTAACAATGTGCAAACTACAGCATTTTTAAATCGACAACTTTTTACCGCACACTAACACAGTGTTGGCTTTTTCGAAAAACTTGAAAATGATGGGTGTTTAGAAGAAAAATGTTAATGATATGATTATCTTTATAACAAGGTAATAAAGATAGACTGCAGACTAATTTAGACTGGACCGCAGCGCAGGCGGCATTTGCTGGAATGGTGCACTATAAGGAAATAACTGAAGTGGACAAAACTCACCTTTTTCGCAGGTGACCTGATCCACCCCGAGCAACATGCGGCCGTCAGGGTAGAACCAGCTGTTGTCGCGGTACTGCAGCGTCACCGAAGTCGAGCCGTCCGGCATGCGGGTGCCCGGCTCGCACTCTATCCTGCGCTCGTTGTTGCCCTGGCGATAAAACATGCTCGTTACTTCAACAGGTTACTTCGTTGCAGAGCATAGATGCCTGTTGCATTTTTTTTTGGCTCACACGTGTATTTTAGTGTAATTTTTAAGCGAACTTTTGATGAAATATGCACAGGAAAATTAATTCACGCTTACCGAAATGGGTCACTTGCTCGATCCTAAAGGCTAGTATAAATCAAAATTGCAATTTGAAATTCGTATTAACGCCTACCCGTAGTCTTTGTGTTGCCATGAAATACAACGTTTCGAGTGAGTCAGAGAAAAGGACTCAAAAGTACGGGAGCTGTGAATTTTGTTTTTTACGCGTATCAAGTAAATTAAATAACTTCGAAAACCTTCTTCTATTTGTGTGCTGTAAAGGTCCCCAATTCTCAAGTTCGAATTGTGTCATGTTCTTTCTTGGCTTATTGTCCCGCAAAGAAATTTTATATTTTAAGCATTAAAATATCGTACCTATATGGGACATCAATAAAGGACTGTTGTTGATTATTACCATAAGCATTTTACTTAACGCTCAAAATATTTTATAACTGAATTCCGACCTTGAAGTTGCATTATTAAAAATTTTTGCCGTTTATGAGCCTCTGAACTGTGATAACTTACGAAACGATATAATGAAGTACCAACACCCTGGCAGGCTAGTGCAAGTGCTGCTTAATCTCCAGCTTGAAAATACCATTTATAGCATACTACTGAAAAGTTGTCACACTCAAATACTGCTGGAGTGAAATAAAATTTGGTGACAACAGAGGTGACCGCAAGTTATCTTGCAATCGTGCTGGAAAAATTAGGCTGTGGGTTCTAAGAAAATTAGGTTTTCGGTGGGAAAAATTAAGGAGAATCATGCGATACTTACCACCGGTTTGAGTTGGTACCCGCCGTAGGGCTGGTCTCCGAGCATGGGTTCGTCAGAGCATGTGGGTCCGGTGTAGGGGCCTGCGCATGCGCACTTGTTGGGTGCCACGCACGTGCCTCCGTTCTCGCATGTCGCATCGCATACGGCTGCAGAAATGAAACGTGTTAAGCTAGCACTTGATCAGAACCCTATCATCAGATTGGGCGCAAAAATTGTTCCAATTTGAAACTGGATCAAAAACTTACCGCGTGATGATAAATATTTATCGAATTTGTGGGAGGTTCAATGCATCTCAATGACTTAATAGAATATGTTGAACGTTGAAAAAATATAAACTGAAGCTCTAGAAATGGTGATAAATGATGAGACAAAATTTGTTGTAGGTTTTTTAAACCGTCTTATGTATTGTATGTATTGTTACATTGATACTGGTGAACTTATATTTAACAATTGTCCCTAAGCTTACGAATCCAATAGTTGCCATTTCCCGACAGTATGATAACGACTGCCAACCTTGCTTATCCGACAGAAATAACTAAAGAATATTCTCATGTGTGTGCTGACACAATTCTGCAGTTGTTAAGAAAAGTGTTCTGAACCCGAGGCCCGATGTGCTTAGAGTTACTTCAACAGAGCCTAAATCTTTCGAATAATTGAGTCGTCTTACCAAAAGTGTTCCTACAAGTGAGTTCAGGCAATGTGTTGACCAAACAACTAGATCATCTTCATACAAACAACTGTTGATAACGTTTTGTTCAAACCTAAGTTTGGAGTCTGAAATTTAAACTAGACATCGAATGGATTTGACACTGGAGCATAAGTCATCACTAGATTCACCCGCACTACATCATTATACTAGCGGAGACTCAAAGAGCTATAAAGTTTCAACAGAAATCAAAGTTGCATATACAGATGGCTGATTGAAAAAAATTTCAGCTTGAACTTTGAAATCTTATAAATTTTATCAAATTTACAATAAATTCAGCATTCCAGCTTCATGAAACTCAACCAAGTCGTGAATATGCAAACTATAAATCACTGAAGATTGACTCACGAGCACAGACGGTCATATCAGGAGACCATTTCCTATCCCTGAAGTAGAGGTCACCGGAGGAGTGGTCGCAGTCTAGCAGCACGCGGTCGCTCCGGATCGTCTCCGTCACTATGAACTTGTAGCCCGGACCGCAGCGCAGGCGGCATCCGCTGGAATGGTTCACTTCTTTGTTAGTCAGATTTTTTTAAGAATAGAGTAATTATTTTTTTCCAAAATTCTTTGTTAATCATGTATTTTTTAAAGAATAAAATAATTGTTGTAATAGAAGAAGAATACCAACGAATTTTTAAATATTTCTGCAGGTTATATGTTGTGAAAAATCCTAAGGGTACCTCCTGATATTGTTCAAGAAAACTTTGTAAAGAAATTTGAGTTTTATCATTTTCTACAACACATGGACTCCATTTTAAGTGTTTAATATTCGAAATTAAATCGTCTGAATAAGAATAACAATGAGTGTTTGTGTATTTTTTGAATTTTGAAAATTTTTTTAATATAAAAAATGTAAAGGATGCCTACTGGTTATACATATTTATATCCAAAACACAACAAATACTTGGTCGATTTATGGTAACTTGTTTGAAGCTGGGCTCACATGCTTTTAATTCGTACGGTATTTTATTTTTCCGTGAGAATGCAATGAAAAGTGTCTAAGGAATAATAGTTTTCATAGCCAATTTTACAACCAGCGATGATGAAAGATTTTACACACTGCTTTAATGGGCAATTTTTCAACCAGTGGTCGTAAAAATATCCGGAATGAGCTTGAAGAACCATTTTACTTTCATCATTAATCAATGAAGTATTGAAAAACCGTCTTTGGTAATTTACTACGAGCCATAATAAGTTCATCAACCCGGCTTCAACATTTATAAGTAGGTTTGATCAATAATTTGCTGACCAATTCTAATCGGGTCCAACTCAAAATATTGCATTCATGTGCGACAGATCAAAATTGAGATCTGAGTTCTACTACCTTAGTTGCTTTTTTAGTTCATTCATCAATCTTATGTCAAAATGAACAAAAATTAAACTCTTATTCAAATATCACTGACATGGTACTGAAAATGAGTACCTACTATTCTCTATCTACTTTCGTCCTTGTTGAATAACCTCTCCCAAAAAACACGTTTTCTACATCTGCCTTGATATGTAAACCTGTTTCTTGGAAGCGTTTTCGGAAATTGAAATGTTGAAATATTATATTTGAAATTGAAATAATGGAAATATTTCGTAGAGTTTTAGTGAGAATATGATTTGTGTTTTTGGAAGGGAACTCGACGTCGGTAAAATTTCAGTCAATACAACACCCGAGGTTTCAGCAACAGTTGTTTGTATCCTACGAACAGTTGACATCCATGTGAAATTATCTTACCTGGAAGCACACACGACTTGGCCGTTTGCGATCTCGTGGATGTCCACGCAACCTGAGCGAAGAAAGGAAAAAATTTCACAAATCTTTACAAATGTACTTAAAGTTCTTTAGACTCATTTTTAACTCCCAATCTTCTCTAAGAATTATTGAATTACACACAAAATGCCGTACTGTTTGGAATTTGCTCTAAAACAGAATTTGAGATTTCCAAAAACAAGTTAAAGCTGAATTTTCAACTATCTCGAAAAAACATTTTGAAAATGGAAAATTTTGTTTTTTCAATTTCTTTATTCATGTATGTTCTTATCAATCGATACATTTTCATGAATTACTGTAAAATAACAGTATTTTGAAATTCCTCTCTTAACTTTTCAGAAATCAAAAAAACAATTTCAACTGCTTCAAAGTTTGAGTGTGTACTTGGAGACTGAGCAAATGCTATACGCTTCATTAAAAATTATCGTATTTAATACAGAATAACTTATCGCTAACAAGCTTCAATGGAGATTGCACAAGTCCCTCGAATTCAAAGCAACATAAACTTACGCTTGATCTGCTGCCGCTCGAGCCGTCCCGAACGGAGCGGTGACGCTCGTCCTGAGCTGCTGTATCCCACATTGGTACTGCCGCTGTACTGGCGCCTCAGCCGCCGGTGGCTGCACGCACACACAGTTCTTATTAGCACATGTTGGGGCAAATGCGCGTGTTTTGAAAGGCTATTAGGAAAAGTAAACCAATACTTACACAATTATTTGTTGTTTTAATCCAATCAGTATACAATGCCGTTTGTGTGCTCATCTTTTGATGAAGATGGCGCCTGGAAGATGGTGGTGACCACACACATCTCACCATCACCACCACAGCCGTTGAGCGCACCTTTCAAAACTCGGGCATTTGACTTGCCCCACCCTGTATTATTGTCATTTCGGGTCAATACTTAGTTGTCTCACGAACCTACAAAACTGAAAACAGTTTGAGATCGTGTTTCTGACAAAAATTTTCTGATACAATATGTCCCATCCTCAAGAACAACGGCGTTAATTTCTACAATGACGTTAATTTAAGAAAACGCTGTAAAATTCGAGATTTGGGTTGGACCGTTTTTTTCAAGCATCTGCAGCGATGCATTTCTTTAATTATTTTGACACGCATTAGATCTTTCATTGAGTAACTAAACGTTAGAATCCGCACTTCAGTTTCGCCTAATACGTTACACGTTATAGGTTAGATGAAATCGAATTATCATTCGAGGAAAAGTAAAGCTAGAATTAACTTTTCAAATTAATTATTTGAAACTTCATTAAATGACTTCAAGAATATGGTTCAAGTAAAGCAATTCATCGATAGTACTAATCTTAGATTCGATGATAAAATTGGCAAAATATTATGGAGGAAAATGAAAATCCTGCGTCAAAAACGTAATGATTGTGTTTTCTTAACCTCCGACTAGATTATTTAAGCTCGTGTGGTATTGAAAGTAAAAAAATTTTTACCTAAACTTTGCCATGGAAAAGGCCAGAGTGTTTGAGTGTAGCACTAAAATTAAGTAAAAACTCTGACTCACACCAAAATTCTTCCCTCTTTTTTCTGTTAACAAAGATTACAGTCACGGGCAATTGACTTCATGAAACTTGTAATGCAGAGATCGTTATTTTTCAAGAATTTCAATGCATATATCAAAGTATCTTCATTAAAAAAATTACCACAATCGTGTTGAAAACCTTATTTGTAACACCTGAAATATGCCTTTCCCACGACGTCTTCTCAAAAAAATAACATCTTTCAATTCCCAAAAATAATTATTTACAATTGATAGCATTCAAGCTTTATACACGAGGGTTTCACTTTATCATTTGACACCATTACGAATAAAAATCTTTCTCCTTTTTGAACATCTCATTTAAATTCCGCTTTATTCCTTTTGGAGACAGAATATTTGAAGTAGTTTTAGCGCTAATGATCAATTTTGAATGAATAATTATTAAGGCCATAACTTTTATTACGAAGCAAAAAGAGAAAATATTAAATTGTCTACGTTCAATTACTTCTATACTTTCTCTATACGCCCATACTTTTCCCATAGTCTATACTTTCACTTATGCTATACGCCCATAGCTCCACAATTTCCGGTTAAATTTGCGAGAAATAATTCATAAAAACGCTTTTTGAGCGCGCTTTCATTCGAGGATTTTTGGAAATTTACGACCACTTATATCTGAAGAAATTAACATCCGATTTAGATTTTATTTTAATCGACGGGACTCACCTCTCAGCTGCGCCTACACTGCTTGCAATCAGCACCAGCGCCACCAGAACAAATTTCAACTTCAACATTTCGTCCTCAGAAACCTGCGGGAACAGATGAAAATTTTTACGTACATGATATTTCATAGATACTCGTACATTTCAGCTTCGATTGATGCTCTCCCAAATGACATGATTTTGTGTTAACCATGTTCTCAATAAAATAATGTTTATTTTTCAATTTCACTTGAAAATTTTAAAAGTTTGATCAACAATTGAAAATAAAATAATAGAAGTTTCATTGATGGATGACACGCCTCATGATTCACTCGTAATTCTTCAACTTCGGTCAACAATTGTAATTTTGCCTCCATCTCGACACTGATGTCATCGCAGCTGATGGAAATGTTGTGAATCATACAAAAAATTGAGAGCTAAACTTGGTCGTTAACATAAGTTATTGAGTGGCATATTCGCAAATTCCATCTGATATTATCTGGATTATATGTCATGAACTTCTGGAACCTATTTATAAAGAAACTGTCGTGGAAATATATAAACTACTTATAAAATGCTGTGAAAAATAAGAAAATTTGACCTAACACTCCACACATGAAATCAACCTTGCTTAAATGCAAATGTCTAAATCAACTGCTCCAATGTTGCCTGACTGAAAGCCGAAGGTGCTCTGAAGTTGCAAGTCGGAGTCGACTTCTCAAACAACCAACTGTGATGAAATTTGCCAAAAATTCCCTCGGTTTACTACTGAATTAGCATCCTTGGTTTTTTTTCGCTGCCAAGAAATCTTTTCTGAGGAAATCTGCGCCAAAAACCGTCAGAGAGATAACACAGGAAGCTGTACGTTGATAGCTCAGGAGACGATATATCGTTGCTCGTGTGGCCGGAAACATTGATTTGAATTGTCCATGTTCGTTTTTTACGTAGAAGATTTCCGGCCAGAAACTGGTACTGATAACTCAATTACTTTTCATTGACACTTTCATTTGTCATTGATCTTTACAGCTGTGTGAAATAAGTTACAGCTAATGCGCGCACATTGAGGCACTGTAATAATATTAATACCGTGGGATGAATTTTGCACAACAATCTCGGTGGTCATCAGATAATTTTTTTTTTCCTTTGACTCATGCAGTGAGATGCAGAAATCGTCGAAGGCGCTAAAATCGTAGTGAATAGTTCTAAAAGAATTCGTCGAAGCTTGCACGTCCGCACGAATATGAAACTTAATTGGATTGGAATACATTAATGGAATTTATTTCGTAAATTATCCCTCTTAAACGCTAAAAACGGGAACACTCATTATCACGATCATAACCCGCACTGAAATTTACCATTGATAAACTTAGAAATAGTTCAGAGCTTTGTTAGATCCAACAAGTTTTTAAGCGTTTGACGACCATTAATACGTGCTTCACGAGTAGAATATCAGATTCGGTTTAGCTTGCATTTATTGTCGTATAATCAAACAATTTGAACTGAGGGTAATTTTTGAGTTATTTTGAAATTTGACGATGCCTCCCCTTGCTTTTAAACACAATGTACACATTTCTGGCGAATCAAAGAACTTCAAGTAGAGACCATCTAGCCACGGTCACATGTCCTAACGAAGTGTCCCTAAGTCGTACCTACAACCAGTATTAGTACTCGCTGCCGTTGCGACACACTCGTGCGTTTCCGCGCTCTCAGCTCGACTTAAAGATGACGCGTAAACGATGACGCATCAATTTTGGCACGCTCATGACGCACCCCCAGATGCCGTGCGTAACTCTCCGCCACTCCTTGCAATCCTGGAATTGAAAATGAGTAAATGAATATTTGTGGGTTCAGAACGAGGTAATTTGGAGCACCCTACGACTGAATCTTTTAAAAAATAAGTGTGGAACTCTTATTTTGATCCTGTAAATAATAATTGCGCACTCAAACAGTCATTCCCCGAGTGCGTTATGTACGTTCGCTAAATCTGGCTGTTATACTTGATACCGCATTCGTGCCTCAAGTTATCGCTGAATGCAAGATGACATCTGATAAATAAACCTACGATTTAATGCGATGGTCTTGCTACGCACTTAGTTTCGTTTGTTTTGAACTGCCGCTCAATAAAATTTTTTTACATTTTGTGTTAATTTTTAATATTTCTTTGTTCGTTTGAGTTAATAAACTAATTTTAGAGCAATTGTTGAAAGAATATTGGTTACGTAAAACAACTTCTCTTATACGACTAAACTCAGTGCGTAAGAAATTCTTCTATTCAACAAAACACCAACAAATTTACTAAAAAGAATCTAAAATTATAAGAAAAACGTGAAAATGTTTAATTATATTCTTGTGAAGCACTTGAAGACACTTTTAAATATGCCCATCGTCAGCCCAAATTACACCCGTCAGGTCACCACAGTAACTCTGCTACAGAGCCAGGAAGTTTTTTTTGTATGTTGTCCCACTCTCGCTGAAAAGATTTCATGGAACCCACTTCGGGGACGATCCTCAGAAATCCCGAACTGTTTATACTTATGAGATGATAGGCAGTTTATTTTAGCTCTCTTAATAGCTTAAGATCAGAAATTGAGATCCATGCGTGGTGTTAATATTAAAATTTTAAGTATATACTTATTTTATTTGGACACATCTGAATTGCATGTATAAATCTGGGGCGATTAAGAAAATTCCTTCAATTTTTAAAATAAACGGCTGTTTTTTTCGCTAAGAAGACTCACAAAATTGCCCTTTTACCTTACAGAAGGAAATATAGTAGGTAAAATATTTCTAGGCGATAGAGAATAAATTCTGAAAGTATTGCCAAATTTTTTAGAAATTGTTTAGGAATTTCTTTGAAAAATGTCAACGTTATTTTCATTAGATTAGATGTTAGTTCAATCCTACCTAACCGCTTAAAAAAGAGTTCCGAAGAGAGGAAGGAGGAAGGCACCGTATAGGATGGAGGTAAGGGAACGCAAAATCTATACCAGAAAGGGTATAGAAACAGTAAATTGAGGAAGAAGTTTTTGAAACAAGAAAAATGTTAAAGAAAAAAGTAGTAGATGCTGAAAAACAGGATAGCTGTGAACCAAAAAATGGGGGTCCTTAATGTAACAAAAAACGTTCTATTTTAAGAAAAAGAAGGTTTACCTAACTGTCAGCTCGGGCCCTCACACATTTCCCCGTGGGAATGCTAATTCCCATGGAAACAATAGTTGCATCCCCCTCAGGGGAAGTGTTATTTTGAAGTTTATACAGATTTAGTTAGACATAGGATTATTTTAGGCGGAAAGAGCTCCGTAATATAAATTTCAAATGGAATGACACGAATTCAATAATTATTATAGTTTAAACAAAAATTTGAATTGTTATCTTACCTAGCGTATTAATTTGTAAAACGATTCTTTGAGACTCAATGCCTCAAAAACTCAATTCTGTCAGTCCGCAATTTAAATTTGACTATTTCATCTAAAATTCCGCTATAAAAATGCTTGCCTGGTTTCAGCACATGCATATTTCTATGTTGACTGCTTTTCTTAGTACTCATTTATTATTCAGAGAAGCAGAAAAAAAACAGAAACAGATTTATTTTTGAAATTAAAATGATTCAATGCATAAATTTCAAGTCAGCATAGAGGAACACGTTGCGGTAAAAAAAGTAAGGGTATTTTGAATATTTTTGTTAGCCGTTTCATTTGTATATTAATGTTTAAACTACCAAAATCCTGGATTTATATTTTAGAAAAAAAATAAATTTACGAATGCCATGATTGATGACAAAATCATTTGGGCTTACTTATTGAAAACATAATTAATTTTTAATCAATTTTGCAATATTAATCAATTTGTGATTGAATGGAAAAAGTGAATATACTTGTGTTTTAGGTATAAATCGTAATACAAATTAAACTCAACAGTGTTAAGAGATATGTTTGAGAAAAATCTATTTATTTTACTCTGGGACTGAACGGATGGTAGAAATTATTTTTGGCGAAAAAAGAATCTGTCTAAGAAGAGTGGTCCTCGCTATAATAACTGGCTTAGTGCGTCTCTAAAGATTTGGTGTTTTTAAGTTCAATCTTATGTTAAATATCTGACACTTGTTTTACACGTATATTATATCCTCCGTCAGTCGAATGAATGTGTTTCATGTTCAATACCGGTACAATGTTCGTCAAATATTTAATGTAGAACATTTGCCAAAAGTGTACGAGAGTGCAGTCTTTTGTAATTTTGACTCATCATCTGATACTACACATTAGTATATCAAATACTAGTACTCTATGCGTTCAACGTCTCGTACTAGTATAATTTATGTTCATTTCTTGGTGCTAATGTTTCTTTCTCAGGTCTTATACTTTGGTGGTGTAGTAGTAAAGATGTGTCGAGGGTGTGTAGGAGTGGTGTGGTTGTGTGAGCATAAAATAAGGCCAGGACCTCCACAGGCGGTAGACGTCCTCATGTGATGGACCTACAACCTCTCCTCAAGGAACCGGATCTGCCGTAGCTAGCTGGATATGGGGACCACTTTCGTGCCTGAACTCTGCCACTTGCTGGGCGAGTCAAAACTGCTGCACGAGGGATGCAAGTAGCATCAGAGAAGATTGCTATGCGATCGGTTATCAGAGTTATTCAGCAAATTGAACCATTGATTCAGGGGAGTAATCACAGTTAATAATGCAAAGTATTTTTCATAACACGAAGAGAGAAACTTCCGATTATAGTCTGCACATGCGTCTCTAAATCGAGAATTTATGGACTGTGGAAAAAACAATTCAACTGATGACACAATTCTTGGGCATGCTCGGCATAACAATGTTAGTTTACAGTATTGCAAATTTCCCGTAAAAAAAATCTATCAAAGAAAATGGGTGTCCAACAATCCGTACCATGACACCAATAATCGCATTTTTTTCACTGCAGAAATAACGAACTAAATTTAGGGAGTAAATTCTTATCGGGTATACCTACAAACATTGAAAATTATGTTTCAGAGGCCTCGCTACTCAGAAAAAATAATCACTTAGGGTGGAAAGGATTATGATTAGGAAAATGAGTGAGGGTAGACTTCAGTGTGGACTGCACTTCCAAGACGAACTGTGCTGCATGAAGAGTAGAGGGTTTCGTTAGCTACGGTATAATGAAATTTTACGAAAATAGTCCAACTTTTACGCAAGCCTCGATGCTCTAGGGCGCAGGTACGAGGGTTGTCCAGACGTTCTGCGTGAGACTTGAGTGTGTTAAATTCTCCTTATATTTTTTTAAGAAAAAAAAGCTAGCGTGATTTCTTGGTTGCATGACAGTTCGATTCGATTAAATTGCGCGATGGAAAATAACGATTTCCTTTGTTTCGTATGACAGCTCTTCTTGTACGTAAAACGAGTTTCATGAACGAAAGTAGGAAGACCAATTTGATTTATTTTTCACTGTTTTCTTCCTCTGTGCGATTGTGGATGGATACAACGCAAACTAAATTTTGGGCAATACTGAAGGGTATCTACTAGAGCGAACATCACTCAGTTATTTATTAACATGACTTAAATAAGAAACTTTTACATCAGGTTCAGGAGTACGTTTTGTAATTTTAAACTTGTGAATAAAACACATTGGTATCATCTTTGAATATTTCTAAAATAGAACCCACTATCATAAACTCTTAAAATGTGAAATCTACACAGGGGGATGAGAGTTCATGTATTCTGCACCCATTTTAGCTCCTGGGCAACTTGGAGCAATAGGGCTTTCAATGATTAGTAACTCGTCCAGTAAGAGCTAGCCCTGCAGTCACGTGACCTGGACTTGCAACAGTCTGCGCCTGGAGATCGCCCTGCAGTGGTCAAAAAACCAGCCCGCTTTGCTCTGGTTGCCCGCCAACTGTACACCACGAGACCAGTAATCTTGTAACTCAAGTGGTATACATAGCTAGTGTGATTTTGAAATGGGAATTATTCGTTTGCGAAAGTAACGTTCAAAAAAGAATAAAATGAGCCGGCATGGCTGAGGCATTGATGTGGATGAGTGATCATGCGAGGTATTCTAGGAAAGTAACTAACTCCATGGTGATTTGAAATTCGTTCAAATTTTGACATAAACGTAATTTCGGAGATGAAAACTTAACGACGGTGTCCATTACACATTGACTGGTAGGGTTGACATGACTCTTGTCTAATGTTGAAATTATATCTATTAGCTTCAGTACTTACTAGATGCTGTACCACTTTATTATTACATCTCTATTTGATCTGTATTACATTATTAGCTTCTTTATTACACATTGTGTGGTAGCGTTTGCGTGAATTTTGTCATAAGACGAAATTATAGCTAGTAGTTTACTTATTGGGACATGACATTTTTAAGAATGTCAGGACATTAAATAGAGTTATACAACGAGATAGATATCTACTGGCTACATATCTCTCTAATTTTTTCAACCGTTTATTTCAAAACAATAACGCTCGACAATGATTTGCATACTGTACATTCCTCGATTACGTGCATAAAAACTTGAACTTTCAGTTCGGGCCCGCCGCACTCCGGACGGTCACGCTTATCCCTAAGCTGAAATTTTAATGAGGATACTTTTTGCCTGCAGATGATATCACTGCGGCTGGACCATGACATCACCAGAGGAACCCCCTGACCGCGAGCAGGCTTCCACCCAACTCGACACCAGCAGGAACTGAATGACTCATGCGTTTCAAAACGTGCCTTCTCAGAAACTCTCTCCTCAAATGGGGATTAGAAATCTCAGTAATTAAAAACTATTGCCCAATTTGAGAGGCTTGAATTGTTTTATTATTCCAACGCGAAAATCATTCCCAGTGATTATGGAAATAAAAAATGAGAATATTTTTAAACAAGTGCCGTGATGTAAGTTTTTTTGCGCGTAGCACATTCGATAAATTGGCTTTCAGATTGGTTCGTTGAATAGAAAACTGCACGTAAATTACATTACGTAGATTCGATTAGTTTAAGTCTTCACAACCGCAACAAATGCGTTTCAAAAAAGAAAAGTAAGAAGACACTATTAAGTATGGACGTAAGGGAACTAGGAATCCATGTTCAAGGGGCATAGAAACCGTAAGTCGAGAAAGAAGTTTCTGAATCAAGGTAGAAATTGAAGAAAAAGTAGCGCGTGCTGAAAAACAGGACAGCAGTAAACCGAAAAAGAAAATGGCTCGTAACAAAGCAAAAACTCTTTCTATCTAATCCATTTAAAGGCTTCCCAAACCTTTAGCTCGGGACCTTTCATATTCCCCTTGGAGTCACAAATTCGCATGGATACAATAGTTGTATCTTCCTAAGAATGACCTCCACATAAAGTTATCGTTTTTCCTTCATTCTTTAATCTGCTCACATGCATCGTTAAGACGGTCACACATGCGTGTTATATTGCGCTCACTGCGCTGGACTCAGGTTCACCGTAAACTTCTTTCAATAACAATTAAATTATTCTCATTTAATATTTATTCATAAGCCTATCCGAGCCTCTTTGAATGTCGTTCTTAGACCTAGATATCCCCCGTCCTTCTATTAATACATTAGGTTCGTGACTAAAGAAAATATTCATGGTATTCATGAAGGATGTGGTTATCGACCAGGATATTTGTTTACTCTTTGAAGGCCGCATAAAAATGAGCATGAGAGCGGAAATGATCTCAATAATATGCACTGACGAACAACAACCAATGGGAACGGATGCACGCAGCCGGAGTGACACATTTCTGCAATACTTGCAGCTGTCACATTTAGGAGCTTACAACACTTTAGTATTAACGACAAATGACTCGAGTGCTTCTACATTTAAAACACTACATACATTGATGCAATTGCTTCACAATTAAATTAGATGTTAGTTCAAATCTCCCTTGCCGCAAAAAATGCGTTCCTAAGAGAGGAATACGGAAGAAACCATTCAGTATGAACTTGAGGGAACGCAGAATCTATGTACAAGGTACATAACAGCAGAAAGTTGAAGAAGTCCATGAAACAAAATAAAAATTGAGGGATAAAGTTGTAGGTACTGAAAAACAGGACAGCAGTGAACCGAAAAAAATGTTCCATTAGAAGAAAAAAACCTATTCTACTTCAACAAACGGAAAGCCTACGCAACTTTTAGCTCAGGACCTTACTTATTCCTTCTGGGAGCAGTAATTGCCTTAGATACAGTAGTTGTACCTATCTGAGGGGGGTTGCTTCACAATTTATTTGAGCTACTTTAACACTGATAGGTTCGATGGTTATTGCAACCTGAGCATGACTTCCTAAAATATAGAATTTTCGAACATTAATCTGTATTCTGTTGTATTCTAAATTATATACACAATCTTTAAGGTCCTCATTTTTGTAACTAATGTACTTCAGTTTCCTTATTGCCTTGCATGGCTTCACTGATCTTTAAGAAAAATATTAAAATGAAATTTGATTATTTTCAATGCACAGAGGTTCATGTAAAAATTGACCTGCTTGGTTACAGCAGCAGTGAAGAGCGAAATCAGAGATAAGAGTGTTTTGTGCAGCACCTTGAGCCTTGGAGCACATCTAGCGCACGCTAAAGGAGAAGGCGGGTCCGAGTGAAAGAATGCAGGGCACACGAGGTGTCTCTTGCGTCACCTTGCCGCATTTGTGATGCCCGCCGCTCGTATCGTGATATATTCGTTAAAATGTGGGAGAAGTTCAGCTTTTCTCTATCTCCCTACGACATTTTCCAGGGTCTGATAGAGACTAGATGGTTCTAAAAGATGTTGAATGAACTGAAAAACTCTATTCATGTTGATTCGAAGTTTTGGTTCTTTACAGAAGCAACCTTGATTAGGTTTGAACTGTTGGTGTTTAGCACCACGAAGACAGGAGGAAAGGTAGGGGGAATCTAGACTCAACTTAGTGTCAGAAATCTTAGTTGCGATCGTTAGCCACCAACCGACTATTGGAATACTCGCATCAGATTGTCAGTTATATTGAATTACTGACCCATGTAGATTTGACACTAGTGAATTTTGCTTCATTGGAAATAAATAAAAAAGTTCTTCGTGCGAGAAGTCGAATGTTTGAAAGGATGGAGCTAAGCTTAATATCGTTTATATTGTAGTTGTCAGTTCAATTGTCACGTGCATATCGTTGAGAATTTGCGCAATAGCGTACGCTGAGTCTCTAAGCTCGTTGTCTTCACCAAACGAAGAAGTGCGCAGTACGAAACTTCCCTCAGAATGTGCGGCCTTCAAATTATTCTCGCTTGGATAAGCATGTTTTGTTTACACACTCGAATTCTGCGGTGTGGAGGCATCCAATATGTCATTTCTCGCCAGTGCTCTTGAAATTTGATTTCTTGTAATATTTATACCTCGATGATTGAAGTTCCTGCCCATTGATTTTTACTGTTTAAACTTTTGCCAAGAGCTTCGGATTAATCCTTAGCATCTGTGAATTTCCGTTTTCCAACACTAGCATTCGGTTCATAGCCGTTTAACAAATGATCTTGACTCGTTCAAGGCGTATGTTACGAAGATGCTCAACTTGCCGTAATAAGGTAAATATTAAGAGTGTGTAGTTGAAAAAGAAAAGAAAGAAAGAAAAATAGTTTATTTCCAATAGAGATGGTACAAAATTACCATCATTGGTTTTTAAAACATCTTAAANCATTGGAAATAAATAAAAAAGTTCTTCGTGCGAGAAGTCGAATGTTTGAAAGGATGGAGCTAAGCTTTATACCGTTTATATTGTAGTTGTCAGTTCAATTGCCACGTGCATATCGTTGAGAATTTGCGCAATAGCGTACGCTGAGTCTCTAAGCTCGTTGTCTTCACCAAACGAAGAAGTGCGCAGCACGAAACTTCCCTCAGAATGTGCGGCCTTCAAATTATTCTCGCTTGGATAAGCATGTTTTGTTTACACACTCGAATTCTGCGGTGTGGAGGCATCCAATATGTCATTCCTCGCCAGTGTTCTTGAAATTAGATTTCTTGTAATATTTATACCTCGATGATTGAAGTTCCTGCCCATTGATTTTTACTGTTTAAACTTTTGCCAAGAGCTTCGGATTAATCCTTAGCATCTGTGAATTTCCGTTTTCCAACACTAGCATTTGGTTCATAGCCGTTTAACAAATGATCTTGACTCGTTCAAGGCGTATGTTACGAAGATGCTCAACTTGCCGTAAAAAATTAAATATTAAGAGTGTGTAGTTGAAAGCGCTAAGTGCTTTAACACATTGACTGCTATGGGTTAAAAGTTCAATATCCAACTCAAATTTAAAGTCAAAAGTTGTTAAAATTTTTATAAATAACAAACATTAAATGGGTGAAATAAATACCATTAATATAAAAAGAATGTTGAAAAATTTTCAAACGACCCATCGATGGGTCGTTTTTCAACTGGAAAACTTAAGCACGACACACAGGTGGGTCATACCGCAATGTATGTGTTAAGATGACCATTCCAGTAACTCAATTTTCTGCAAGTATTTTATGTTTTGCGAACAGGCAACAATTACTTTTTGGCCGCTCGAACAGCGCTAATTAACTTTTATGCAATTGAGGCATCGCTCACAGGCACATGAATTTTGTCTCTAAAATGCAAAAAATTTTCCGTATTCAAACTCATTTCTCAGCTAAGATGCCATAAATGAGACGGTTGTGCAATGAAACTTTCATACTCCCGGTGAGAAAAAAATGTTTAATTTTTGTTTCTTCCCGCCTACATCATTCATGTCTAAAAAAATGACTGATGCATTCATAACCATGGACCTGGTCGTTAAAATAATACTAAATGCATTTGGGTTCCGTACGACGAATTTTATGTTTGTCGCTACCCGAAGATGAGCAGAGTTTTTCACGAAGAGAAATTATTTTTTAGGTGATAAATTTCACCTCTCAAAAAGTTAATTAATTGTTCAACACTGCTTTTGATCATTTTCATGATCTGTGGTTGCATTCAGAAGAAGAGTCCTTTAGAGCACCTTTTCTATTGGCCTTGAATGTGCAGGCTCGTTAATAAAATTTTAGAAGAACTTGTGAGCAAAGAATTGGTTTATTAAGAATTCAATAATGAGAGCTGGACAAAGATTTGGTCAACACCCCAAAATAGGGCTTGGCTGTGTGCCCGGCTGAGACTACACGGCTTAAAGTTGTAGCATGAGCGTTTCAATATAATATACACAAGTCAAGTTGTTTGAATTTTGTTTTGAGTTGCATTCATTTACGTAATCGAGAGAGCGGAACACCATTTTTTCTTGTTACTGTCATGAGTGGATTTAATGTTTGTCCGCTAAATTTTCAATAATTTTCATCAACCGACCTAACTTAAAATCATCATTGTCCCAGCTATTCATTCCAATTTGTAGAATCAGTCGCTCAAGATAAATAATTACCGACACGGTAACGCAATGAGAATGAATTCTACGGATCCATGTACTAAAGCTATTCGAGACTTGCAGAGCTCTCGCATGAGTTAAATGAATTACACTTGCATGTTTAAGAATTGAATTCATTTCACTGTGTAGAATATTTTTTCTACCATGAGTGACTGATGTTTTCACTAGAACCATTCTTATCGTTAGTGGACTACTGCAAACGACCGTTACAGCGATATAGAGCATTTCCGACACGATAGACCAGGAGTGAACTCTGCAACATCGTCTGACCGCCATATTTCGGAGCTGCAAGCATGGTTGAAGTTATCTTTGGTTACTTCATTGCAGGTTTTGTGGAATTTGAAACTTTTGCCAGCCCAATGATCAGTAAAATGAGCGAGAGCAGAAACAGTTTTTTGTTTCAGTCAAGGAAAGTTTAAGTATTTGAGGCTGGTAGTTTATCCAAGCATCATAATCATAGGAATGAGTTTCAGAACAATTATTATTTCCAAATGGCTTGAAATAATTTCTTAACTTATAAATATGTTGGTTTCAGTTACACAAGAAGGACTTTGGATTGCATTCTTTTCGTTAGTTTGGTTAAACTGAAAATGTCAGGTCTACCAGAAGAGGCTTTTTTTTACAACGCCCTTACAATTTATTTGCAGTAGTTCAATCTTAGATAGAAACTTTACTCAACTTTTTATCGAGTGTCGCTCTTTTTTCGGTATCATGAACGACAGCTTTCTGTGGCTGCGTACAAATTCCCACCAGCAATCCATCAAAATTATAAAGAGTATAATGTTCCTCGTGGGCGTGTCTATGATTTGGTATCATTTTATATTACAGCAAACTCAAATTGCATCGTTCAGCCACCATTTNTTTATTCATCCCTCAGAAATTGCGACCTAAATTTAATTTTTTTTTGGATGAAATTTATCCTTCGGGCTTGGGTAATTTTTAAAACAGCTTAAACAAAATTTAATTTTAAGGGATTCAACATCGGACCCTACTCATTAAACTCATATCTGTTGCTTCTTTAAATAGTACTAAAGATTATTGTAGATTATTAGTTAGTTTAAGCCTCCCTCTCCTCAACAGATGAGATCCAAAGAGAGATAGGAAGAAGGCACCATTTATTACGGGGTTAAGGAAACGTGGAATCAATGCAGAAAGGGCATAGAAACAGTAAGATGGTCCGTAACAGAACAAAAACCTATTTTATTGCAACAAAAAGGAAGCCTACCTAGCCATTAGTTAGGGCCCTCACATAGTCCCCCTGGGAGCGCTAATCCCCATAGATACAACAGTTGTATCCCCCTGAGGAGGTAAAATAGTACCAAAATCGAACTTCTAGGTCATAGAAATTGCAGCATAAGATTATTTGAATGGAGGGACTGCGCATTTTGTTATCTGTACAGGATGGTCCTATCTACCGGTCACTCACGTCAAGATCGCTAGTCGAGAGTCTCGAAGACACCTAGTTTTACACGCTAATAATGTAATACAATTACTTTGTTGCAAAAATTTTGCAATGAAAGCATGCGGAATTTTTTATATTATTTAATGGTGCTGCTAAGCTGAGATTTGTAATCTATTGCTATTTTCAAATTAGATTTATTGTTGTATGAACGTACTGCTAAAATCTAGCGACATTTTCTAAACTCTATGACACTTTCCCTACAAGTTTCATTTGAGCAAACTTTCGAAACTCGAAAAAATTACCAGCTGGTTATTTATTCTCCCCGTGCAATGTTTTACAGATGTTTCTGGTGTGTCTCATCGTATAATTTCAAATAACTTAATTCGTCAACAAAATACTGCGAAATTCTCATTTTCAACTGGGTTTGGAAGTGGGAGAGGTACTTTAGTGTATGCCGGTAGAGTACACTAGCCAAGAAATTCGACCTTTGTCTCTGCTATTTGAAAAAAACGGGATTAAACTAACTAGTTTTGGTACTTTGATTCTAAATCTGCTTTCAGATTTATCTTAGTGCATAGGTTCGTGAGTTATACATTAATTTTATAAAACATTTATCATGAGTTTAAAAATAATTAATCCGTTTCTTGTCGAAGCTTTGGAATCGGTATACTCTATTTGGCTTTATGTAGGTCATTTTTTGGTCCCGAATGAGCTTTCTATTTCAAATGATAGGTATTACTTTAACATAGGAGGTAGTATTCACTTGGCTATGCCTTTAAAAGTATTAGAGACTCTTGCGATTGAGTGGCTATCGAGTCGCACCGCTGTACGATGCAGCAACACTGTCACACATCATACTTCCGTTGAAGCATCCTTAATTGATACCTACCTTTCATCCCTGTGATATCTTAGTGGAACCTATCTGGTGGAACCACGTTCGTCACTGACATCTCCTTCATTAGATGGGAAGAAATCTAAGTGAGAATGCTAGAAATGCATCTTAAAGAGACGTCTGACACCCCAAAGCACAATAGGCTTTTAAGCATGTTATCCGCTAGTTCTTCACAGTAGTCAACCTTAAGACTACCAAGGAAGTTCTGTACCACATAGAAAGATGAGAACCATGCTACGAGTTCAAGTAGAGTTGATTTATTGTTGAACTCCGTGTCACGAGTCAATTTTCTGATCTTCGGCCTTACAAAAAAATATCTGCTTTAGGTTTAACTTCAGTTTTCCTTACACCGAATTTATCTTCGAGGTACTGTAATTTATCGACACCATGAGCCATGGCTTAAAAAAAATCTTAATAAGGCAAAGTTTAACATGAAAGGGTGAAAGATTTTTTATGGATGAACAAAAGAGATTAGATTAGATTATATGTTAGTTCAAGTCTCCCTAACCGCTATAAAAAGAGCGTCTCAAAGAGAGGAAGGAGGAAGGCACCACTAAGTATGGGGATAAGGGAATGCAGAATCTATGCAAAAGAGGCAAAGAAACCATAAGTTGAGAAAGAAGTTCATGAAACAAGATAAAAATTGAAGAAGAAAGTAGTAGGGGATGAAAAACAAGACAGCAGTGAACCGAAAAGGGGGTGCTTAAAGATAGAAAAAAAATCTTGTTGCAACAAAACGAAGGCCTACCTAATTCTCAGCTCGGGCACTCACACATTTTCCCCCTGGGAGCGCTAATTCCCATAGATACAATAGTTGTATCCCCCTCGACCAGCTGTGTGTTTTCCTCTATCAGGTCCCTTTTTGTCAATAAGATTCCTGTTTTCACGGCTGCTCCATCGACATGACAAATCAAGTAGTTTTTTTCATCCTAACAGAGTCCAAGACGTAAAGAAATTATTTCGAGATCACCTCAAATACTCCACTTATGATGCGAGTAATGAACACCTTCCAAAATAAATTTCATTGAGTCATACGTCTCAGTCATCCCAATAGTAGCAGCAAAAAGAATCCAAGACTTTTGTGGTAATAGTGTAGGAACACAGCTTTGAGGCTAGTAGTGCTTGAATCGATGAACAGTCTCCATTCGTTGGGTAAATGCTCATTTCCTAGCTCATCTTCCCAGTCTAACTTTTTCTCCACCTGCATGCATTTTTTTCGCCGCCCAAGTTATTAAATCACTTGGGCGGCAAAAAACATGTATGCTCCGGCGAAAAAGTTAGACTGGGTTGGTTCACAAGATATATTCCTACACAAGATATCATGCGTTTAAAAATGGTAAGTTAGGAAGTAAGTTCATGAAACGAGATAAAAATTGCTAAAGAAATGGGTGCTGAAATGCAGGACTGCAATGAACCAAAAATAAATCCATATCAAAACAAAAAACACATTTAATTTAAGCAAATACAAAACCTATCTAACCATTAGCTCGGTGCCTCAGATCTTCCCTGTGAGAGCAATAATTAACATTAATACAATATTAGTATTTCCTGAGGGACGCTATTGAACATTGATAAGATGCAGCAGGTACGTTACGGTACACAATATTGTAGTAAATTCATTTCAAAGAAAGACAGAAAGAACTTTCGAGAAGGAATTGTTCGAATAGGAAAATTCACACTGTAAATCCACTGTGCTCAAACTCACATAATTTTCCTTGTTCATAAAACCGCGTGCTTGGATTAGACTCGATTACATCAGATGTTAGTTGAAGCCTCCCTCACTGTTACAAAGACATTCTAAAGAGAAAAAAAAGGAAAACAAAATTTAGTGAGGACTTAAGGAATGCGGAATCTATGCACAAGGTGCATAGAAACAGTTAGTTTAGGAGAAGGATATGAAACAAGATAATAGTTGAAAGAGAAAGCAGTAGATACCGAAAAATAGGACAGCAGTAAACAGAAAAGAATGATGGGCCGCCACAAAAAATCTATAATTTCAACACAAGGAAAGCCTTCCTAACTTTTAGCTCGGGACCTTCCATGTTCCCCCTGGGAGTATTTGTTCCAGTAGATACAGAAGTTGGATCCCTCTGAGAAAGCCTTGGGGTTGGAGTCTTCAGAGTTCCTAGGCTTCGGCCAGTTGACTCCTCGACAGGACGTGCTTCATTTCGCCACACAGTTTACCTATCATACGTTATTTATTAAGCATATTGGTCGGAGTTCCAGGACTACGAAAGTTATAACTAAGCCTCCGTTACAAGTGAGGATCACGGAAAGCAATGTGTCGAATTTGTCAGCAAATTGAATTTGCCAATTTAGAGTTTTTACTCATATACAAATGAACTGTGTAGACCAAGAGAACTTTTATATTAAACTGTTGGAACTAGTAGTGAATTATTTTAGTGCTCTTTCCAGTCAAAATTAGGGGAACACTCCAGAGATGTTGAAATGACGACTCGATTTTTCCCGTGCTTTAACCCTTCTTTAGCGTTTTGGTTCAAAACTAATTTAAAGATGTGCTTTATTCTTTATTTTAGGGGCTGATTCAGACCCATGCTGAAGCCGAAACGATCACATTTATAACCACGCATCATATTTCGTATATTCCTGCTAAGGGTCACTACCTATTTCTCTGCATCTTGGCTGTGTTTTTTGTAAACAATAAGCAAGAACCTGCCCACCTCAGGATCTATCTCAACTTCGCTGCATTTCACGTTTTTTGTTCAATGTTTCAAGATCAGTTAAAAATATTGTAAGCCAGCATGGCATTTTAGGGGGCGAGTTGAGCAATAAATCGTGCCTATTCATGAGGTCACCACTTCCTGTTTTCATTCTTTGTGTCTCCTTCGAGCGGTTGAGTAACTCTCCCTTTCTAAGCTGATCATATGCAAGCGTTTCTTTGACGCGCCATCTACTTAGGGATCGAGACCGCACAGGTCGAACGCCCCGAAGATTTGAAATGGATTTCATGAGGAGCAAAACTCTAAATCGAAATGAAACTTAAAACTAAATTCTTGTAAGAATAATGGAAAATTAAACACCATAGCAAAGCTAAATACAAAACTTACCTTCATAGAATGCATTATCTTTTAAGCATGACTGAAGAAAATCGGGCAGGGTTCGTTGCGGTTCGGTGGAGTCCATTCAAGAGTGAGAATGTGACCCGAATAACATGGTGACCTGGCAGTAAAGTGAATAATTTACGTTGGGTGGGTATGATGTACGACAATACTTTAGCGACATTATGGGAACCGAACAGAAAACTGACACTCGGGGAAAAAATAGTCATGAAAGTTTTCCCTTCAGAAAAATTTGTGAAACATCGTCAACGAATAACAATGACATTTTTGTCGATCCGAGCAAATCGGATTGCCTTTTTCTTACGCATTCCCCGTTAGCAGCAACCTCTAGCGTGAGGACTCCTATTTGAGAAAAGCAATACAGAAATAGAATTTTATCTTTTAACAACAGTTTGAATTGAATTCCACCTGCATTAGCTGAATAAAATTACTAACTTCCAACTGAATAACGAGCGTACTACCGTTTTACCTGGGATCAATTTAGAAGCATTAAATATTCAACTCGTCCTGAGACGCAACACTCAGGACGAACTGAGCAACTGGACCAAGAAGATCATTATTCAAACAATGGTATACACAGTGTCAGCGATCGCAAAGGAGTTAGGCGTGCATAATTTAACGACCCTGGATTTTAATTAGCATGATTTATTAGTTTATTCCTGGACGTGAATGGAGTCAGCACGCGTTCACAAGCCCTGTTAAATTTATGATAAGTTCGTGGAGGTTTGCAAGTTATGAAGACCAGCTCTGAGGAACGGAAACGGTTTTCTGCTCAACCAAGACTGACTCGATCAGAAGCTGAAACTAATTCTATTAGTTCCTAGAACAGTACAACCTCGTCAGAACCCATCGTGAGTTCTCAAGTAATATTTATTTTAATGTTATCTAGCAGATATAATGAGAAAAATTATTATGAGATTCATGAAACATTGACGAGGTAGTACAAAGACGTTACCACTTAATCATGAGAAAACGGAGTTTCAAAACATCTATGTATGAGCACGAGATATTTTGTTATTGTCACGGAAATTGTACGAAGCCTAAACTTTATGCTAATGATTGTTTCGATATTGCCTTCAAGAATCACAGCCCCATAATTGACAGATTGATTATGTTATATTAGTGGTAGCTTCCCTTTACCACAACAAAGATATTCAAAGAGAGGAATGATGAAGGTGCCATTCAGTATGGAGTTAAGGGAACGTGGAATCTATGCACAAAGGGTGCTCCCACAAGGGATTCCGTGTACATAGAAACAGTAAGTTAAAAAGGAAGGTTACGAAACAAGATAAAAGTTGAAGAAGAAAGTCAGAGGGGTAAAAAACAGGACAGCAGTAAACCAAAAAAAGAATGTCCTTAAGACAAAAAACATTTTACTTCAACAAACCGAAACTCCTACCGAACTCTCAGCTTAGGACATCACATTTTTCCATGGGAGTGGTACTTCCCAACAAGAGTTGTATCCCGCTGAGAGGAGCTCTTTCATTTACTTTATTAGGCCATTTCGGCTACAGATAGGTTAGATCAGTCGTTAGTTTTAGCCTCCCTACCCGCTGCAACAAATGCGATCCAAAGAGAGGAAGGAGGAAGGCACCATTTAGTGTGGAGTTAAGGAAACGCGGAATCTACGTCGAAAGGGCACAGAGACAGTAAGTTATGAAAGAAGATTATGAAAGAAGACCCAAGTTGAAGAAGAAAGTAGTAGGTGATGAAAAACAGGATAGCAGTGAACCGAAAAAGGTGGTCCTTAACATAACAAAAACATTTTATTTCAACAAAAAGAAAGCCTACCTAAATCTCAGCTCAGGCCCTCATATTGTCCCCCTGGGAGTGCTAGTTCCCATAGATACAATATTTGTATCCCCCTGACGGGTCAGCTACAGATAATTAGTATCGGAATTTGAAATGACAAAGTTTCAATTTCTTCTGCGCCTTCTTTTACGGAAATCAAAGCCGAGTTCTTCGGTTGACAAAGCACGCTTACTTCTAGGAAAATAACTCAGATTTGTGCGAGTGAACTGAGCTCGTGAAAACTTCCTATGAAATTTTCGTGTTCACGTAAGCACTGCCACTC
>JACJUY010000037.1:77512-95498 GCA_014220935.1 Platorchestia sp. MABIK
TGTTGCGTCACTTATTAAAGGAATTTCAACTGAAACCAAGCCATTGGTGCGCAAGTTAAGGGTAATTCTGTGCTTCAACGTGCAACAGCAACCATGATTTAGGAGTTAATTGTTGACTCCTGCGTTGAGTTCACAGACCGACATGGTAGGGATTCGTTCACATTATTACTATCCTGTGTTAAAGTTCTAATATCAATTTAAATGTGGTCAACTATTGATTCCGATACAGTGCCTTGTTGATATAGATATTCGAACGCACAAATTAAGAATCTGAAAAATAACACCAGCAAAGATTTGATTTATCAAACTGTTTTCAAGCACAGATTAATTTAGCCAGACATTATTGATACGCACTTCTGGGCGTTGACATCACGCGTTATGTGCCATCCAGAAATGTACAAATAAAACTTATGAGACAGCTAAAAGTTTTCCTCAGCTAGGGCATTATGGCCGTAGTGTAAAAGCAATCATACGAATATTTCCTAAGCGTTCGTGGAATTTAAGGAACAAGAGAGGAAGAGAATCAGTACTTCGACAAAAAGATAAATTAATAAAAACATAAATTGATTATAAAAAATGGCACAAACCTTAACACGTTGACCGCGATGGGTTAAACTGAAGTTCATATTCAACTCAAATTCAAAGTCAATTGTGGAAAAGAAATGTTGAAAGCTGGATCGTGACTTGATCGTGCTTTCGTTTAGCTTTGATCAAGTATCCATAAAAATCTAGTTTGCGACTACTGGTGGACCAGCAGCATTATAAAATCCCCTCAATGTTCACCGGCGGTCTACATGGAGACCAGCGTGCTTAAGGCTTAGAAAAGGCGAGCTTGAACCTGTCGTATTGATAAACGTGACTTGTTTTAAAATGTTGCTTGCGTCTCAACATTCAGAAGAACAAGCGTGAGTTAGAAGAAACTCTTGGATAATTCAAGGGTAGTTTCCATACATAGAAGTATTCAAATGCTACCGATTATTAAAAATAATCAATCGTCAAAACCAACATTTGACTGCCATGGATTGGATAGGAGACCGTTTTTATAGAGGAAAAAGCATTGAAAGTTGTACATATTTCCGATGTATTAAATTTTACTCCGGGTTCTGATCAAATTAGGAATCTCGAGAGATAATTTAGAAAACTGAAATGTAACTAGTGCACATCATTGCTCAATGAAAATCAGCATATTATAGAATACCCTGTGTTATTTGTCGCGACACTAATAGAGAAATATGTTGGAAGAAGTGCACGTATCGGCTGCTAGAGCTGATAGATAACGACTGCTTTCTTCCTTGATAGTTCTTCAGATAACTTTAAACAATTTTTTTCGGGATTCATGTTTTGCACTCCAAAATCGGCAAGTCAGTTAATATTAGACAAAACAAGCAAGTTTCAGTATTCCTGACCACAACTTAAGTGTCCCTAAGAGCCAAAGGAGGAAAACGCCAGCTAATTTGGAAATTAAAAAACGGGGAATCTATGCACGAGCGGTGTTCCCACACAAGACCTCCTGCGCATAGAAATAGTGAGTTAAGAAAGAAGTTTATGAAATAAAATAAATATCGAAGAAGTGAGTGATAGTTGCTGAAAAAGGACAACCGTGAACCGAAAAAAGATGGCCTGTTCCATTAAAAATTCCTATTTTATTTCGACCAAAAAAAAAGACATACGCAACCTTCAGTACGGGACCTTCCATTTTCCTCCTGGAGAGCTAATTCTCATTCATATAATAATTGTATTTCCCTGAGGGGCAGTATACTATAACGAAGGGAACATACAAGTTAAAACGAAGGTAAAATCCGATTGCAGTCACAAATTAGGCGAAAATAGAAGGGCTAAAACCTGATAAAATTCTAATCTTAAGGAATCCCATGAGTACTTCGGTAAATTTCTTGAAAAATCAAGTGAAAAAAGATACTCATGAATTAGTGCGTTTGCCTTGCAAGTCGTTGTTTCATTTCCAGTCAGTTTATTGACTTGCAGTTAATTAAACAAAATCTGTTGGAGGTCAACTGAGCCAAATGCATTCTCCCATGAACACGAATACTATCATTGCTCAGAGGTCAATCATTCTCAACATAATAATGCCTCAGCAAAACCCGCAATGTGCGTACAGCGACAGATCTTTTATTCTCTAGAATTGCTTATGTGAAAAGCGAAGTCCAGGATCCCGAAGCAATACTTTAGTAGATAACTCAGACTCAAACGTCCAAGACTAAATAAATCTGCGCAAATATTTCCCCGCGACTTCAAGTTTTCCCAGTTAATCTGCGTGGCGTCTTTGCTAGGATGCAACCTACGCACAGGCATAACAGATGAGATACCAAGCGACGAGCAACAATGCATGAGAATATTTTATTCTTTCCGTGGACCAACCGTGTTCAGATTTCCACCATGAACTTTTGTTGTACGAATATTTGTTAATGAAGCGCCTTGTCAAATTTTATTTATTTGAATCTTTCATAATTTAATCGCCTTCTTTTAAATAAAATTTCAGGTAAAACAAACAATTTCGACATTCACTACAATGGGAACTTTTTTCCACCAGGTCATACGACGGCGTTCTTCGTATTTCCCGCCTGATATCGAAATCATTCGAGCATGCAGCAGATACACGACATGAGTGTGTAGGACAAAGCAGCCCTCACATGCACCAGGATTGCTTCATCCAGCGTGCCACCGTGCCCTGATCTCGCATGCATGCAGCCAGGCACGGGTCACGGTAGAGGAAACCACGTAGAGTCACTTCTATGGGAAAATACACCTCCTCTTATTCGGCTAGCCAATAGAACGGCTTCATTTCAAACAAACTTTATGGCGTCACCATTGGGACATGTCGTTAGGCCAATCGTGGTGCCAGATTAGTGGCCAGCAGTGTTGCCAGATGCAATTTGAGCGCTGCTATTGGTTCGTTGCCATGACGTAAGTATTGCTACACGGTCAAAGAAAAAAGACTTGTTTGACCCTACCTCGTTTCTTCTACCGTGGCACGGGTTTTGAGATCGCGTTATCGCGTGCGCCTTTCTCTTGCATCGAACGCGATAAGGCCTTCCCGCGCCCGTCACTTTCAGACCTGCACGCACCAAGTGCCGAGCCGAAACTTGAATGCTAAAGCGCAACTATTGTGTCATATTTAAATTCTGTCTTTTTCACATGGTTTTTACAAAAACATGTCCGAAAAGTGCTAATAAATGAGAAATTCGCATGCGTCAGCAGGTGCTCGGTATTATTGATTTGGTTGAAAAATTAAAGTTTGAAATTGACGTCGTCATTCAGAGATCCGTCCAAGCTAAGCTTGGCAGCTAAAAGTGCATCAAAATAGTCCTTAGGGTTTCTATTTTTCCACACTTTCACTGAGTGACAGAGCCGAGGAATTTTTGTAATTCAAACTATTGCGTCGGGGTTGTAACCTTCAATAAAAGTAATAATAATTTTGTGACACGATGAATAACGTTCGGCGTGTGGCAGGAGACGAGGAGCGTCGAGTAACAAAAAATAAAAGCGTCAACTTACTTTTACAAAAACTTTCACAGAAATGTTTTCTACCTAATATTTTTAATAAAAAGCACGGCACGATTCCGGACCACATTTTAGTTTTTCAGGGCATGCCATTTGTTATCTAAATTTTCTTTTAGTGTGACTCATAAATAATCAATGATCAACTAAGAAATAAGCATCTCAAATATTATTGAGGTCTTTATTCTTCAGTTGATTCGAAACAGGTATTTTTCTTCATGTTCAAATTGTGGTATCAGATTAGTTTGTGTAATTCTGATGATTCTTCTACTAAGTTTATTAAATTTTTTCCGTGGCTTGATAGCTTACTTTCGATTAGGCTAAATGCGATACATGCTTCAAATAAGAACTTTTGCTCCTCATTCTGTTCTTGTTGCTTCTAGCAGCCATCACAATCGCCTTCATGAATAATTAATAATATAACTTTTTACATATTTATCAAATTACACTTTATTTCAAAAAATTGTTTTTGACATTTAGTTGTATAATTTCACTCATGTTAATGCTTTCATCTATAGTTACATCATAAACAATGAACGTGCGTTATATGTATTCTCAAATGTAATAAATATTTCATCAACTACTTTTCTCAACTATCTTTCTAAAGCTACGGAAGAACTTCCGAGGTAGCCATTCTTCTGGTCGTATTAGGCCTGGGTGCCACTTCATTAGGCATAACTTCAAAGGTGCCTCATTTTCATGTCGTCCAAAAAAATTACACCCTTAGTTATAACACGTGACTACGTACTGGATCAATGTGTACGACTTACTTAATTTCTCATTCGCGTACCGGTATGAAAGAACTGAATTTTAAATATTTCAATATTTTTTTGAGAATAGATTTTAGCGTACGAGGTGAAATATCACATTATTACATTTTCACACTTCTTAGAAAAGGTAAAAGGTATTCGAGCACCAAAGTCAGGTTTCAACTCTTCTACTTACAACCCAACAACCAACCGCAGCAACTGCGCAAACGTAGTCAACGTGTTAAGAATTCCTACGGAACTGCACGCAAATTCATAAATAATAAAATACATTTGAGCAACATTAAGAATTGACATGCGATGATGTTTTCCGATGCATTTTTCAAGTGAAGAAAGAGAAATTAAAATTAGTAATTTGAAGCAAATGATAACCTAAACGTTGCTCGCCTAACTGCCTTCAATTCACATTGGCGTGGAAGTTTAGTGGTACCCGAGAGTGGCTAGTTTCCATAGAGCGTGCTTTCATTCACAGTATTAGTCTTCTCATACACACAGATTTTCAATAAGACTTCGATGCTATGTGCTCAAATTAAGACAAGCTATCATGTTAATTGCGATTTAGTTTTGTACTCTAGATAAAAGTGCAACAAATCTTGGTTGCTAGGGTTTAAGAGTGCACTGAATTCTGATGAGGTTTTTATTCATCTATAGTCTTCTGCCGCTTAACTAGAAATACATGAAATGGAATGAAATGCAACTGCACGCTTGGAGTAGCTAAGCCTTCTGGCACAATTTAGGTCATACTTAGGCTCAATTTAATTAATACAATTGAGGTAATACAATTTATTGAGAAGTATAAATGGTCAATATTGAATTTAGGCCTTTCACGGAAATTAAAAATTCCGTTCCAAAGAACCACTAAAGGAACACATTTAAAAACGTTTTATACGAGTGACATTCTGCTCGCTGATGCGTTATTTTCGATTTATTCAACTTTGAAGTTATATGAACGTCGTATACAAAAGTGAAGGAACGGACATATAAATATGCTGTAATACGGTATTAACGTGGAACATTTAAAAACGTTTCACAGGATTGACATTCTGCTCGCTGATGCGTTATTTTTGAGATATAACAATAATTACGTTCAGATAGGAATAGCATTGTATGGTCGGTTGCTTAGTCGCCGTATTGTTGGGTGACGCCCACTTTTCTGGCGGGACACGCTCACTTCTTGGCAGGAAATTAACACCGCTCGGTTTGGGTAAGTTAAGGTAAGCTATTTTAGGTTGATTTATGCTATTTTAGCTAAGTTTATTTAACTAACCTACCATAACCTACCCTAACTTCATCCATCGTTACGTTAATACCGTATTACAGCATATTTACGTGTTCGTTCCTTCACTTTTATATACGACATTCATATAACTTTAAAGTTGAATAACTCGAAAATAACGCATCAGCGAGCAGAATGTCATTCGTGTAAAACGTTTTAAATGTGTTCCTCTAGTGATTCTTCGGAACGGAATTATTAATTTCCGTGAACGGCCTAAAATCAATATTGACCGTATAAATTTTTCACAGTGTAGTCTGGCAAAGCTTTATTCAAATGCACTACTAGAACCAAGCAACATTTGTTTTTGTTTGTTATGAACGCTGCGATAGGGAGCATATTCATTGATTTACGCTTAAATATTAGCTGCATATTTCACTGAAATTAACCAAACCGTGCTTGGTGCTTTCTACCCCTCAGTCGTTTTGTTCGTTCGGTCAATATCGGGTTTAATGCGCTCACGGAAATTAAGAATTCCGTTCCCAAGAATCACTAAAGGAACACATTTAAGAACGTTTTACACGAATGACATTCTGCTCGCTGATGCGTTATTTTTGAGATATAACAATAATTACGTTCAAATAGGAATAACATTACATAGTCGGTTGCTTGGTCGCCTCATTGTTGGGTCACGCCCACATTCTTGGCGGGACACGCCCACTTTCTGGGCGGGGAAAAACTGCGTCGGTTTGGGTAATTTAAGGTAAGCTATTTTAGGTTTATTTATGTTATTTTAGGTAAGTTCATTTAACTAACCTAACATAACCTAACATAACCTACCCTAACCTCACCCATCGTTACGTCAATACCGTATTACTGCATATTTACTTGTCAGTTCCTTCACTTTTATCTACGACGTTCCTATAACTTCAAAGTTGAATAATTCGAAAATTACGCATCGGCGAGCAGAATGTCATTTATGTAAAACGTTTTTAAATGTGTTTCTTTAGTGATTCTTTGGAAAGGAATTCTTAATTTCCGTGAGCGCATTAAACCCGATATTGACCGTTCGTTCTTGGCTCCTTTAACTTCCAAAATTTTTAAAATTCAGAAAATTCCTCACAGAATATTTTTATCAAAATGTATGAAACACATTCGATATAAATACAAGCAATTCTGTAGTGTAACACAAAGTTCATGAAAGAAAAATTGTTTAAAATCCAGAAATCAAAGAGATAAGAGCAATTTTTCCTTCGGATTACGGAAAATAAAATCATTGAAAAAAATTTGATTTGAGAAATTGAGAAGACGGTGGATTTAGACTTACCTCGATAGGCTTCATCTCAAATAGCGTTGGTGGCAGCTCGGACACTCGCCAACGATCCGTCGTTAAAACATTCATTACATAGCAGAAATGAAAACGAATCCGGATAAAGGAATTTTGCATTGGTTGTTGTCCAAGTTTGTGCACAGTTGAACCGTTGACGACACACTTGTTTTTCTAATTTTTTAACTATTTGCCGCACACAGTTCAGGTTGATCAGGCATAAAGAAGAACGTAAGTTCCAATCAAAAATGACCACAGCAGTTCAACCCCATCCGTAAAACTTGCGGTAAAACTCCACCTTTTCGTTTCATTGCTGATCAACCCTTTGGCATGTCTGTGTCCGAAATTTTGGGCAGCTTAAAGCTGATTTAATTGCTTTTTTTAACGCTCTGTAGACAAAAAAATAACCAGGCTCCGAAGCCTGCCCCAAAGGCACCTGAATGTAAGCTCCTTCCCAGTATCTTTCATAGTACGTGAGTTGTAGGAACTTATTTCGAAAATAGAACAGAGGCGAAAAAGCTGGAAAACTTCGCCATCATTTTAAAGCTTCTACGTGATAAATTATGCAAGCATGTGTAATATAAATTCTCTAATTATTTAGGTATCTATTTTTAACAAAAATGATGCGATTTGCTCATCATGAACATAACTTTAGTTTTATACTGCGAGTCATTTTACGAAGAAATCTCAATTTTCCATGTGAAAACTTGCTATCTATTGGAAAAATGTTCATTCTGTTTCGCTTAGATCACGGAATATCTAGCCTCAGTTTCGGGAAATGAAAGCTTATAATTAAAATGTACTTGATCAATTATTCATGTAATGAACTCAAAAGAAAACAAGATTAGTTCGTTCAATGCATTTATTAAATATTAAACGCTTCAAAAGACATTCGAAACAAGTTATTAGTTTGAGCCTGCTGAAGATATTATTTCAATACATGACATGTATATAGATGAAGTAAACAAATACACAAGAGGAAGAATACAAGACGGAACAGAAAGATCTGCATGTATTTCCATTATAAAACCTAAGACATCCATCAGAAAGAAAAACGGGAGAAAAAGTCGAGGGGAAAATATGGTTGTCGTTCGAATCGATTGCGAGCACAATGCGGTACGTAAACATAAGTACACAATTCGGCGTCATGTCGAATGCAGTATGTGGGGAAACAATATGGCGCTACAAACAATAAATCCTTACGTAATAAAATCACAGAAAATGTTTTTTGGAGCCTTGTCGTTTAGCAGTGAAAAAAAGAGCCAGATGTCAATTTATACGTTCTGCTCATTCATTTCACCAGTAACTACGCTTTCATTTATTTGCTGTACTGGGGGCGGTTGGAACTGCCCGAAGTTTGGAAGCCTTGTTCATCAAAGAAAATCCCGGAGGCTTCTTCCTGTCGAGCCTTCTCGATCTGCTCGAGAGCGTGTGGAGGTAGTGGGGGACCCACGGGCAGCAGCGGCGACTCCACGCGGTAGCCACCGTCGTCGGCTACGAAACTGAACTGCGCGGGTGTGCCGTCCGGGAATGTGAAGCTGGAAACATGAAAATTTCTTTCATTAGCAACGCTAATTTCTTTACGTAAGCTTGCCTTCCGAGAGCGCAAAGCTGAAAGAATTGAAAAGAATTGATTTATTACGAAACTGAACTGCGCAGGCATGCCGCCCTGGAATGTGAAGCAGGAAACATGAAAATATCTTTCAATAGCAACGCTAATTTCTTTACGTAAGCTTGCTTTCTAAGAACGCGAAGCAGAGAGGATTGATAAAATTTCAGAGGCAATTTGTGGGAGCGTGATGGCTGCGGCCGGGTAATTTAAATCAATAAAATGTGCATCAGCACCAAGAGCATGATGCTTAAGAGTGAATCATTCATTTAAAATTGATTTGATGCACCACAGCTGAAGAGAAGTAACAGTTTGACTGCAAAATGAAACAATTATTATGAGATAACTTGTGATTTCTAAATAATTAAAGTTCAAATATCAAAAAAATAACAATAAGATGAAGCAAAACTAATGAAAAAGGTATGAATGAGGACTAAATTGCTTCGTTAGTGAACATAGCATGCTCAACGCGCGAACGACAATTTTGGTCGAGGATCGATATAACTCACACTGGAAAGTTTCAATGAAATAATAAATGTTTTTCAAGATCAGTGCAGTGAGTGCAGTACGGACGACGGGCAAACATCTACACATTAACAACATCAAAAACATTGTGCACCATTCGAGAAGAGCGAGCTGGCAGCGCTTGAAATTTTAAGGAATCCAAATTATCCTTCACGTGAAGCGAACAGATATGAGCAGTCAATTTAAACCCATATCTTATAAACTATAAATTTATGCACATGTATTCAATCATCAAAGCTTACATACCTATATATGGGTTTGAAAAATCCTATACACTTAAACTTAAATTTATTTACGTCTATTTATAAAGCATCGCCGAAAATCACGACTTTTGTTGAATGAAGATTAAAAATATCTGTTAAGGTTTTGACAGACAGTAAAGAAAAACTGCAGGACGAGCCTATTCTCTCCGTATCCCATCCAGCTACAAATCAAGTCCTACAACATTCGCTTTTAACTTCAGTGGAAGCTTTCGATATTAATTTAATCTCCGAAAATAAGGATAAAGATATTTTGAATTTATTTCAAAGATAATTCTATTTAAAAAGTTTCAGCTCTTAGATAATGAGTAATTTTTCTTCGCTGAAACTTTTCATTTCTGCCTCATCCGCTGGCAGCAGCTTCGCTTTTATTCTTTGAATGACCCAACATATTTTTCAAAGGTGTTCCACAAGTCAAAGAGATTATGTAGGCAGTGGAAACCCGTCCGGGAATTCATCTAGCGTGATTGATATTTTTCTGTGGTTTATGCATCAATAAAATGTGCAAAATTCCTATTGATGTTCTCCGCAGTGATGTAAACCTCCTCTCAGAATTTTCAATACCAAATCTCGTTCATTCAAACAGCACAAAGGTAATATCTCGAGCTGCCAACGTGATATTCAAACACAATCTGCAGTCAAACCTGATTTTCATTTTAATTTTCGTCCACAACCAGAACTCTAGTAAACTTAAATACCATATTTCCAATTAACTGATTCTTGAGAAACATCGCGCGTACGATAAAAAGAAAAACCGGTGTTAAAACGTTCAGTATTTTTTGTTTCATTATCAAAAAATACTGTACATTTTAAAGCTGGTTCTTCTTTTTATTTTACATTTAATATTTTCTTACGATACAAGCAAGTGTGGAAACACAAATGCTGAACACTGGAGCTGGGCAGGCTTCGGGTCACAGCTGCCGAGTTGTAAACGTGTCTTTTTGCATCTTTTTTTGCAGCGAATGAATTGAGCAAATGACATTAATTAGAGGATACATGAACAGAAATTTAATCTCAGGAATTGAGATTTGTGTTTAATTGAGTTCTTCTATCAGTGACTGATGGCGATTTGATTTTAAAAGATATTCACTTTAGAAACTGTTATGAAGAGTTTATGTTTATTGTGGGAAGGGTGATGTCCGAAAAAAATGTTTGAGTGTTAGTGAGACTGAGAGTTGTGAGCTTATTTGTGATTTCTGTACCATGAAAATGGTTAAATGTAAGTTCTGCATCATGAGAGTGATTGCGTATGTGTTCTGTTACATGATAGTGGTCAATGTGCGTTCAGTAACATGATGGGTAAACCGTGTACACTACTCACTTTAATGAGTGCCCTAACCTGGCCCTATTGGTTTTCGCGTCTGTAGTCGATTATAAGCTCAGGTACTTTCTTCAAGGCTCTACTAAAAGGACTGAGTTCTATTCTCCGTAGCCTGTACGAAATAAAAAAAAAGGAAATTCAACGATAGTACGTTCCCCAAAATTTGTATACAGGGACTATTTTAGATTTCTTTTTTATAGATTCTTTTAAGCGTGGCTGCAAACGTGATTTAAGGTTTCCAGACATGACATAAAAAAGGATTACTCACGTCCACCCTCCTTGCGACACGACGGCACCTTCTGGCCCAGACGGAGCCCCCTGTTCGTTTCGCTTGATGCCATCGCCAGTTTCGAAGTCGAAGTCGTAGACGCCGTCGAGGGGACCGTTGCGGTTGTCGCTGAGGATCGGCACGATTTCGAATGGACCCGAGGAACGGTCGTAATTTTGGGGGGCACTCAGGACGGCCGAGGCCAACGAGACGAGGATGAGGATCTGCCAAATGTCAATGAGGATTTCTGGTGAGTGCGAATGTCAAGTTTCCGGCCGAGATGTCGGGAAATTTGCATCAACAATTGTAGGCTGACATGCAATACTTTTGAAGGAATTCCCAGGCAAAAAACGTAAACTCTCAGGACGTTTGCATTATAGAGCGTTCGTTTGCCATTAAATTGTTGATATTCTGTGAACGTTGAAATATCGACGATACGATAGGTTTTTGCGCGTTTTTTTCATTCGTGATCTGTCCTATTCGAGATCATGTTTTAATTAACTTCATAATAATAGAGTTTTGGCACTTACATTTGCAGGCATTATTAAAAAACGTGAGCTAATGTTTAATCTCATTGTAAAAAAATTACCGTAATTTGACGAAAAAAACACAAAAAGTTCATACAGAACAAAATGATGTTAATTTTTTTAAAAAATACATTCCGTAAGGAACACTCATTGTTCATTGATTACTAATAAATTCTAATTTTTTTTCAATATGTTTAACACAGCGCCTTGATGTAACCTATTATGTCTCTTCAGTAAAATCGCATCTCTTGAAATGTTACTTAGGCGTAATGCTAATCCAATTTCTGAAGCTTTTCATTTTCCACTCCCAAATTTCGCTTCTCACTTCAGACACAATAAAATAAAATAGGAGTAAATATATTTTACTTGATGCCTGCTCTTCATCGGGAAAGTAATCTCGCTTAAGTTAATAGTTTTCTTACTTTTCCCACATTAATAATCAAGAACGCGATTCCTCTCCAACAATTGTAGTTTAAGTGAAAATACTCAAAATATTAAGACTACCAGATTTTGCTAAGATTCAATTTTATCGACTGATTTCATTGTAGGCAATCTTCGGGAAAGCAATACATCGATTCTTGAGCTACTGGACATTTAATAGAACTAGAAGGATGCTAAAGCAAAATCGCAACTAGTCATGTAAATGATGAAGCTTCAACTCCCGTTAAAAGTGGATGAAAGGCTACAAATAGATAGCTCATTGTCGTTAATACGAATTCATATGAAACAATGATAACTCAGAAAATACTCAGAAAGTATTCATCTTAATGATAGATACCATTGATAATATAACTCTCGTTTCAGGGATCTGCAAAATTGGCATCACCAACCAGTCCTATCCGAGGATCAGCTGGACATGGATCAATGCTTAACAACACTTTGATGGCGACGTAGCCACCGGTGGCCACGGAGGGAATTTTCACAATGCTACTGGCAGACCAGTAGTCACAAACTCTATTTTCTTTCATCAATACTTAATTGAAGCTAAATGAAGGCAAGATCCAGTTAATGTTTGCTATTTCAAACCATGCCTAATACAATTGACATTAAATTTGAGTTGAATGCTGAACTTCAGTTTTACCTGCCGCAGTCCAAGTGTTAACTATAGCGCAGAGGTGACACGAAGTACTCACGGTGTTCATGTTGTCGGATGTGGAGGGTCTATTAGACTGCATGTGGCCTCCTGCAGACCAGGCTTTATATTATGGAGAGGGAGGAGTCTTTCGGGCCGCGATTGCATGAAGCTTGCCTCTGCACAGCAGCTTTCACTGCCCGCCTCAGGTATGCAGCGTCTCGCGCCGCAGTTATGCTGTTTGTCAACAGATTTCATGACAATTCTTGCACTTTATTCGCTAATGTGCATAATTTGAACGCAGTTCCATTGCTCATTTGTGTGGTTTTGGTTGGGTATTTTTTTGGAAAACTCGAGGAGGTTCTCAAGCGTGATGTTTCCTCGGGAAGTTGAACAGATGAGGAGATTCTTTGCGAGTTTTGTTTTTAAAAGACTACGTGGCAAGTTCGCGTTGAAACTTTGTCGTTACCACGTTGAAAAATGCGTAATGAAAATGTATCTGATTAATTTTGCTTCATAATTTCCTTTCTTTACCCCAGAGTCATCAACTGCAAAAATGCGTCATCTCCTATACATCCTTCTACAAAATGTTTTCCTATTGTAAAAATACATACACAGTCGAAATTTCATCACGTATGGTTTACGCATCAATAAGATCAGTATGGATTCAATATTTTCCATTTTATTGGTAAGACTTTGTAATTTGTTAAATGCAAACTATTGAAAACGGGAACCTCGGACAAAAACCTTTGGACGACCAGAATTTCGTCGAACGTCACCTGTCAGAGCGTGAATAATGTAAATGTTGACACCAAGAGTATGCCAGAAGGTGAAGTACGTCAAAAAGACGCATCAAAACGCACCGTCAACCGAGCTTACCGCTCTTGCAGCCCACGCGTCGACGTGACACGTCAGGCAGACTCTTGAGGTCATCACGTCGCTCTCGCCTTCGTCGTAGCATTTCCCGTGAAAACGACGTCAGATAAAAAAAACTCAGAGTGTTTTTTGGGTATTTTGAGATACTCTAAGCTGGAAGTAGAAATTTGAGGGTCAATTTTGGAAAAAGAAATTTTGAGGGTTAATTTTGGAAAGAGAAATTTGAGGGTTAATTTTGGAAAAAGAAATTTTGAGGGTTAATTTTGGAAAGAGAAATTTGAGGGTCAATTTTGGAAAAAGAAATTTTGAGGGTTAATTTTGGAAAGAGAAATTTGAGGGTTAATTTTGGAAAAAGAAATTTTGAGCGTTAATTTTCAAGAAAGAACTTTGCTTGTCTAATATCAAGTAAGACATGCTTTTTCACACTACAGAGGATAGTTTTTCAATAAATGTAGTACTCAAACAGACTCATCACTCACTGCATTTTAATTTGGTTTGTTTTAGTGTAATGAATTTGTTTGCCAACTTTCACTCAGACGACAAACATCAAGTGGAGGTAATCTTAATATCAAAGAAAACTATCCTGTCAGTATCGATGATCAATGAATATATTTTTAACTTGTGACATTCATGGTCAAACGCATTTCTAAAACAGAAGAGGAATTCAATGCTTTGAATTTCTTCCGCCGTTTCATTCATTTGCAACTCTCAGATTGTCAAACAAAAATTCTGATTCCATTTTTATATATTACTTGTATTTCTTATTGTATGCAAATAAAATAGATTCTGCTAGCTTTAAATTTTTAACTAAGTAAACCATTCACAAGAGCCACGTAACTCTCCTCAACAATCATTGTTCACGTAAAATTTTATTTCATTTAACTTAACAAGGAAATTCTGAGTCTTATTCTTGAATATCCAACCCTTTACGGGCTCTTATACAATTTTAATGAGCATGCCCCTATTGAAATTGTCATCAGGAGACAACGCCTCAGCAGTTCCTCTGTGTTGTATGCTGGTCACTGCGAGACAGGTGCTTTAACTCAAAATTTTTCCCGAGCGAAATGAAATTGACTTCATAATTCAATTGTGCGTTGGTGACCCAACCCATTTGGAAGGCCCGGGGTGACCGAGGTCTGTCACCATCAGAGTCTGTCACCACCATACGACACCCTGCCCCTCCCAACCTGTTCTTTCTCTCGACTGAAGTTCGACCTTTGCTTGCTTGGGACTCTTGCATCTATCGCCAAGTGACCTTATATTGAAACGAAATCAGAACGTACATCAGTGACCTGTCCGACCTTCCCACGACCACACACAAAAATAATTACTATAGAATGCGTCCTACTGCACATCTTAAACTGGTCATCGTCGAAGTTAACCTATTTCACTCATGCCTGATCAAGTTACGTTGACATGCGCTGCTTAATATCGCTTCAGTGAGATGCTCCAGAAACGAGTTGACGCATACTCACTCGGATAAATGTGGTGCTTAGGCAGAAAATTTCTCCTCAATCAAGGTCGAGATGACGTTTCTTTTATATTCCTGAAGATTCTGCTTAGACTTTATTATAGACTACAATAAACACTCCGGTTTACCTACCTTCAAAAGAGTAAACTTAAAGAGATCTATGGCATGAATAAGTTTTCGCTGTCGTGCGAGGAATAATTGTTCACCAAACCAAAAAACGCCAACACGAGTGTGACACTGTGATTGTTCGTCATTAGAGTAATTTTTGAGGATGGCGTAACCCCCGTGCTGCATTGTTTGAACACATACAAATAAAATTATTTGGAAGGAAATGACTCGAGAAAATCTCGGAAGGCATCACTGATTACTTGTGTTTTCGAAGCAGCAATTTCGGTATATTCAAATTTTTAATAAAAAGAGAGAACCAGGAAAATGGTGTGAAACATTTTTCATTAAAATATATTATAAAGACTGTGAAAGACTCGTAAAAAATGGACTTGTATTTAGTGATATCCCTACGGGACGAAATTTCTTGATAGTTCGCTACGAGATCTGCTTTGTTTTTAGAGCTACTATTGAGGGTGCTAAAATCATTAAGTATTTTATCGCTCTGACACTCTCGCAACACAGATCTGCGATCGTGAAGTCTAGGTTTAAGTTCGATTTTATTTTTAAGGCAGCTCAATAAATTTGAAATTTCTAAATGAAATTCATACTTAACACGAGGTCATGCACGCACCTTCATGTCTCCTTTAACAAATGCTAAAAAGAGAGTTGGTCACATTTTTCCGATGTGTTTAAACCTTTTAATTTCTCCCATCTTATCTGTTGAAGCATGGCAGAAAGACCAAGCAATCAACTCATAAACATCTGGGCCCCGTTATATAGTAGGATTATGTAAATCAGTAAGCTAAAACTAACTTTGTGTGCTCAATAAGGAATAACAAATTTAATCGTGGGGGTGAGCCAGAAGTAAATATTTGATCGAACTAAACAACGTTAAACCTGTTTCTGTGAGACTTGCTGCACTGCAGTGTCACAAAGACTGAAACATTTCTTACAACTCCAAATCGATTTCATTTGAACGCTCAATGAAACGTTGCAGAAACGGCAATACATTTGCTCAATCGTATAGATCGCACCAACACCAACATCAGCGGCTGCCTAAGGAGTGTGGTTGTTTTTAGAAGTTCTCAAAATTGAAGAGCGACAAGAAGATGATATTATATTGAAGTCACTGAAAATTGCAATGAACCCAAAGTGGCTTCCAGCATTATACTATTTTACTGATTTATTAATTATAATCCTTTGAAAAAGTTTTGATATGTTTTGCCAATACTGAGCAGCGGACTTCGAACAAGGTAACCTAATTAAATTGAAGCTACCTTTTCAATTAAATTGAAGCGATCTCCTGAACTTACGAAAGGAAATCATTTTGTTTTTACATTATGATGTACATAAGTAAATAACTTAAATTAAGCAACACGAGATTAACTCACTGGCTTGCCAACAACCTCAATGTCCAAGATGCAGAAATGTTCGTCACTACGATTGCTTTCCATGCACAGTGGGACGCCAGGCGCTTCACTTGAGTTTACGAAAGAATGTTAGAGGTCACGGAGTTAGCAGCCTTCTTTACTTTGCGTCTTCTCATGCCTGCTCTTAAATCTTTCCTCCAGCTCCTAGAGTGCAAGGTGACTGAGGTGCCAAAAGAAGACAGCGTCGAAGCAAGAAGACAGCGTCAAAGCAAAAGCAAGCTCTGCAAATAACTCCTGATTTTCCCCACAATAAAAACTGACCAACATTGGTAGAAATTCTGTTTTTTACTGGTTACCTGCGCACGAGACGTTATGAAAGGAAAATGCTTAATGGCTAAATAAGATACCCTAAATTTTCGGGATGATTCTATTCGCAATGTGAGACAATTGGCAACTCATGCTGCTGCACGGATCGCTATCAGCCTTCTCACGGTCCGAATATGTTCTCCAGGAGTGTGGGTGCCCTTGACTTTCCCGATCGAGCATCCTAGATATTTGGATCGATATTGAGTGGAAATTCTTACGCTCTAAATTTCAATGTAGTCATCCCTTGGTGCGATGAAGTAATTGAAGTTCGCTACCCCCATTAGGAGGAACGAACAATTTTTATGTGTTTTAGAAAGCTATTTTCGCTCATGAGCTCAAGCACATTGCTCGTAAGTGAGCTCATTGCGACAAATGAACGCTAGAAAAGGTGGAGGAACGTGAAGTTAAAGAGCTAGCTAAATGTATCTATGTAACTAAAGAAAGGCTTCACTCTTTTCATTTTGATCTGTTGAAAGGAAATATTTCTTAACACCTAAGAATAATTACATATTGCTTACAAAAGTTAATTGAATAGACTGATACGCGTGGACAATTCTAGCAAGCTCAAGCTTCGTCTCCATCAGTCGCATAATTTTTGCACGCAATAAAGACGGCATTTGCGACTGCGCTGTGGATAAATTGAGGTGCACGAGAGCGTTACACAACTCTAAGTGATGAGCCTCCCTGGATAAGTCGTGGGCACTCCCTCGCTACTTGTAACCTCAGGTCAAAAATGTTGTTTAAAGGGCATTTGAAACTTGCCAGTGACCGACACTGTCTCTCCGAGGTTGTGCAAGTCGGCTAGCTTTTCTTATCATGTTACGTTTTTTATATCTTCTTCTCTGTGTTTAGCAGCTATGTCCTCTGCTGTTCGCTGTTTCTTTCCCACTGGTTTTCAGTATTCTTATGTCATTTGTAATCTGCTAAGAGGTCTTTGGTAGAATAGTGTAATAGACAGATGAAAGAGTCGTATTAAGGTTGGAAAGTTCTCGTTACCTTTCAGGGTCATTACCCTGGAATGTGGTTGCCAAATGTGAAAGTGAAATACGAAAATTTTCTGAAATGATCTAGCTTAATTGTCACTTGAAATATTGTGTTTGCTAAATTAGATTCAAAGGATGAAAGTACTCACTTAATTCTTGTGCGATTCGAATGTCCTGCTAGGTATGTCGGGTATTTCAAGGAAGGATACGCGTATTTAAAATTTTGCGTGCATAGTTGGTCTAATGGACTAATACCTCAAAGCACTGGTCAATTTCGTTACGACGTTGCTCCATGAGTTAGCGAGCACAACGTGCGGCACAAATACTAACGAGGGCTGTAAGGCCCCCCGTCAACAAATAAAGGTCTGCATAATGTGACCTGAAGTTCACATCACCGCACATTACGT
>JACJUY010000037.1:95518-117535 GCA_014220935.1 Platorchestia sp. MABIK
GACAACCGACGATTAATTTCAAAGGGATGGGCAGACATGAATTTTTAGCAATCTTTTTATTCTTTTACTTAAATCGGCGACTGAAACTTGCCCCCAGCTCAACATTTCGGGGCGGCATGGCTCTTGTGGCCTGTGCTACTGATGTAGCGTGGCGGTGAGTAGCAGGCCAGGGCTCGGCTCGATTGTGCTTCAGACATACCACCTGCGCTCTCCTTCAGCGCGCCTAGAACTGCTTCGCTTTACATTGCATATATCAAAAGAAAGTAGTGCTTGATGAATTAAGTGATACCTTAATAATAGTGATATCGCCAGCACAGTCTTTGTGAATTGGAACGAAATAAACGCCTAAACGTCTGTAGTACTTTTGAAGGGTATACTTTTGAAGGGTATACTTTTGAAGGGTATACTTAACTCTTTTTTGAAGGGTATACTTTTTCTCTTGAGGAAAAATTAATTTTCGTGGTGTATATATCATACGGAATGCTTAGGCTTCAAAAACACAAATTATTCTGAACATCAACGAAATTCCCCGTTCGACCTAGAACATCGCACGAGCTTCTGACTTTAGATAGATATACATGCGGAGTATTGCATGGTTGGCATCATCTATAAATAACAACTCACAATCAATTCACTGTACGAGTTAGAGTGAACGTAAGTGCAGGAAATGAATTGAGCCAGTCATCTCGAGGCTTCATTTCATTGGTTGGATGCTTGAAATTTTCTATACTTTCATTTTTAGAAGCTCATAATCTACGAAAATGTTTACTTCGATGGCTTTTTCATGCGTGCAAGCTGCAGAGACATAAACGAAGCAGGCTCGACTATCAGGTTCTTATTTAAACAGATGAATACTGCGACAATTTCTATCGTTCGACCTCAACAGAGGTACTGATTTTCGACAAATTTAGGAAAGCCTGTGAAGTTCATCCTGTCAAATGCTGAATAGTAAAAATTTGCATTTATTTACTTTATTGCCATCGACTCATTTATCTGCAAATAACCTCATTTAACACATAAGCTTTACAGAGAGTTAATCAATGGAAAGGTAAAAAGAGTAATAAATAAACGATATTTCAGACACCAACAACATAATTTCGGCAATAAACAATCGACTCAAGCGTTCATCAAGCCGTGAACACCTCAGAGGTTTTTGTTAGAACATATTTTAATAAAGTGGCAGAAATAGTTATTAATGAACATGCTGAATGTCTTACTTTACGAACATGAGTTGCAGAATTTCTAAGCGAAGCAGCTGAGATATACGTATCTGGATCGCAAATTTAAAGCTTCTACTTACCGCCCGCGTGGAATGTAGAGTCAGAATCAACAAAAATACCCCGCTTTTTAGAAGAGTAAATGTTGATTGAACGTCTTCCGGTTCATGGGTGTTGGGTTGCAGCAAACTTTCCAAGGGATGTTAATAGCGAATCTCGCTGTTGAACTGATGTGACATATGAGGTGAGTTTGTAGGGCAAATCTGGCAGCGCTGGCGTAAGTCTGTCAAATGACAGGGTAGTACAAGAGCCATAGCGTGCGCAATACAGCAAGCTTCAAGAATTTGGCACAATCGTCTCAGGCATCCGAGCAAGCCAAATGATGGTTGCATAGAATGAGCGTTTCGACTGTGCCCCAGCTAGCAATTCCAAGCAGCTTTAACATATGGTTGTCCCAGTTACTGTCTCACTTAAAAACTTCTACCAAAAATACGGAAGCTCGGTATGATGTAAGCAGTTAATGCTAACTTTTTAGTTCTAATATTAGTGCTAACTTACTTTCTTACACTTGTCTTTCATAAACGAGAAGTTCGTTCATAGCACTTTATTTTTTCAGTTCATAGATTCGTGGAACAGAGGGGAAAACTACGTCTCGTAACTTATATTCTTTGCTCTAAATTTCTTTAGGAAGTTTTTCGTTAGTAGTTGTTCAAACTGTGCATTTTTTGATCGGGTTGCCAGATTACCACTTGATGCTATGTGAGATGAAGATATGAAGGTAAAGAGTTGTTTCAGCGTGGGCATAAACATCGTCTGAAATCTAGAAGAACTAAATGATACTGTAGCTACATTCTGCTCTCTTGGTTCAAGCTGTTTCACGCCTCCTTATGCAATTTGTCTCTTTGTATCACAAACTTTTAAAGCCTAATTCACAAGTTCCTTCCACAATTTTAATACCTTCATTCATTTATTCTAAAATCGAATGCACATCTTTACAGCACACAGATTCATTTGCAATTTTTCTAACAGGTGCTTTGAAGACGGTTTTTTTAATTTTTACAACGTTTTAAATATTGTCAAACGGTTTTCAGAATTGATCTTTTAAATTCATTAAGAATTTAACTTTGGGATTGGATTTTGAAAACTGAATCCACTCAAAATGGGCTGTGAGATGACGATGCCATTGTTCTAGCTGAAGTACTCTTGAAGTGGCCTCAGTTTTTGACAATATTTTACGTTCAAACTTCGTGTAATCCAAAGAAACTGCACGCAAATCGTGGCTCCGCTCGTGAGAGTTTGGGGCCTTCATAAACAGGAAACCATTTCGTGTGGCAGCAGCTAAACTGCAAAATTAACGCCGAGCTCAAGTTTCCGCATGCGAAAGCGACCTAACCGTTCATGCAATATGAGTTTTGTATTTGAGTGCCGTCTGAATGATTGAATTTATTCGAATAATTATTAATTTGAACGATGAATGATTAAGAAATTAATCTGAGTGATTAATACTAATTTTTGAGTTAAAATTGTAAAACTTGAGTTTTCTACTAAAAGATTTGGTAGCAGCCCCAGTTCATTGAAATTTTTTTTGCGCAAATGCAACATTCAGTGCCGTAAGAAGATGACATCGCAAGCTTTAAGCTTTTAAAATTACGACTGTACTGTGCACAGGAATGATCAACAAGATTTTGTGAAAAAATCATCATTGATACAGGCTGTAGGAAGTATTACCATAAACTGTTACTTGAGGAGTGGCAAGGAAAAATATCTAACTTGGGGCTAATGAAAAATTACTACAATAAATTGTTTTAATAAAGTACACTAGTTTACTCCTTATTTTCCCTGGCTTTAACTTACGAATTTGAAGGTTTAACTTTATTCCAGTGGTCCACTTTAAGTATTACATGTTGAATGCAGTTAAAACCCTATTGTTTCAAGCTTGAATTGAAAAAAATACGGGAATGTTTTTTTTTCGTGACATTTACCAAATTCTAACGATAAAAAAAACGCAAAAACGTTCAGCTATTTTTTTACTTCTTCAAGCTGTTCGTCAGCGACGAGAAACAGCCTTCAAGCGAGCGACATTTCAGACGGAAATAACTCAACAACAGTGCCGCGGTTCCACGATCTCGACCCAGTAAAGAGAAGGCTTTGCTTGACTTGGGTATGCGATGTTTTTTGCTTGGTTGTTATGCTCAGAGTCGCCCGAGTGTGTCCGAGGGGTGACCCCTTTATTCTTAGCGCTAGTTAGGCATTAGTTACGCCCTGTTTCGGATCACTGAATCTACTTCTAGACAGAAAACACGGGAAATATCGGAAAGCTTCTTACCTTATTGTCTAAACAGTGCTGAGCTGACGCATATGGTGGGCTTAAATGCGTGCGGCAAGAAATGGATCTAAAATTTTGTAGAAATAAAATTTTAGGTGAAGAATTTTTTATTTCATTAGCGCTGCTGCTTCCATCAGTACACGTTTAAAACTCGATGTTTCACGATGTGCTTCATTGGAAAGCAATTTTGCCAAAGAAAAATTTTCATTAAAATACTTTTTCCGAGTAGAAGATCGTGTAAGAATGATGAATCTTGACGACAAAGACGTGAACTTATTAACTTGTTCAGTTTTCAGAATATTTCCAATGGTGAACTCGTTTACAGAGCAGGTTTCCTCCTCCGTGTTTCCAGCATAATTTCCCGGCATTGTTTTCTCTGGGGCAGTTGCGGAGATCGTGCTCAGCATCTTATATTGCGTAAAGTGCGGCTGCCCGCCTGTCTGTCTATTTGTCTGTCTGTCTGCTTGCCTGCCTGTCAGCCAGCTTGCATGCCAGTCTACCTGCTAGCCTGCTAGTCTGTCTGCCTGTCAGCCAGCTTGCATACCAGTCTGCCTGCTTGCCTGCTAGTCTGCCTGCCTACCAGCCAGCTTGCATACCAGTCTACCAGCCTGCCTGTCAGTCTGCCTGCTTACCTGCCTTCCAGTCTGCCTGCCAAACTATTGCTTTGGAACAGTTTGTCAGGAAGTGCGGTGAGCGTGAGGGCCTCGAGCCTCATTTCAATTGGGCGGATGATTTTCATCATCCAAATCCAGCGTCACAGCAGCACCGTGGTGGTATGCCTTGGAGTTCCCGTTAATTAATGAAGTCGCTTCCTGCGGACTGGTGGTAAGAGGAATTGAATTAACGTGAGAAATACCACGAGGCCATTTTATGTGTACTCAAATGTCCCTGTTTTAACAGAAGTGCAGGTGTAGAATGGTGACTGTTTCTAAGAAGTTCGTTCTTTAAACGGCGGAGATCGGATTTGTTGCCAGTAGTGCACTGATTCCCTTTTGTGGAGGAATATATCGTCCCTAAAAGGGAAATGAAAAAAGTCACTCCTTGGTGAAACTTTCTCAGAAAACGAAAAGTAATTTACGTGAGGGCAAGAAAAAAACTATTGTTCCCACCACCACGCAACGACTCGATGAAGAAGTCTATTCAACTCACCAAAGCGATATCAAAAGCTGTGGAGCTCCCACAAATTTTACTTGAGACACTCCTTCAATGTACGGTGGAATAGAACGCACCTTCTTTTCTTGCTTGAAGGGGTACACTGACGTAAACCTGACCTGCCAGATGTGATCGTCTTGCTGGGATTCAATGAACTGGTGACACTGTTTTTTTCAGAGCATTATTATTATTAAATAGGACGTTTTACCCCTGAAAATGCAATGCTGAAGCGTAAACGCAAACTTTTTTCATAGCAATGCTGAACATGAATGCAAACCTTGATGACAAGTTTCTTATTCTTAGTGACTTGTTTTTATATGCGTAATCAAAATCAAATTAACGCAACGAAGGGAAAATATTTTTTTGTGCTTTTCTCTCAATCATTTTTTTCTTTCAACATGTGACGTGGGTATTGCGATACACATGTGGGAGTTAGACATGATTGTATTACGATACCCATGTGTGAGTATCAAGTGAGGATGTTAATGTTTAGGTATTTTAAAAATCAATGTCCAGCATTTCAAATTTCAACTTTATTGTAAATAAACTGTTTTTTTTTTCTTCAAATAGGAAATACGCCAACATTGAAGCTTTCCGCTTATTTGATTTTTTAAAGGGGAATCGTAGGAACTGGATGACAAAGGTTAACGAAAGAATAAATTGTCCTCATCTTCATTTTCATGCTCACCTTGAACACGAAAACGTTCGTTTTCAAACTCATCTTTCATTTTTTTAACGCCACTTTCCACTTCAGTTTTAACATTGTGTTACTTCTGTTATAATTTTAAATTTCATTTTGGATACATATTTATGTACAAAAATATTTTTCGAGGACTCGCTCGTCAATAAGATGAAATGAAATCAAGGTGAATTAAGAACCAGGTTAAGTATCAATATTCAAGGCGATTTTTTTTGTTTTTTGAAATTGATTTTCAACAAAATCTTAACACTTTGACGGGCGCCGGTACAAGTGAAGTTCAATATTCAACTCAAATTCAGAGTCAATTGTAGTAAGCCATTTGAAAATAGGAAACATTAACTGGATCGTACCTGCATAGCGTTTAGACCAAGTGTTAATGAAAATTGAGTTTGTGACTACCGGTCGGTCGAAAGGATTATGAAAATTGCCTCCGTGTACCACCGGTGGCTCACATCGCAGTCAAAGTGTTAAATTCGCACTAAGTTGTACGACCACAATTTTCTAATGAGGCTTTTCACAGATCAGGAGCAAAAATTTGTACAAGGTACACATTTTCATCTCTATCAAACGATCACTTCATAAGTTACATGTGTGCAAAGGCAATGCTAAATCTCTTGATCTATAAATAACACATTAAGTAAAATATGCAACAGCAATTCTTCACCACACCGTATTTATTCATCATTTCTCGAAGTGAAAGGAAATTCTGAAGGCAAAGCTATGGAAGTGTTATTGCAATAAATAAGTACTTCTGTTTTTCCACAGTAATGAATATGACTATATTTTTCCAGTGAGATTGAAATTTCTTTCAGTTTTACCCAAAGGTGGTATAGTAATTGTCCTTTACAATCGCAGGGAAATATCAGAGAGACATGAAAAAGATTTAACGTTCAGTTATTACAATAATAATCGTAGATTAATCGGAGAACATTGCTCAATGTTTGTAGTCGGTGCCGCAGCTGTATTCCCTATGAACTTGTCAATGTTTTTTGTTTAAGGAATATCAGATGAGCATCCACGCCATGCTCTAACCTGTAGATTTAATCTATCTGTCGAATAAGGGAAGAAATATTGTCTGCCTGTACACATAAATGAGAGGTGTATTTTATGACAATTTTCACCTAAGGTAAAAGTCAAAGGTGACGCTCGCGTTATTATATGTTTCTTCAGTACGTGAACACCTGAGCATATCCACATGTCTCTTAACTCCAAAATAAAAGTTCATACTGTGATAAATTGAATGCTAAATGATGCTTACGCAGTTAGCAAACTTTTACCCAATGGGTTTAATGCAAACGTGTTCTCACTCAAAGTTTGTGGAGTGCCAAGAAATCAGGCTCATAAAAGACTTCTTCCCTCTCGAGCGGTACATTTTTGATCAGAAGTTATCGTGAAAAATACACATGGATCACTTTATTTCTAGAATCTTTATCACTTTAGTTTCAACGCTCCGAGTATTGGATCTTTCTCAACGAAGTGTCTGGATGTATGCTTTCTAAAAATGTACTAAATTGTTTCTCAACCTGCAAGTCTCGGCATGAGCTGTAACGAGAGCCGTGCTCCAGCTGAGGTCGCGACTCAAATGTTGCTCAGAGGCGAGCGTGGCTTGCCATTTCTTTGGGAACATGAGCGCCTCTCACGAGTTGCAATCCATTTGCATTAATTCCTAAACTTTTTTGATGTTAAGAGGAATGTAGCGGGCATTGTCCGTGAACATTGATGGCTTTGATAGCAACCGTTTATTTTTCTTCTATTTATACTCTGGTGCCTGAGCGTGATTGGTGCATGACGTCATGAGACTCGGGTAGCCCCCTCAAATTGGGCCACACTTTTCGTTCATGTGATCGTATTTTACTCAATTATATTTCATCTAGCTTTTGTGAAAATCACGGCGAAAAGAACAGACTGTGCCTTTAAGGTGGAAGTCTTGCAATGAAATTTTGCTTCTCTTTTTCTTTTTCTTTTTTTACACGATAAAGACTGCTAGACCGCTAAACTGTTACATGTGTATAAAATGCACATGTATTTTATAAAAAGACTGATTTTTTTCCTTTTTTCAACAATGTAGACTACTAACTGAAGATGGAGCTGGTCTCCGAAACGTTTTATAGAACTGACTCAATGCACTTATTTTAAATTCATAGTTCGTGAAATCGTTGTTAAATATAATTTCAATATTTGGAGCTTTCTTCGTTTTCAAATTCCTAATGATCATTTGCCTTAAGAAAAGTTACTTCCCTGACGATAAAGTGTTATAAAATATGACGCCGTCTGTCTCTATTTGTACGTGGTACGATTTTTTCCAATACGGGAGAAGTAAAATAGATTTTAGCGGTCTGTAATATGAATATTTTACTTATCATCATTGCACAATTAGTAACTGTCACGTCGGTTGAGTTTAATTTCATGAAGGCTTAATCAAATTAATTTCTTTGAATGCCCCATCTTTGAAGGCCGTCTTTCAATAGTTTGGGGACAACCGTTGTACTAAAATGTGTCCGCACACAACACAAAATATCGTTCAAATGTTGATTTCCCCAATTAGAGTTTGGGAAATTTTTAACTCTCGAACTCCTAATTCATGCCACACTCAGAACTTGTCTTGTCGTCAATCGTTCCGCATTTTTTGAAATATTTTTTTGTCCCTCCTCGCATTTTAGATTTGATAGCGCGTTAACGACATTATCGTAGACTATCACTATCAAAGATCAAATCACTATTGTCTGGGAGAATGCGAGGTGCGTTTCTTGACAGCTAAACGGAGCTGGTGGAATGTCCTTGGAAATGTTAACTTGTTTTCTGTTTCCAGTCGCTCTCAGTCTTTACAAAACAACGATGCCCCCGCCATGACACGGGGAAGTTTACTCGAATGGCGATTTCCTTACCCGCGTTGTCGATGTTACACGAAGTGCAGTAACGCAGAGGATGTTCTCGATATCTTGTTTGACTCTGAGAGGACAGTCTGCGGGTGTCATTACTGCAAGGGAGGACAGTGATGAACATCGCTGAGGTCACCCACGAGTTTTGGCTGGGAAACTAGAGGATGGGAGAAGAGGGTCGAGGATGATGTAGGTTGAGGGAGAGGAAGGTTGAGGGAGAGGAGGGTTGAGGGAGAAGAGGTGGGAAAACTAGAGGATGGGAGATTAGGGTTGAGGGAAAGGAGGAAATGTAGGAAGGAACAGAACTGAGGAGACAAAAAGAATGAGGCGACGAGGAGGAGCAGAGGTCAAGAAGTTTCCTAAGGTCAGCAAAGCAAGAAGGAGAACCTGACCTCACGCAATCGCATACTTCTTGAGGGCTGTTCATCTCGCGACCAATTAAACTTCAGCTTCTATTGCCTTTGGTCGAACTGAAGGAAAGTTGAAGTAATGTATTATGTTCCGAAACGTTTGCAATAAATGTAATGTTTATTTTTACTCTGGTTCTTCTTTTTATTCCACGAATTAGATTTTCGATAAATCGTCCTATTGGAAGTATAATGTATGAATTGAATGGGAAAAGCTCATGTCATGAATATGATACATTTTTTGCCGTTATATTTGAGGTGATAGCTGGATTTTCTGTTAATTTTTGCATCATTTCAAACGCTTGTGTTCGTAACTCTTAGAGACTCTGATTAAACAATCTCACCACGAATAAAGTCATGAAATTGACCCTGACAAAAATTCACATCCTATAGAATGAAAACAATTTAACTTATAATCTTTACTTGTAAGCAATCACTGTCACCAATGAAACTTTTTGCTCTTCAACGTAGAGAACGACAACGATGGAGACATTTTGACGATTCGACTTTAAACACCGAGGAGAACAGTGCAATGGACACTGTAAACACTGCAGTGAACATTACGTTGAACACTGTGGTCAAAACTGCAGTGAACCCTGTGAGGAAGCCTGATGAAACTTATATCTAAAGTAGAAACGAATCGGATCAGTCCGTGCATTCAACTTTCTGTGTTTAGACCTGCTCACTCTAGTTGTGAGAGAACCACATTTTGTTCTGTAAATTTCATTATATTTTTGTAACAGCAGTTCAGAATTGAATTGTGGAACTAGTGTATTTTCAGACACTGAAATTTGTTTTTTTAAATACTTGATTTAAAAAAAAAAATTGGCCCACTTAATCCGAGTGCAACTTTTGCGTTCTGTTATTGTGCTTGCGCAATTTTACTGGCACGTCAAAAGACTGCTTGTTGTTGGCTTATTGCAAATTTTATATATCAACAGGTTTTATTTATGACCAATAATCACCCATGGCTTATTTATTATGACCTTACACTATACACTCTGGAAAAATTAGTGCCCAGAATTTCCAACATTTCAGTGTGAAGTACGAAGTAAAATTTTCAGTTTTGTAGTTGGTGTCTTTCAGAATTATTCATGCAGGCAAACTTCTTTCAACATCCCGTGTTTTAAGAATTTAAGAAGATTCAAGCTTTAAAGGATCTTTTATAGACTAATGAGATACAACAAACCGAAATATTCGGCTGGTTTTTCGCAAAAGAAATATTATTTGTCCTCTCTGAAGTGTTTTCCATCTTTTAGTTTTCAACAAAGTCAAATCGGAAACCTAAAAGAACGAAATAAGTACTCTCAAATTTTTATAATTAACGTCTTCAAAGAATAATGTCGGGGAGCAGTTATAATTTCAACCTTCCTTTTCCCACGAAAATTAATTTCAAGTTGAGCAGTTTTTCCACTCTTTTTGAAAAATCTAAGTTTAAATTGATTTTCCATAACCATTGCGAATCAGTCATAATATTCAGCCATTGTTCATTGTCTTACCAGGATATAAAAACAAGCACAGGATGAGCTTTCCAGCGACCCGTAGTTAAATTTCGATTTGCATTCTCGTTTACGAACTGAAATTGTTTCAAGGAAGGGCTCTCAGAGACTTTAGTCCAACACAACGAAGTAAAGTTCCACAATTAATTAGGAAAGTGGTGTTCGTGAGAAGAGCTTATGATTTTGGGTGATTTCTCGGCGTCCTCAGATCGTTATCCGAAGAAGGGCGACCCTCGGAGTATTCTTTTCAAACTCGCTTTTTTGCCACTCAACCTTTGCCCTTGAAACGCTTCGGTGCCTCGCAGCGGCCCATTCTCTCCTGAAATGTTCGGAGGTGTCGAAATTTCGTGCGCACTTCGGTGATCCTGTTATGCGGAAAATGTCTGGTAGTGTCGTAATTTCCCTGCTTTGTTAAATCATACTTTTATTTACAAAAGCTAGCTAGGTCAGCGCTCTCAACCCGAGAAAAGGAATGATCTGGCTTTGGAGAAAAATTATAAAATGATTAATGGGTTACAGCTTTAACTGAGGCGCAATTTTCAAAAAGTCTGCACCCTCGAACTAAAGCTCAACAGGAGAGGTTTTGTTTAAAAGAGAAACTAACATGTGTTTTTAAGATTATCCTGTTAGTAAGTGAGTAAAAAGATCATTTATTTTTTTGGGAATATTAATGATGAACGTTAAACGAAGAAATGCGTTGAAACAATCAGGTTGTTTAAAAAATTCCGATAGACTACAGTGTTGAAACTGTACCCTATGCTGTGATTGTTGGCAACCGCTCGTGCTCATATTTGATGACTGATGCTCCTTCGATTTACAATAATTTTTTTAAGCTCAAGAATGAGAATTGATCTTTCCCTTTTTTTTGAGAGGGAGGCAGGGGACATTCTATCTTAAGGGAAGTCTTCAATGTTCCATCCGTAGGAGCTGCTAAGACTCAAAATCCCGTATGCAGGAATTTTTGGCAGAGTCTATCATTGCCCGTAAATAATTATAGATTCTTAGCTTGCGACAGAACCATAATCATTTCTCTGAACCTGAAAAGATTTTATGTTTATAGTTTGCAGAGGCAGTAGGAATAGAGATTTTAATTACTAAATTGATGGAAAAAACATCTGATCTTGATTCGTTTTGAATTGATGATAAAGGAATAAAAGCATTGGGCATTGAGATGCTGGAAATTCGTGACTCAACCTGTAGTGTTTTCTCTTCAACATCCCAACTTCACTCACCCTTCAACCAAGACGACCATGTATCTGTGGTTCGCCTTTCAGTAAACCATTCAGTTCATTGCAAACATCCAACAAGTTAAGACGCTCAAAACATCGAATATTTTCACATTTATAAACAACGACTGAAATTACTTCTCGGGGCTTGCGCTACTTTGGCGCTGTACTAAACGACGAGTAATTGGTCAAAGAAAGTAACTCCTCTGAGAAATGAATGGGCTTATTTCTTCTCGTACTCACGTTAAGTCGGTACATAAATTGGAAACACTAAGCAAAAAATAAATTTGAGATTACAGCCGAGGACGTTGATGGAGTAAAATTGCCGTAGAAGGGAAAAAACCAGTTTATTTCCAATACAGTTTAAACAGGAAATGTTTAAAACATTGGTTTTTAAAATGTCTTGACAACAATCCTTAGTTGTTAATTACGCATGGGTATCGTAACACCCGTGCCACAAGTGACATCATCTCTTCCATGAAACATAATAGAGTAAATAATTAGGGCGGCTGCAATATTCGGTTTTCAAGCCGTGAGCTAACCACATCTGGTGAATTCCGAACTCTTAGAACGCGAGAAGAAATTTATAGAGTTGTTTTTGCAATGTGGACCCGGATTTTTCAATCGTTTACACTTGCAAAATAAGCTAAATTTGAAACAACTGAACTCTGACCTTTGTAAATTCTTGGATATCTTCCTTGTAAATTCTAAAGTAGTTTTTGCGAGAATGTTGGTCGATAACTTTTCAAGCAGTGTTAATGACCACACTGAAAATGATAATGTAGATAATTTACCTTTAAAATTATTTAGAAAACTTTTTAAATGATCAGATGAGATTTAAGATGTTTGATTTCAGGTATTGCCTGAAGGAAAAAAGGATGTTATCACTCAACTAATGCAAAATAAGTATTTTTAGCTACAATGGTCATTTGAGTGAGGGAAAACTACTCTACCTGATGTTTAGGAGTGGTATTGAAATTCAACATTCTTAAAGAAATGTTATGAAATATTTCACTACGTTGTTTCGTAGATCGTATAATTAATTCTCTGTAGATGAGCTTTTGTGTGAAGTTAATTTGTATACAGGAAAAAAAATCAACGCGTGACTGTTCATCAACTGAAGCAAACCGAAGTTCTCCGTACAAAGTCATTTATGAACTTAAAGGGCTTGTAAATTATAGTCAGTAAGTATTTTAATTCTCTAAAATTACAGCGTCGGGGAATTAGATAACTTTCCTAAATGCTGTGTGCGTTATTCATCATGATCATCTTTTCCAGTTAAAGTTTTCAATCTTTACTGACGGGCACGCGCTGCACCGAGTTCAGCTACGATTTTATGGGACTGGAACGGCGTTTTTTTGTAGCCGGGATTTTAGAAACGCATTAACTTTGCTGGCATTAATGTCTGCGATCCGTGAAGGCGGAGATGGCATGCGAGCAATCGCAATTTTTAAAATAATGCTTCGCGTAAATTCATGTTTGGTTACTCACGACAGAGTTGTGCAATCATTTGTTATTTTGTTGGGAATTATTTCTGAAAGTAAGGAATGAAATTCGTGCGGGGCAGTCCCATTTCAAGGACTGTTTTATCTTTCATCATGAGTTCCCTTCACTCTTCCACTCATTTTGCCTATAGCAATAAACGTCATCAAGCTAGCGTACCTTGAAATGAAACAAAACTCGCAATGAAAAATGAGGGTGTGCTGCACATGACCTATAATTCCCTATTCAACGATCAAAAGCGCCTTACTGAGACCAAAACGCCAAATTTTAATCGAAAATTGCCGGTCTTGACCTCTGAGGAGGCCATCTCTTAATATTTGTTCGTAAGAAAACCCACCTTCCCTGCGAAACCTATAACCTTTTCCTGGCGAGGCACGCGTGCGAAAGGCTTTTAAGCATCGCCCTTGGAGGAGGCAGCTCTGAATAGTTGCCTGCGCATCGCTTTCTTCTCGGTCTCGTGAGGAGCGCCCCATCCTTTAATAGAGGCAGAGTGACGCAATAATGGCCTTACTGTCGCTTCGCGATGTCATGAACGGCGATTAATTAATACCCCACACAAATGCTTCGATTGCAACGCTCCCGAATGAAGCCATGTTGGCTTTTGTGTTCAATGCGGTGTTGTTTGAGAGGCGGCGCACTGTCTTGTGTGACGTGGTCCTACATTGACGCGGTCTCACATGACACGATCTTCATCAACGCAATTGCGCATAGATAAGATCTGTAAGATCTTTTATTTGTAAATTTACTTTCACCAACGCGGTAAATGAAAATGGAACGCTATTGAATAATTACTGCTCAGTGTATTGCTCCGGCTGCGTTAATGAAAATACACAAGTACAATAACTGCAGAAGAATTTAAAGACGATGAATACTGCACGGATAGGTATCATCGTTTCTTCGTCTTTAAATTCTTAATGATAGTCCGACTAAAGAGTGTAAATTTTACACAATAATTAAATTTACTGTAACAAGCAATTTATTTCGATTTATTGAACCAAGGCAGATTTAATCTGCCCTAATTCACATGAACCAACACTAACTCAAGCTATTTGTTTCTTTGTACGTTTGAATGCAGTGAGCAGCAATTTGAATGCAGAGAGCTTGAGCAGGGAGAAAAAGCCTAGATCGTCTTTGTGACCTTACGACAGAAAGATTTTATCCCTTCAGTTCACTTTAAAATTCAGTGATCAACTCAGGATGAAAGTGACTTTAATATGTTCAGATTTTCCATAGCAAAATTTTGCACTTTATTCCCTTATTATTTGAATCGTGAAATAGTTTCCTATTAAATTAAAAATTTTCAGGAAGAATTCTCATCTAGGCAGACGTTAGATGAAATTTCTCAGGTTGAAATTTGACAAAGGCTTTTATTTTTTCTAATTTCTCATCCTTACGGAATTTTCCCAGCTCATCACTCATTAAAAGACGAAGAAAACTGCTTGTCATATATACAACATTGCGAATCTCGCTTTTTATAAATAGACAGTGGTGTCGAACTATGCAGTGAGTGTTTTAGCAAATATGATAAGCAATTTTTTCGTCTTTTAACGCGTGATGAACTGGGAAAAAAAAGTTTTTATCTTCAACGTATATTTATCCGAAAATTTTCAGTGGCATGAAGAGAGAAGAAAATGACGTGCTCTTAATTTTTGCCCATTTTGTGACTCCCATAATCTATATATTTGTGACTTGTTTGTTTTCAGACAAAACGAAATTTTGTTTTGGGACAAAAACAATACCATGGGACAAAAAGAAATTTTAATGAATAATAAGTTATGGTTACTAGCCCAGAAGTTATCAATGGGAATATGTTGAGCTGTATACTTGTTATCTATATAATATAAGTTTTAATGAATAGTAAGTTATGGTTACTAGCCCAGAAGTTATCAATGGGAATATGTTGAGCTGTATGCTTGTTATCTATATAATATCCTGCTTGTCCCTTCCTTACTGAAGCAATATATATACACTGTGAAGAGAATAAATTTTACATTCTTATATTAGAGTTGACAAAACTCAGTGACAAAAGATTTAAAACAAAAGATTTGTGTGCAGAGCTCACTTTGTACAATACCCGCAGATCACACGAATTTAAACACCATGGGCTGCATTGTACCTATACTGAGGGAGGAATAACTTCTCTATAATATGAAATAAAATGAAATGATTGTAGAGCACAATATATCGCATGGAGAAGCGTAAGGCAATTATTCTACAGGACGCATGACCTAATGAAAATGGACGAATAATCTTTCTGAAGTCGAACTTTTTTTAATGTTGAGGATGATTCATACAACCACTTATTTTTCTCTGTCTGTTTTAATACGTCCCTCACGATACTTCTGGGAGCTCATGCTGCAGAGCCCTGATGACGCAAAGTTGTTTGCATTTTTGAAGTCATGAGAGAGAAGAATTCTTGTTAAAGCTGTTTTTCTGGTTCGTGCCATGTGCGCATTCCACTGAAAAGCATAACTCATGAAGCACAAGATTGATGGACGAATGTTTTAGATGAGAGAATGATGGCTTTTTCCTTGACTCTCGCGGCGAGCTGGTATAAAGGACATAAAAAGTTATGTCTATCACGATTTAGGCCTTATTACCATTGCTTAAGTGTTCAACCACGGCTATACTTTTTAATCAAGTAGTTTTGGTCATCAATTGTATCATTTATAATAAAAAACGCTTCAACCGGCCGAGATCTAAAAACTACGCCTTATTCCACATTGAGCCATTTTTGAGACTGGCTGTAATTTCAAGTAAAAAAAAACTACGTCTTATTTCACATAAAACTGTTTTCGAGACTCTGTAATTTCAAGTCAAAAATTCCATTCAAAGTAAAAAGCAAGAGAAACTGAAATAAAAACTATGCATGGTTGTTGGGCAATTTGTCTTTAGCACTTGTTGTTTTTTTGTGCATTCACATTTTGTATGAATTTTGTCCTACGATTTGTTTTCAAAATATTCTAAAACACTGACGGTAATGCAGGAAACGGAGGCTTATGTAGAACTATCATCAAATATTATCTCAATTTTCCATGTGTTAACTTGCATGATAATGAACACATTTTACAGTAATGCCCATTTTCAAGCGCTTAAAATTGCCTTGCTACGTTAAGGAACCTTAGAGAAAATTGAGATATGATTAATAAAAATGAAACAAAAATTGCCCATCAACCTCATTCCCTCTCTCTTATGTTATGCTCTTGATTTAAATTTTCGTAAAATGCACAATGAACATTGATAATAATAGAAGTAAATTTGACCCAAAATAGTAATGTAAACAAAAAGAAAATCAGTGTAAACCAAAATTTGCTGCCCTCCTTGCTTACAAAATAAAACAGAGCTCCAGTGCCTTAGGAACGCAATTCATCATAGAGCAGCTCAATTTCAGTGCGATAATTCCGAATATTCCTGCTCAGTAATCAGATGTTATTTAACTATCAGTTGTCTTCATCTTACTAAAAATTGAAATAGTACAAAAGATTTAATGCATGGGCGTCAATGCGCGAGCAACAGCCAGACCAATTCCTGCAGGTCTTGAACTTTGTAATCACCCGCATCAACTCTGCATTATTCATAGCTACGAACATTTTAATTTATGACTCTTTGACCTTTATTTACAACAAAAGTGCAATTTGTACGTATACAACAGTATCAGAATAAGTTTCCTTTACTTGTGGCTTAAATAGAGTTGAATGAATACTTTTAAGAAAAAGGAGAAAAGGTTTTTTAAATTCTAATCAGATTAGGAATCAAAATTTTCACAGCCACCAGTCAGTGGCTTCATCAATGAAGTGAAAGAAATATCGGGTGTATCTTTAAAACGAGAACAAGGTGTGCGACTTGAGCGCTCAGAAGTCTGTCTTCTAAAACAATTCTTCATTCCACACTGACTGGCTTCATGACCTAAAGTATCTACTCTTATGAATGAGGAAAGCTTTGTTGTACTTCGTGAGGATCTCGTAAAGTTGGTTTCGTTGTTGCTCTGAAGTGTTTGTGGAGTGGTTCGTTTGTTCTATATACTATATACCTTGTATATATATACAAGGCTATATACCTTCTGAACAGAACTTCTTCAATAAATCTTACTCTCCAGTTATGAAAATTTCTTGTGAGGGGCTGAATTAGTGAGAGCTCACTGGAATACAAACTCAACACAAACTTTAGCCAATAAAAGAGCGAAATATTCTGCAGCTCAAGAAATGATAATGATAGGTGCTTTGAAACGATTTTTATTTCACTCAATATCTTCCTGTACTGGGTCATGATTTTCTAGTACCCAAACATGGAGGTCAAGGTTGACCAGATCCTCTGGAAAGCAATATGAATAATAAATCGCAATTGTAAATGTTACTTCTCACAATTTTTCCTACGAGCGCCAGTGGGCTGCTATTATTTAGTTCTCAAAAAGCAATGACAGCAAACCGAATTTTCGTTCCGAACGCAACGGTGGAAAAATTAGTTTCCGGTATCAGCATTCCTCCAAAAAATAATTTTCTTCTTTCACAAACCCAGTTTTTGAGATATGCGATGAGAACACGCCATAGCCGTGTGTCTATAGGACCTGACTCCGTGCGGGAAACCCGGGTTCGAGTCTCAGCGCTGGTGGCGATTTTCTCTGTAGGGTATAGGAGAAACAATTGAAAGCACAATACCCCACTCTACCCAGGTGTCAGAAATGGGTACCGGTCTTTGACTGGGGGAAAGCGTCATGGCGTCCTGGTGTTAGTTATAAGGCATTTGAAAAACCAATGTAAAAGGTGATATGTATCATGCTTCAATTGGAAATAAAGCATCCGTAGATGCCGATTGTTTGTATTGTTTTAACACCTGTTTTCGAACACGAATTGCACGACCTTAAATAATTCTTTCGAGCTCATCACCTCAAATGTTTTCTAGGATGAAAATGCGTACCCGTTGCCCTCTAAAATCTAATAAAACGGGAAATTTCATCCCCAAGTTAAACAGGGTGTAAACTGAAGAATGTTTTCGCTGTATTCTGCCGCAGTCGCTCCCCTGGATAATAAGTCAAGTCAAAAGGGCATCAGAGGGGACGGGTCGTGTTGAGGTGAGCCCAAATGTGGCCTTCCCTAGACTGTCGAGCCCGCGACAGATGACCTGGCTGTAAAAACTTGTCCTCAGGGTGTAGTCTTCTTCATTTTCTGTACGAGGATCCCGAGCGAGCTTTATGTTCTTCGTAAAAAGCTTAAGTGATAGATTGGAAATTTGCTACAACCTTTTCAACGGTAAAAAACCTGACCGAGGCCTTAATCTTGGTGGCCGACACAAAGGAAATATCAAATTCAAGTTGCTTGGGGTCATGGAAGGATATTATTAGGCTAGAAAGACAGCTTTAACGAAAATATAACAGAGATATATGTGCACTGAAAATTCCTCTAGCTTTTCAATGAAACAGCCATACAGTGAGAGAAATAGAAGTACATTTCATACCTAAAAAATATTCGAATACGGATATGTTGGAACTAACATCAACCAAGGCTAGCTTCTTCATAGGTCGAGAAAATGAAGCCATAAAATCAACTATTTGTTGAACATTTTATTGTTTATTTGCCATTAATATTTAGTGTGCCACTACCTACAAACTTTAATTGATTTCCCAGAATTGTAAGTTTTTGTTTAAAATACTTTCATTACTTGAGGGCGTTTGTCTGGAGAACCAGGACAAATCAATTTCACGTATAGTACTAGGATGTCGAATTTGGTGCCTGTCATGAAAATTCTTAATTTATTACTAAATCATATATTTTGATTTTCTAAATCTTAATTTTTTTTACTTTTAAAATGAAGATAAAAGAAAGTCTGATCCAGCATTCTCATACGCACAGTATATGAGTAGCCAACGACGGTAAGCTTGAAACTGCCTCCTGACCGACCTTGAACGCCATATGTCAGAAATTATCAATTTCGCTATGTAGTTAGATTAAACGATGAGTTTATCAATACTTGAAATTAAATGTAAACAATCACTATGTAAGTATGACCTTTCAGAGACTTTTTGGGGGGGGGTCATCAGAGTTAGAAAAGTAGTTACTTGGTGTGTAGCATCACGTCTAATGTTGTGCTGATGATGTACTAATCAATGAGGTTCAATGTTGTACTAATGTACTAATGTTGTCCTAATGTTCTACTAATGTTCTACTAATGTTCTACTAATGTACTAATGTTGTACTAATCAGTGAGGTTCAACAGTTCAGTTCGTTGGAAGAAGCAGCCAGTAATGCAATAAGTAATGCTTTTCTAGTGTGATATCAAATAGCGATTTTGCTTCTACGTGCAGTAATATGAATAGACTAATTATTCAAGTGCTTTTTTAAATTTTTTTGTCGATTTTAAATAAGGGAATGAGATGCTGTATATATATGTAGTTGCTGTTTTGGCGAGCGTTGATTTTGGTAAACTAATACTTTACGCTGATACTGAAAGCTTTATTCTTATTTCCTGATTACTTGCAAATGAAATTCCTGACATGTAACATTTGGATTCTACTACAGATTTTGATAAATTTTGGTTGAGTTCGTAAAACCCGCGATAGTTTCCTTTATATCTCCGTTTGAACTTGAACTCAGGAGATCTCTCTTATTTTATGTAAAAGTAAAATCTTGTAAATTATAGTTTACCAACACGAGGCCAGAGCGTCCCGTTCCTGTTGCCAGCGTTGGCGTTTTATCACAGCTGGTATTGGGGTTGGAGGGGGAGTTGGGTTGAAGAGGGGTGGCAGGGCACACCTGTGGTCAGAGATGAGATGTTCTTCTCAGATGCTGGAGTCGTGAATGTTTAAAAAATATTTGACGAGCTCTTGAGTGCTTCGAAGGCTAAATTGCGTGCTAATTTTCGCATCTTCTTTATATGATAAGCGCAATGAACGAATGGCCTTCATTACTGTAATTAAAAGCGGTTGTGAACACGTTGCTGGAAATGTTGCAGATGCACTTCGTAGTTTTATCCGCATGTTGTCTATCTAAAGGAATGAGGTACGATAAAACTTAAAAACAAAAATATGTAGAAAATTTTTGGGATTTCAGAGCACCTTTGACTGAATTATGGTTTTGTTCCGTTGTGATAGTCATTTGAAATTTTCCATTCGGTCAATAAGAACACTTATATTTGTTAACTTTTGCATCTATCAAATGTCTCCGCATCTCCGCAACAATTAAACTGAATCGCTGCCCAATGAAAGTCGGTCATTCTTCCTACTTCGAAAATTTTAGATTCAAATGCTGAAAGTTTTAGCAAACGAAATAATGCCTAAGTGTCTGAAACAACACAGTTAAAATTTCTTGAAGAGCTAAAGTAACTTTTGAGTTAGGAAGAATTATAGCCTTGTGTCTGCACAGTATTTAGGCAATTGGCTTTATGGGGAGTTATGGTGGAGCGACTTGTCATGGAGAATGAGAGTTGAGAGTTACATAAACATCTATGTTGAGAAACTTTCACTTGGATCAAATTACCCAGAAATATTTTTTACCAACGTAACCGGACGAATGAAATTATCTTTCGTTGTCTGCAGGACAAATTTGAAATACCCGTAATTGTTTGAGAATTAGGTGGCGGAATCTTAATACCAAGAGGGCTAGAGCTTAAACCTTGATTTTGTACCTGTCTTTCGAAACCTTGATTACAACACTCGGACCTTTAGTGTCATTTAGGGTTCAGCGCACGCGTGTTCGGAGCACAAAGCCCATTGTGAATGAATTCTAATGATTTACGAGTAAGGTCGAGTTCTTTATCGAGGCTTAGATCCCTTCCAAGATTTCCGTGTGTTGTCCAAGTAGTGAAGAATATTATTGCTTGGATTTAAATGCTCAAATAATATCTTTAAATTCAATTGACACCAGTGCATGCAGTCGCAGCATCACGAAGAGCTATTTAATGAGGGAATCTTCAGTTGAGCAGACAGTGACGCAAGTTAAAGTGTTGTAAAAGTTTCGCCGCTCTGGACCTTGTCTGGTGAACCATAAACGAGTGACGGCGGTGCTGGGACAAATCAGACATGATCGGATGTAGTTCATATTGATGTAACACTCTGATATTTCCGCTCCTTCTCTGCTGGGACGATAACAGAGCGTGCAAAGGAATTTTAAAGGGCGTTTGTTAGGGTTAGAATTGCGAATTGCAAATATCCGAAGCTTGGTAACGTAGTGTAATGCGTGTTGTGTTCAAGGTTATGTGGTCTTTGAAGAGCCCAGGAAATGAAAACCTGGTGAACAATTAATGGTTCATTGTTCTAGAATGCAGTGAGAAGCTTCTTCTCACAGCAGATAGAAGCTCAAGCTCTGAGAGTTTCCTAGATGTAGCAGAATGTTATTCCTAGATTACTGATGTGATCTGGGATTTAACTCGTGTTACAGGTAAATTGCAAAATTTTAGTGAAGTCGATGTTCATTATCTATGTGATTATAGTTGCAGTGAAGATAATATTCATTAACTCTTTTATTAAAATTAGTATTCATTTTATAAGCTTATTTATGAATTTAAAACATCTTGTATGAAAACACCGTGCCTCTCATGCAGGATTTCTTCAAGTTATGTGTCGATCGTCGTGTCTGAAAGTTTCCATATGTTTGACATGAAGATGATGTTCCAAGGGATGCATCCATATGTTTAACATGAAGATGATGTTCCAAGAGATGCATCCATATGTTTAACATGAAGATGATGTTCCAAGGGAAGCATCCATATGTTTAACATGAAGATGATGTTCCAAGAGATGCATCCATATGTTTAACATGAAGATGATGTTCCAAGGGATGCATCCATATGTTTAACATAAAAATGATGTTCCAAGGGATGCATCCATATGTTTAACATGAAGACGATGTTCCAAGGGATGCATCCATATGTTTAACATGAAGATGATGTTCCAAGGGAAGCATCCATATGTTTAACATGAAAATGATGTTCCAAGGGATGCATCCAAATGTTTAACTTGAAAATGATGTTCCAAGGGATGCATCCATATGTTTAACATGAAGACGATGTTCCAAGGGAAGCATCCATATGCTTAACATGAAGATGATGTTCCAAGGGATGCATCCAAATGTTTAACATGAAAATGATGTTCCAAGGAATGCATCCAAATGTTCAACA
>JACJUY010000037.1:117672-155313 GCA_014220935.1 Platorchestia sp. MABIK
GGATGCATATCTTAATTTCGTTTGCTCGCAGTTGTAGAGTTGGCAGAACGCGTCACGACCTTGTTGCTGCAGAGATCACGCGACCTCAGGCGTCTGCAGGCAGTAATTCTGAAGCGCACAACATCCAGGTCATCGATCACACCTGCCAGCGAGCAGACGCTCTCGCTTCCTAATTGTGCTCTCGTGCGCGGCTTTGCAATCCTGAGAGGTAAACGCTCATGCTAAATTCACGCATAAATGTGAAGATACTGCGCCTAAATGTGAAGATACTGCTCCAAAGTGGGAAGATACTGCACCAAAATGTGAAGATACTACGCCTAAATGTGAAGATACTGCACCTAAATGTGAAGATACTGCGCCTAAATGTGAAGATACTGCACCAAAATGTGAAGATACTACGCCTAAATGTGAAGATACGGCGCTTAAATGTGAAGATACTGCGCCAAAGTGGGAAGATACTACGCCTAAATGTGAAGATACTGCACCAAAATGTGAAGATACTACGCCTAAATGTGAAGATACTGCACCTAAATGTGAAGATACTGCGCCTAAATGTGAAGATACGGCGCTTAAATGTGAAGATACTGCGCCAAAGTGGGAAGATACTGCACCTAAATGTGAAGATACTGCACCTAAATGTGAAGATACTGCACCTAAATGTGAAGATACTGCACCTAAATGGGAAGATACTGCACCTAAATGTGAAGATACTGCGCCTAAATGTGAAGATACTGCGCCTAAATGTGAAGATACTGCGAAGTGTATGAGAAACTACGCGTGTATGAAATCATAAGAAGTAATCGCTCATGCTGAATTCACACCAAAATGAGAAATGACGATCGAAAAAAATGGTTCTCTCTCAAGGAAATGGCGATTCATTGAAATATTCTTACCATCTTTAGAATTGAGATGTCTCGTACTCAGCAATAATTTATGGATTCCTGGGTTTTAGAATTCAGTTTTCTGTTGTTTTCAATGTTCATAAAATACTATCCGAGTGTGAAATGTGATGTTTGGATTTTCAGCAGGAGACTTGGACAGGTCTGAAATTGAAGCCTGTTTTCACGCTCACGGGTTGTTTTTAAAAACTCCGCAAACATATGGAGGAATTCGCTTTTCATGCGAATCGTAGTAAAAATGTTTTTCGTTATCATTTGCGACTATTTTTCTACTTTGCAAAGGGCATAAATATTTAAGTTTGCCTGCACTAAAGTGCTGCTAAAGTAGATCTCGAGGTGAAGCTATCCATGCTCTCAGTTGAGTGAAATGTAAGTAATGAGAAAAAAATTAAGCTTAATGATTTCAAACATAAAGACTGTTCATAAGTTTTGGTTTTATTGAAGAACAACTTAACCATGAATTTTATTTCCCTTGGTGAGCTTGCGTCTCTAGCTTAGAGAGGGTGTGATGTCCACTGCAAGCAGTGGTAGGCAAGCACGATCATGGTGTGTGTGTTTGTGTGTGTGTGTGTTTGTGCGTGAGTGTGTGTGTGTGTGTGGTAGGGGTACCAGTTCGATCGCATGCACGACAGGAAGAGCTGCCATGTGAAGAGGAAATTCGAGTGAGAAGAAGAAATTGTGCAGTGCTTGTGACTTGAGAAGGTGAAATGGGGCGTAAGGATGCATTTACCACTCATGAGGATTCAAATTTATGTGGGAAATTGGGAACAGTTCAGGCAGGTGAACTTTGGATTACGGTGTGAATTTTACCTTCGTTTCTTTTACCTTCGACTTGCGAATAGAAAACCTGCGCCAGGCATTCTGAGTGGCCATATTGAAACGATAATAGCTTGGCAGTGTATTTCTGATGAATGAGGAATAAAATAATAATAATGATAATAGTAATGATAATCATAATGATAATGGTGATAGTAATGATAATGATAATAGCAAAAATAATAATATAACACCTTATACATGTTGGTTACGACCTGAAAGACCTTTATAATTAGCGGGACACTTTCTCGTGCTCACCCCTGTCTGTAACTCTTCAGCGATCACTTGCCAGGACTCCGCTACGAAAATTTCTTAAAGGATCTTTGAAAAAAGTCTTACGGCATCTACGGCGCCTAATACAGCATGTGTCGAAATGTGTCGCTGTCTTCGTACGAGTAACTCAAGATGAGTCACAAGTCATTTAAGATGAGTCACAAGTCATTTAAGATGAGTCACAAGTCATTTAAGATGAGTCACAAGTCATTTAAGATGAGTAACAAGTCATTTAAGGTGAGTAACAAGTCATTTAAGATGAGTCACAGGTCATTTAAGATGACTTGTGACTCATCCATGTAAACAACAAACGTCAAAACTGTGTCTATGTCCTAAAATCTAAGTATTTTCGCCAAGGAATTTCAACGTGAATGTAAAGATTTTAATTTTGAATACGTCGGGCCTCTTCTGTGCTCATCATTGGTTGGTAGGCAGGAAAATAAAGCAACATTACGAGCAGACAATTGGTTGAAATCCTGAAAAAAGGATGAGTCAAACATGAGAAGTGGGTAACGCCTAGCTCAGCTCAGGGTGGAGGAACAGATTTAACGAATGATTCTTCGTTAGAAGTCCACACAAACGAAGTGTCAGCCAAAAATCATATAACCCAGTCTAACTTTTTCGCCCCCTGCATGTATGTTTTTCGACGCCTAAGCGATTTAATCGCTTAAATCGCTTATGCGGCGAAAAACATGCATGCAGGCGGCGAAAAAGGTAGACAGGGTAATTAAATCAAACCGTTGAGTTGTGAGCATTTTGAATGACTAAAAATTGTAGGATGTCATTAGCTAAGTAAAGCAAGAAAAGAAGAGGCTGCTAGGAGATTTGATTGTAACTACTGATAAGGAATGTGAAGTCGTGCTGTTAGATACTGCGCTCTTCTATGTTATATATCAGCTGTGATTTTAGAACCTACAACGTGGATGCAGATTTGAATGGATGAATTTGTCGTTTTTCGTGTTTCTTCAGCTTGGGAGTATTTATTCGCGTAAGAAAAGTATTTAAATTGCTGACATTGTTTAAAACATTAAGTGTACGCCCTGATGGAAGGCTAAGTGCGTGACAGCGATAAGAATGACAAAGCAAGAGCTAATCGATCATTGATTTTATGATGAATTGCTGCATAAATATTGCTAAAATAATTTGAATCGGAAGGAAAAAACTGATAACGTACACTGACCAGCCAGTACACAGTAAGGAAGTACGAATATTGAAATTGTTCAACTCGAATCAGCTTTTGATGGAAACCTAAAGTCGTGTTTAATTTATGCGTAGCTTTGAATTCCCTCGAGAGATTCTGTTAGTGAATCTTTGAGGTTCAGTGCTGTGAGGGTATTGTGTGGTGCCCAGTGCTGTGAGGGTATTGTGTGGTGCTCAGTGCTGTGAGGGTATTGTGTGGTGCCCAGTGCTGTGAGGGTATTGTGTGGTGCTCAGTATTGTGAGGGTGTTGTGTGGTGCTCAGTGCTGTACGGGTATTGTGTGGTGCTCAGTATTGTGAGGGTGTTATGTGGTGCTCAGTGCTGTGAGGGTATTGTGTGGTGCTCAGTGCTGTGAGGGTATTGTGTGGTGCTCAGTATTGTGAGGGTATTGTGTGGTGTTCAGTGCTGTGAGGACATTGTGTGGTGTTCAGTATTGTGAGGGTATTGTGTGGTGCTCAGTGCTGTGAGGGTACTGTGTGGTGCTCATTATTGTGAGGGTATTGTATGAGCCTCAAACATGTGTGTCTGTGTGTGCTGAGGCCAGGGAGACTGACGAATACTTTAGGTATGTCAATGAAGACTTTACGGACATAAAATACACTGAAACGACAATGCAGACAATGATTAAGAAGGCATTGCTTACTAAAGGGTCAAGAAATAAAATAGGAAGCGAAAAATCTAGATGATCAGTATTTTACTCTGCTACCTCGCAGCTTCAGAATTTTCTCCAGGTATCGAACCTAAATTGAAGAATTTTTTTTATTCCCATCTACAGTTTTGGGCAGAGTTGATCGTGACATCAAAATACGCCAAAAATCAACGAAACATAATAGAAATTAAACTGAATTAAGTATGAAGTTCTTTTTGATGTAGATGGCCTTGCTTAGTATGGGCCGGAAAGAAGAATGAATAACCAATATCGGTAATTCGAGTCTACTCTCCCATTGTAACAAAATGAAATTCTGTTCAAATGCAAATTTTATCTTCGAAGAGCTGCAATATATCAATAGAGATAGACGCAGGGAAGCAATATCAAATGAACATCGCTGAATACAACGGGGCCATTTTAATAACTACAGAAAATGAATACATTTTATTAACTCCCGAACATTCTTCAGACAAATTAGTAATTGTAGGAATGCAGCAACACTGACCTCGCACGAGCCCAACTTTAGCGCAAGATGAGAGCGTTGATTGCTTCTTCTAACCCTGGGTACATTTTTGAGAGTAATTTCATTAGCGTTAAACATTTAGTAGATTTTTCTCGATGAAACTGCGTTGTGTGAAGATCAAATAAATTTTGGAAGCGGTGGAAAACTTATTTGGTAATTCAGCACCAGAACAAGTTAGTTAAGCGAAATTAACGGGAAGTCTCAAGCAAAAGTTCACTCTTCAAATTGTTGGAACGACTTGTGCGCGACTTTAGAGAATGATAGGTTTGCATCTCGACTTCTTGGATTAATAGCAGCTTAAAATAAGGAGAATTGTATTTTGCCCACAATAAGGGAATGGAACTCAGTGTTCAACGTTTATTTTATTCTCCCATTTGATGCTAGTGTCTAATGAGTAAAGCTCTAAATTGGGCTCTCGCCACAAACAAAGCTAGCAGGCTATAATCTCGGCCACAAATTCTAGCCCATCTTTACCCAATGCATCTCTCTCTCGAGGTTCATTCCTTGATATTACCGTGGTGCGAGCGACAGCGCATAATGGAGACATTACGCTCGCTCGTATTGCGCAAAAAGATGTATTTCTTCGCAACAAAACGATTTCGGGAACCTCAACGCAGAACAAATAGTAATCCACGCTCACATGGACTCGTGACCTGGAATTTGCGGACAGGCAGAGCTTTGATGCGCGAAGGCATTTGGCTGCGCTGTGACAATGAAGACTTGATGTTTGGAGTGCGATAAAATGTCTTCTGACTGCGGAGATCTGAAGATGGAAGAAGTAATAGTAATTTGAATGAGTGTGTCGGACAAACCTTGACTTTATGAAGAGTATTGTGAGAAGGCTCTTGAGTTGCAGTAGGTAAATTGAGTACAAGGCAGGAATGTCATAGATTAATTCGAACTGTTCCGTTTTTACTCTGCGTAGAAGAAGCTGTTAGATAAGCAATTATTTTTGAGGATGTTTGTATTCATATCAAGTGATATAGTTTTTGTAAATTTTTGCATTTTGAGAAAACTATTATTATTTTCTGTGGATAAATTCCTAGCTTTACGAAAATGTTGATTCCTTTGTCTTTATCATAAATTTTATGGATAAGTTATTGGTCATGAGTATTTTTTACTTTAATTTCTGATTATTTTCTTTGATGTACGAATTTTTTAAAAATATCTTACTTTATTGTGATTTACTTTGAGTACACTGTCATTAGAGCGTTATTTTGGGTCAACGGTTCTGCTGTACCAACATTTGTTGTTGCTGCTTGAAAAGATGGTTGTAATGCCGTGGTTCCGCTGAGGTGATTACAAATAATCACTTTTATTAATGTCTTTGCAACAAAAAGTGCACAAGAGTGAGAAAGCATGTATGCTCCGCTAGTTATATTTTATACACACACAAATATCGGCTCATGCTCGAGCACCTGAAAAAGGAAGGAGGCCCAGCAATAGTTTTCATAAAGTGACATGGCGATTACGTGTATTTGTCACTTGTGTTAATTCTCGAAATAAAAAGTGAAGAAAATTTTTCTAAGAGTAATCAGATTATTTTTCAACAAAATTTATCGCGCTAATTACCAATAAAAAATAGTGAATTACCAATAAAAAATAGTGAAAGATAACCAGCCAAGATTTAAAATCAACTTTTTCATTCAGTGTAACCACATATTCTTAGAAACTATCAGAATTTTGTGTATTTTACTAAAGGGAATTTTTGCACTATAGTTTCCAAGCACACTGATGAACAAAAATCTCCATCATTTATAATTACACGATCCAATTTCTGCCTCGCAATAACTCGGTTTGCTGACCTTGAATCAAACCCACTTAGTTGATTGGGGTTCAGTGTTATTCATATTTTACTTAATGGCCAGGAGGTAGCTTTAACAACTCAGCAATTAAAATATGGAAATTTTCATGTTTCCTTATAATTCATGACTGCTTATCTTCGATCAACGGCATGCAGATTTGAAACAACACGTTTTTAGTGTGTGTATATGTGCAGGGCTCAAGGTCTATAATGCTACTTATTATTTTACATGAGTTTGGCGCAGTAGCTCGATGAAAATGGGCATTGGTTTCTGTAAAAGATCTTCAAGAATCGTGTGCAGTAGCTCAACGAAAGTGACATTGGTTTCTGCAAAAGACTTCAAGAATCGTGTGCAGTAGCTCAACAAAAGTGACATTGGTTTCTGCTAAAGATCTTCAAGAATCGTATGCAGTAGGTCAACGAAAAGTGACATTGGTTTCCGTAAAAGATCTCCAAGAATCGTGTGCAGTAGGTCAACGAAAAGTGACATTGGTTTCTGCAAAAGACTTCAAGAATCGTGTGCAGTAGCTCAACAAAAGTGACATTGGTTTCTGCTAAAGATCTTTAAGAATCGTATGCAGTAGGTCAACGAAAAGTGACATTGGTTTCTGTAAAAGATCTCCAAGAATCGTATGCAGTAGGTCAACGAAAAGTGACATTGGTTTCTGTAAAAGATCTCCAAGAACCGTGTGCAGTAGGTCAACGAAAAGTGACATTGGTTTCTGCAAAAGATCTTCAAGAATCGTATGCAGTAGGTCAACGAAAAGTGACATTGGTTTCTGTAAAAGATCTCCAAGAACCGTGTGCAGTAGCTCAACGAAGAGTGACATTGGTTTCTGCAAAAGATCTTCAAGAATCGTGAGTTTGTGAACCCAAATGAGTCGTGGGCAGTGCGCGCCAGTGAACCAACTCCCCTCACCATTGTTGGCTCTGCAGCCTCGACTGAGTGTCCCGCTCGCTTGTAACATCGGAAATATTTTCCAGGCCTTCTTCTGTTAATATTCTGTATTGCTTCGTATTTTTGCTTGGCAGCGCGTGACGTAATCATGGGCAACAGATTCTGAGTTATCTGTGGGGGCTTCACGTAAAATACACCAGTGGTCATGAATTAACAATAAATCCATTGGAAAAAACTATCGTGTTTTATATATTATCTTTTACCTGCAACGTGGGAATACAAGTGCGAGATCTCGATGTTTCTTTCACAAGAGTCTTCTGCTTTTTGTGTCGACTTGTCGAAGTTTAACACTTGACTGGCGATACGACCCATCCATTGATGGGTCGTTTCCAAAATTTTTGGAATCGTTCAAAATTAATAGTGAATAATGGACCCAGATATTGTATGGTATTTTAAAAAAGCTAGCAGCTTTTGACTTGAAATTTGAGTTGAAAAGTGAACTTCAGTTAAGCCCATCACAGTCAACGTGCTAAAGCTTAAACACTCCGGTGTTGGTTTGCTGAGGCGGCTGTGCGATCAGAGGCTGTCGATTGTGTTCTGCTCTCTGCTCGCCTTCAGGCAGCCTTCAATTATTGAGGCTGGCGGAAATGATTATTTATTTAATCAGCTGCTCAATTTGCTCGAAACATCTTAGCCGTGTGTCTTCGTCGCATGCAAAAAATCTAAGTTTGAAGCCGTGAATGTTTCAATATCAACAGCAGAAAAACTATTTAACATCTTTTTAATGCAGGAGTTTGACATGCGTTCGGCGGAAAAAAATTTTAAAGACATTTCATCTTTCTGAATCTGGAAGTATTTCGTCATGAATTAAGAACACAAATCTAATTATTATTTTCATCCTTAAGTGTGTTTAGTCGCTACAATATTATTCTGCAGAAACTTGTTTGATGTGTCTGTCTGTAATGTATGTTTTCGAGTCCCTTCATTTGACAGGCGCCCGCGCAACCGCAGCGGCGGCTGCCATCTGCAAATCCGGGTAATTCTGCGGTATTTCCTCCTTCGTACACAGAATATCACGTGCAGTCTAGGGAAACTAATTAGCACCCTAACTAATAAAGGTGGCAATGGAATAAGATCTTGCACGTAGCCTGTACTACTTCTGAATAAAATGTCACAAAAAATTACCTCAAACTGTAATAAGATTTAAAACTAATTTGTTGGAAGGGCGGAGCGCACGATTGAAGCTTTGCTCTAATGCCATCAAAATTAATGGTTGCTCAAGAAGAAGTCGTGTGAGGTTACGTAGTACGTGTGACCTTCTTAGCCGAGGACGAAGTTCACAAGATGCAGAGATCTTTTTTAGCATCCAAATTTTATAATTAATGTAACGTATATTAAAATTTACCCTAATAGCACTATTCAAGATGAGTTAATTCTTAACCCATGTGCTTTACATCTGTCTCTTGGAAGGAAGGAATGTCGGTGAAATTAATACATTGGGAAACCTTGAATTACTATTCGGCAGGAATTATGCAAGTAATTATTACATGCTCCATTACATTGGGACAAAAGTCCTTCACTCGTGAGGATTTGTCAAGGCCAACAGAATTGCGGCACACGCGTCTCCGGCGCAAGCTCTGACTGACTTTTAGATCCCGGACCTGCTCAACACAAGAAATTCCCGGACCTGCACAGCAGAACAGAACAGGTCAGTCACGATTCAAGAATAAATTGACAGGAGTTCTTCAATCTTGACTTGTCTGACTCACTAGTGAGACTCCAGTTTTGTGTGAGATTCCAAAGTTCATCTGCTTCTGGTGATCGATGCTAGAACAATGGTGAACTTCAAAAACTTACCCTAGGTTTGTGGTGAGCATAAGTTTAAGAAATAGATTAGATAACGAAATTTTTTTGTCTAAAATTGCTTGCACGTACATAGTTGCGGAGACTAGGGGACTTTTGTTGAGAATATTAGTTCCTCGAATGCCACCGATTGTGTGAAGATACAAACTTTTGCATGAATCCGGCAAGTCTTCTTTGCATGCAAGACACCGGAGAGAAATAGCCCATTAATTATAATCAGAGGAGGGTGGCATCCTGTTGATGGCCACAAATGCGGAGCCAGGAAACCATTACTCCTCAGGTCTCCCTTTGAACGCGCGCTCGAGCAAGGTAAACGGCACCTACACCACTGGCGCGATGGACCATTAACTCCGAAATATCACACCCTTGGCAGTCTTGATTCTGTCATCAGACTGTTCATTTAGCCTTTAATTATTGTAGGTTTTCTTGGGTGCGCCTAGAAATTTTGATATCTATTTTCTTTAATAGGATTGGATAGGGGGAAAAAAATTAGTTCATTTAGTCTTCAATTACTTTTTTGTGAGTATTCTTGGGTGCGCCCTGTAATTTTGCCGTTGATTTTTTAAAATAGGATTAGAGCGTGAACAGAAATTGGATAGACTTAGGACAGTTCTTTTGGCGTTCTCACATGCAGTCAGTGTTTGCTGTAATTATTGATGATGCATTAAATTTTTCAAAGAATCCCTGAAATCAGGCCGATACTCTGCTACTTGTATTATCAGTCCGTCTACGAAATATGAAATCAGGCAGATGCTCGGCTCAGTTGTATTATTTCAAAGAGTTACGATAAATTGAAGTTAGTGTAGTTCTTAACTTACTAAAAACTCCGATAAGTTCCACGCATATTGACGCAAGGATTGATTTCATGGTATTGAAATCCCAATAAAGTAGTTAATACAAAGCGCATGCAGATAACTAGGTAAAATCAAGGTGTACGGTGCCTAATGACACTTTCCCACGCGGCGCAACGAGCGATCTTGTTCGTGTTTCCAAGGTTCTGTCTCAGTTCGCACACCACACGCAATCTCCTGCAGCTGAAGATGCGGCGACGGAATAGAAAAATCCCTATAAAGTTGATGGAAGTATGAGGAAGCATGAACATCTTTCCTCCCAGGTCTCTTCTTCCTCATCGTAACCTTTTCCTCGCTCTTCAGTTTGTTTGACGAAAATAACGAGCAAGATTTAGATTTATACTTCAACTATGAGGGAAGATTGTTGAAAATGCTATCGTTGAAGATTGTAAAAAAGTGGATTTTTGTTATTTTTTCAGCTGATGTTTTTTTCAAATTTTAGCTCCCGTTTACATGAAGAACTCGTTTAGTGACGCTATGTTTGAGAACATCTCAAAATAGCATCCCAAAATAGTAGAGCAAAGCTCCGACTCATAAATCCTTTTTTGTGTTTCATTCCACCGAGCGAAGTTCGAATGTATGATAAAAGCAGCAAGACAAAAGCGACATTCTTTTTCTAATCATAGACTACAAACTCTCAGAAAAGCTATCGCGGGATCTTTATATCCTTGCTCATCAAAAGTTCATGCGGAAATTCGGGGCCAACAAGCTTACTTACTTTCACACGCGTAATATGTGTCGAAACTGAACCTTCCTTGATTCTTAGATTAAAACGCGGACAACTGAAAAAAAAACTTTAAATTTTACACCTTTTTTTTTCTTTTCTTACTCCACATAGTGTGCGGTTTATGCAAAGGAAAGGAAAGGAAAAGACATCAAAGAATTTCCGTAAAGTTAAATGACTACTTATGAGGTGAGTGATTGACTGTTTATCAATTATAGCAATATCAAATCAACATTCAGCCCCAAACTTTGCTGAAATGAGCTGTGGAAAGCAGGTACTCGACCAATTCGCTGGCTTTGTCCAGCATGTTCAGCGACCGTCACAAAAAGCGCTCAGTGCGTGGAACCCACGTACTGTGATGCACAGCGCGCACAACTGAAAGTATAACATGGGGATCGAAGATATCGAAGTGGTCAGTTTCTTGCTACCCTTCATATTTCATTATTAGACAACATTGCATTGCACGCGTGTCTGACTAAAGAATAAGTGTTGACAATTTTTCAATTTTAGATAGTTTCCCGACAATTTTTCACTATTGCATCCCACAGACACTGCATAGCCATTAACTAAAGCTACCTCAATTACTAAAGCTACCTCACTCAATGTAAAGCAAAGTACACACTCTTTAAAAACAGACAGCTTTGAATTTACCTGGATTTAACCTGTGTTTGGTAACGTTGTGTTCTATTTTCTTTACAGTATGCATCGTTAAACCCTTTTCAATTGGCTGGTTTAACTCAAATGGTAATTTTTTAATAGATATTTTTCACTCTGATGCTTTCAGGACTTGTTCAGAATGATCATGGCATCAAAACGCTCAAAGGAAATGCTTCATCATTTTTTCCTACATCAACTTTGTATTTGAAATATTTTTGTATAATACAATAAATCCCACAGTCGGGTGGTCCTGACTTTGACAAAAATTTCACCAGAAAAAAAGTTAGTCCCAAACTTTGAACTTTTTCTCACCATCTGAATCCGGGCTTCCCTCCGTAGGGCTGTCGGAATTTCTGCTCATCTCAGCAGCATCGAGACAACGTGTGATTTTGAGTCGCAGCAGATGGCAGTGTGCAGGGAGTCGTAATTTTTTTTACTAAGGACTCAAATTGGGTTTGGTTATAATCACAAAAAGAGTTTTTACTCATTTGTGCGTCTTTTAATTCCTCTTTATTCTACTTGGGTTTCACTTCATGGCAAAATGAAGGCTCCGAAGATAAAAGAACAACCGGTCAAAACTTATCAAAATAATCGAGGGAAGATTTTTTTACTCATTTCATGCCCGTTTCCCTATTTGAATACAGGTCAAATGACATCAGCTATTGAGTAGAATTACTGTATTTGAAGCTTGCGGCCTGCGACAAGATAACCAACACAATGAAGATTGAGTATTGAGTGAGGGGCCCAAACCAAAATTGTGAAGCGTTTGTCAAGCAAAGAGCTCATTGTTTTCTAGCTTGCTGGTGACCGAAATGTGGCTCACGAAACTCCCATGAATTGTCAACATTACCAGTTGATTGCTACGCTACTTCAGGCAGTGCTCAATCAAGGATACTGTCATGAGTGTTGCAACATTCAAGATGAATGAGCAGAAACGTCTACAAATGAAAATATATATCGTATATGACGGAGGATTGAAGGTTAAACTTGTATTAATTTTTTTTGCAACATCCTTTTGAGTTATACTGTAGCTCGTCATGTTTTTCTGGTCTCATACAAATTTTGTTCAGAAATCCATAGATAAAGATTTTTGCTCAAATCAACAGTGCCTTATTGTTTGTAATTCAAAGTAAATCCCACTCAATAATGAACCATTCTGTGCACTAGGAAATGTTTTATGTGCTTAGCTGATTGCCATTAGCAGAATGTGAATTTTTGATAGTATGTTCCATCAGACACTGCTCTCTGTGACCCGCTGTTGCCGTCTCAGCAACAAGGCAGGCTCTGTTGAGAGGTACTTAAATTGTGTCACGTGACTTGCATAGCTAAAAACGGTAAATTTTATAGGATAACTAGCATCAATTTTGTTCGTGTTTCGAAGTTAAATACTAAAATTACGGTCTCTAATATTTTATTTTACTTTTATTCTAAGTAATTTAATGCGAATGCGGCATTGGATTTGATTCCACATTAAAAGTTTTTGTTTGCAATGGGCTCATTTATATGTATCTGATGAAATAAAAAATCAAGCTTTTGGGTTGTGTCAATTTTGAATTTTCTTCACTCTTTCAAAATCAGTGATTAATGATTTCAAAAGCGTAAAGCAGAATATTCCAATGTGTATCATAAATTCACAAAGATGTTACCCAGACTATCAGCCTAAGCTAGCATGCGAAAGAACCTCCTTTTCAAAAATTAAAAAATGCGTTCCTTTCCAAGTATATCATTTTGTCTGGCATTCCTGAGTGCCCAATTGCAGGTCATCCAGAGCAACGCCTGTACGGACCTCCCTGACTGTGCGTGATGGATCCTTCTGATGATCAGTGCATTATTTTACGACTCCTTCTCAGCCCATTGCATTCGAGCATTGTAAAATCAACGACAGACACTCGGGGCAAAATAAGTAAAAATCAGCAAAATAAGCTGGCAACTTTTACTTTCAATTCCAACTGCGAGTTAAACGAAATAGTGGCTTGCATTTGTAGTTTTCTATCACTGGATAGGAGTGGGCGGATGACAGTGAGAGGGGAGTATGTGTGCCCAACATCGATATCTGCCCGTGGCGCTCGTAATTACTTTGCTTTCCAGGTCGTTGTGGCTCTTTGTTTTGGTGCTCCAGCGCATCTCCAGGTCATGCGAACGCTCGTCGCTGCCGATGATATTTTTTACTGATTGAAGAAGATAAATTTGAGGAAATATGATCGTATCTATAGTTCATAAACTGCAATGTTGTCGCGCTTCCAAAATATTACACACAGGGAAATGCTTTTTGCTGTCTCACGGTTATTACATAATGGGATTTTTTTTCGCTGTCGATTTTTCTTTGCACAATTTATCTCGGACACTCACACGCATAAAATTGTCTTGCATTAAATGTCCGTTGTCTGTTGCACGAAACAAATTTTAAAAATTGTCTTCAAGCTTTGCGTTCGTTCAACAATGTCAGTCATTCTCCCAGCATTCCTAATCAAATATTAAGTGCGGCAATTTAAAATTTAATTTTAAATATTAAAGAACTTTTTTGCAGTTAGCTACTGTTTATAAGAGATGAACCGATTTTCAAACAGATCTTGAAATTTAACAACAAAAATCAAAATTACTTAGTACGTGTAACTTGTACCTCAAAATCAGAAAAGCAGGTCCTTCCAACGTTCACACGTAAAACATCAAAGCACACAAGTTCACGTGCAATTTTTGAAACGCCATTAATTTTGGTGTTCTTGAAACACGTGTAATTTTTCCCAGAGTCTGGTCAAACTTTCAAATTCTCCTACTCATTTTAAAATCCAATGTGTTGTAATACACCTCACGCATTGACTTTTTTGGAAATATACGGTTTTTCTTTCTTTCATGTCTTTCTTCTTTCTTTCTGTGCCTGTAAATCAAAAACACTGGCGTCACCTCCGAGGATCGCATGAGTTATGAGGTGATGTCTATCAGCTCGGCAACAGCAGCGTTTCGCTCCTCTCTGTTGCTGCGAGCTCTCGGTCAGGGTAGAATCTTTTGGAGTTGCGTTGTGGAATGTTCGAGTGGCAAGGTATACGCTTCTTTTGGCTGCATTTTTCATTTGGTTGGAGGATGAGAAATTTGTCTTTATTGCTCTAACATACCATTCAAGTTTTCTTAGCTTTTAATGCATCTCGTCCTTCGCTTCCTTTTGTGGTTACGCGTATAATAAGACCTTCTCTTGCTCTCAATAATAGAAGTCATCGTGATATCGCATGGTTCTTGCGTTGGAGTTTTTTGCACTGGCATCCATCGCAACAGAGGTCTGTACAATAACGATCTGTGAATAAAATACACTCTGCAGGGCACAAATCTAACTCCAACACCTAATGAAAGTAAGTCATCTAAGAACGCACAGTAATTTAGAATGGGCCAAACCGTAAACTGGATACCGAGATCGCGAGGGAGGTTTTCCGTGACGCCTCTGGTAATGAAGAACCTTTTGTTTTCGGTGGTGTGAAGATCCGACCGCCTTATTGAGGGCACCTCAGCTACAGTCACCGGGCGAGCTGTGTTTCATGTATTGTGATTTTTTTTATTGCGCGAGAGTTCCTTGTGAAATGCAGGGCATTGCCTCACAACTGAAATCTGCAATTGAATGAGACTGACATATCCGTCCAGTCAATATCAGTTAATTAGAAAAGAATCTTTACATCAATCAAGCCTGGTACACATCATCTTGTATTTTTAATGTCTTATGACTAACACTAGGACGCCATGACGGTTTCCCCCCGTAAAGCCGTTATTTTCCATTTGAAGAAATGTTTGAAATACTTTGGGTTTGACTAATAATGATAGCATATGAGAGTTCCTTGTGAGATGCTCGGCATTGCCTCGAAACTGAGATCTCCAGTTGAATGAGACTGACGTATCCAACCTGTCAACATCATTTAATTTGAAGTGATGTTTAAAATACTCAGGGTTTGACTAAAAGTGATAGAATATGTTTGAGGTAATATTGATGTTGTGTTTATCGCTAATGTTATTAGTAAGATCGAAAATTTTGAAGTATCGAGAAATAAAATGTTCAGTTTGAAGCTTCCGTACATTTGTATGTTACTGGATTTCGAAAAACTAAAGTGAAATAGTGATTTTCAACCTCAAATTTCCTCGTATTTTTCAAAGTCGTTTCATGACTATAGCAGTGAACTTGCTTCAGGGTTTGATATAACCACGATAAGAAAATCAAGTGACACTAAGCGATCAAACTTATACAAAACTTTAAATGCGTATTTGGGACATCTCGAGGCGTACGAGCAGTTTCCATCGTAAGCGCAACTCGCAATTCATTGAGCAAAGCAAGGAAATTAGCTTTTTTTAGCCCCAAGCTTCATTACTACGTTGGTCGTAATTTTTGATCCCCTCCCTGTTGTGAAAGCAATAGGTATACTCGAGTATGGCGAGGCAGGGAGGATTCTCCCGATCACGTTGTGGTCGGCCTTACCAAGTGTCAGAGGTGCTACAGGCGGGTATATAAGGGAGTGGGTGTCGGCACACTGATGTAGTTTGCCAGTCTACTCGCAACTGAAGACATGCAGTCGGTGAGTGCAGCAACCCACTTTGTGATTCTTAACGCTACAGAATAATTCTAAGGTTCTGTGGAATGTATACCTAATGGAAGAATATGTAAGGTTCGAGCCATCTGCTATGCTTCCTTATGTAGTTTGTAATGGTTCTCGAATGCTATCTTGTTTTTCAATACTTCATATTGGTGAAGTGCTCGGAAATGTTTTGAGTACTGCAAATTATTGTAAAAATTCATACTTCGGTTAAATATGCTGAATCATTGAAACTTGCATTGATTTTTGCATCGTATTAATCACAGACTCTCAAAATATTTCATGTTAATGTTTAATGACAAAAAATTCAGATTAATTTCAAACAACTAAATGTTATTCAATAACCTTCTGTGCCTTTCAAAAAGAACATTTTATTCTGAAAAGAGTAGTGTTTCCAAACGAGGATAAATCTTATTTTGAAAAAATGTAAACGTCGGAAAAAAAATGTTATTCAAAATACGCCAATGATATTAAAAAAAAATTGATGGTGTTCAAAGCGGGTTGACCTTTGTCAAAGAAAGTTTGTTAGTGAAGGAAATATAATAGATATATTTCAGTTCTATCATGAAAAGTCGGTCCGGATTATTTTACCATGTTTAGCAAGTAAAATTTTCAAAGTGAATTTTACGTAGTCACTTTATATTTCTAACATGAAATACCCTCTGAAGCTCCTAAAGTTTCGGTCAACTGCACCTACTTTTCTGTGACAGCAATCACTTTCTACCTTTTTTGAAGACATGTGAATTTTTGGCTAAGTATGTGAATATTTTCACAAAATATACCAGACCAAAGGTCTTACTCGCTTGGAAAAAGTTTTGTCTCGTGAACTGTCCAGATATAAAATAAACCTGAAGTTGCTGGACATGGTTGCATTAACGCAAACGCTGCGCCATGACGCTGCCACATCGGTGCTCAATGTCGCGTGAACTTGTAAGTCGGAGGAAATTCTGGGTTATGTCAGAACTCATGCGTGAAATTTTGTAATCACTGGCGTTACCCGGATATTGTACATCAGCAATGAAAACCAGGTGGCACTTAATAGTCACCAAATTTTAACTCTTTAATGTTGTTCTAAAATAGAAATTTTGCTGAGAGATGTATATGAGCGGAAAAATAGCTATTTGATGGGATTACATTGCATGAAAGAGAATATCTGTTTTTACGAGAAGCGAAGATGTATCTCAGTTACCTTGCTTCTGAAGTAATTTTGGACGAGAACTGTTCTGTCTTACGGTCAGGTTGCCTAGACATATCGCCATGCCTGCGCTGAGAATGAAACCCTTGCCTCGCGCTCCAATCCTTGACTCAGCCGACCGATTTTGCCACTTGAGTTACACCTTAATGCACTGTGGATGTTTATGCTGATATGATGTACATTTTTAACGAAATATTGAATAATATAAGCGGATTTCTAAGTTGGTGTTTTATGGTTGCTACGAGCCTATCAACTAAAACAGCTCCAGAAAATGCCATTCCAACATGAAAATGGCGTAAAAACAGCCATGAAATGCTATTGAAGATTGTCTTCACCCTATTACTGTGTGCTGAAGCATCTTGTTACCGATCTTATTACAAAGATTTAAACAAATATCTTCATACGCAATGTGATTCAATTTATTTTTGGAAGCCGAGCCTAATTCATGAGGTCACGTTATAAATGAATTTCACATAGGCTCGACGTCTTATAATTTTCTTATAATTTTCAATACTTCTTAAAATTTTCAATAGATTCTGCGGTGAAAGTTTGCGCTTCAGTACGCGGGAACACGCATCGCCTTCAACGCTAGTTTTGTGCCGTGAAAAACAGACTCAAAGACTCGTTTGCGTTAGAGTGGCAATTATTTTAAATTACTAACGTGTGCTCAATAACTGGAATAAATTAATGATAATTATAATATCGAACATGGTTCACAAAATCGACAATGAAGCACGGAGGCGGGAAATTATCATGAAGTGAAATTCTAGAAAAACTGTAAATTAACTTTGTGGTATCGAGCATGAAGCTAAAAATATATCACTAGACCAAGGCATCAGAAACATCGATTTCCTTGGTTAAATTAAGTTAAATTTACTTCTATTTGTTTCAAACTTAATATAATTTTTTTTTGTAGAAATAACATCATTGTAACTGGAATGCATAGTTTTAAAATAAGCACCAATGTTACAAACTTAGACAATACAATCAGAACTTCATTTCGAGAGTTTATAAAAATGTAGGCAAGTGCAAGCATGAATAAAGTGTAAATTAAAGCTTAGAACAAGATCGTATTGAAATGGAAGTCCATTTACGTTTGGTGAACGCCTCGCTGGGGATTTAATTTTTTATCCGTTATTTACGGCAACATAGCTTTATCAATTCGTCGATCCCATACATCAACTCTGTGTTTCTGAGATCCTTATTTTGTGTGAGATCCTGGTTTTGTTTGTTTCCAGCGATCGTCTTCAAGCGCTCAGTGAAGAAGGTTTAAGTGACGCTCAAAACACACAAAATATTCTACATACCGAAGCTGATGAAACGGTGAAAACTAATAACATGACTTTTGTATTACATTTCTGGTGTAATATTCTCCTCTCGCAGGTAAAATTTCCCTTGAAAAGATGCAACGTTTGTTTGAAACACATTTGGTTTCAAATCTTATTTATTGAGGGACATTATTTGTCAAATTCGATAGGTGAGAAAAAATCTTTCTTAAACTCGTTCTCATCAGCCATTGCATCTGGTACAACAAAATCACGCTACTGAAGGTTTCATTTTATGGTTTCGTTTCTATTAACTATTAAAATGTAATTAGCTACAGTAACTTTAAGTTATTTCGCATCATGAAAAACATAAAGTTATCATACCAGCAAAACTCATATCGTGTTAGCCAAGAACTTCATTGATTACATTCAGGTTAAAAGCAGCACATGACAACAACAGCCAAACTAACACAAAATCGCTTCATGATTCCTCAGAATTTAACGCAAAATCGTTTCATGATTGTTCAGATTTTCCTCCTCATCACCCTGGTGTCAGCCGCCCTGGCCGCCCCTCAGAGCTACAACCGCCCAGGCTTCCCCAACCAACAGGGCAACTTTAGAATCGTGCCAATCTTGCGCGATGACCGCAACGGTCCCGTCAACGGCGTGTACGACTTCAACTTCGAGACCGGGGATGGTGTGCGCCGCAACGAGCAGGGCGCGCCCACCGGCCCCAACGGCGCCGTCGTGCAGCAGGGCGGGTGGACGTGAGTCTTGGGTTCCTGCGCCTTCAACAGAAATTGAAAAAAATGTCTTATTCTTTTATTTTTTCGACTTTTTTCATGAAGTTGCTTCAGCAATTCACACTCTCACTCGAGATTGCAGTTCAAACTCCCTCACTCGAGATTGCAGTTCAAACTCCCTCACTCGAGATTGCAATTCAAACTCCCTAACTCGAGATTGCAATTCAAACTCCCTCACTCGAGATTGCAATTCAAACTCCCTCACTCGAGATTGCAATTCAAACTCCCTCACTCGAGATTGCAATTCAAACTCCCTCACTCGAGATTGCAATTCAAACTCCCTCACTAGAGGTTGCAGTTCAAACTCCCTCACTCGAGGTTGCAAGTCAAACTCCCTCACTCGAGATTGCAATTCAAACTCCCTCACTCGAGATTGCAATTCAAACTCCCTCACTCGAGATTGCAATTCAAACTCCCTCACTCGAGATTGCAATTCACACTCCCTCACTCGAGATTGCAATTCAAACTCCCTCACTCGAGATTGCAATTCAAACTCCCTCACTCGAGATTACAATTCAAATTCCCTCACTCGAGATTGCAATTCAAACTCCCTAACTCGAGATAAATTGTTTTTGCAGGATGACATTCCCTGACGGCACCACCGGCCAGTTCAGCTTCATCGCCGACGAGTTCGGCTACCGCGTCGAGTCCCCTCTGCTGCCTACTCCTCCCCCCATACCCGCCCACGCCCTCGAGCAGATCCAGAGGGCAGAGCGCGAGAGGGCTCAAGGCATCGTCCACGATGGTCAATACGACCCCAGCAGATACGGTGGAGGACAACCTGTCCGCCAGCCGTTCCGCGGGGGCAGACGCAATTACCAGTAAATTACAGTCGAAACACATGAATAACCAACGGCAGGGTAACTCATCAGGCGGGATGAATTTTGCTCTTTCGTACCCTCAAGGTACAACTTTAAATCGATTTAAGAAAAGTCTGTCCCTTTTTTACTGATTTGTTTCATGAAAACTTGAATGAGTAGAGTTAAGTTCACGTTGCTCAACACATTGAGCTGATTTTGAACCATGTCTCCGCTGTTAAAAATATTATCAATTTGTTTTAACACAGATGTATGTTGTTTTCAAATGTATATGGTTAAATTTATCAGAAAATTTTTGCTTAAATCCCGACGCCTCTTTTCTTATGTGACCCCGTTGGCTGATGACCAGGAAATTCTCAATGGAGCATATGGCTGCATGTTGCTACGATGTAACGCTGTACAGACGAACGACTTCCCGATTCTTTTAATTTTAATCGAGCTTCATTGACGAAGTAGCGCTGCTTCGGAACCGAAATGTGTACCTAACGAAATGTTAACAATTGTGATGAAAACGAAGTTCCAATCGCATTTGTTACCGACGAACCGCTGCAAATGTATTTGTTTGCAAAATTATTCTAGTTTTGTACAATAAATAAATTTGCCAAATAAAGCAATGCCAAAGTTCAACTTCTTTCTATTTTCCTTTTAATTTTTTTGCAAGTATCGAGCTCTGAAATTGTACCCTTCCAATTATAATAAGAAGTAAATTTTGAGTAGTATTAAGTGTAAGTGTCAGACATTAATTATTAGCAATCTTTTAATTCTTTTACTTAAAACAGCGACTGAAACTGGCCCCCTGCCTAATATTTTAGGGGGGCATGGCCCCAGTGGCTCCTCCATGGCGGCGCTACTAATGAAAAGTAAATCAAGAATCTAAAGCAAATATACGCTTAGCTACTGCCCTGTTATAAACATCACGTAAGTATTTTTGCGATCACGAAAATAGTCCTTCTCCCAACGCGCTAAAGTATATTTATAGTCGAAGAAATTGACAATTTGATCATACGAGGATATTGAGGATATTTTATGAGGATATTGTTTTTTTCGTAAGTTTGTAATGTTTCTAAGATTTACAAAAGGCCTTCAGTTTCTTAAACATTCCCACAGACATACGCAAGAGAGAGTCGACAGCTCATACTTATTTCCAGGATTGTACAAAGGAGTCTTAATTAAAGACAATCATAAAAGTGGCAAAGTTGTTAAAGATTTGTGATAGAAAATGTGTGGGATTGTGTAGAGTGACTTCAAGTGAGGCTGATGTTTCAAGTTCGAAAACTTACAGAGCATTTTGCACATTTTGCATTATGTTTATGCTCGTTATTTCGCAGTAGATATCGCATCTTGTGTTTAGGTTGGTCAAAAAAAATTTGATTACTGCTGTTTTAATTTGAATGTTGAAGAGGAACCCTGCAGAGAAATACCTCTGCGTAATATTGGACAATAAAAATAATGAAAAAAGTGTGCCAAAGCTGAAGAGTTTCTGCCAACACAAGTAATGCACTTAAGAATGTGTTGAATTTCACATTTACTACTTTATGATAGAAATTTAAGGAAAATTACCATTAGCAAATATGAACAGTGTTAGTCTATCTCTTTTTTCCCCCATAAAGAAACATTGAGTTGTGTCTTCAGTGTGCAGGCGAACAAGCAGTCAAGAAGTTCAGAGTTATAGGATATTATAAGGTTATACACAGATGTTGTGTATATATAGATGTTATAGATATATTGATATAGAAGTAAACTATAATTATATGTACATGTTGTTATTTGCCGTAACGACAAATCTTAAAGAATGGAGTGCAATCTGAAAATTCACATGTGTAGATTTCTTGTGTGCTTTCTTTATGAGCAAATCTTGCGCGCATTAAAGAAATTTAAATGCGTGCATTGAGTCGTAATTTGGGTTCATTTGTCACGGAAGAAACATCAAACGCACTGGAGGGATGACTCTTTTTGAAATACCAGGTAAAATTAATTTTAACATGAATACTGATTTTCGAACAACTACACAATTTCTACAATATTAACATTACTTGATCGTCGACGAACAGCCTTATTATTCATCAAAATGTATAAATATCAGTATGTGATTGCGTTAGAAAGTTTTTATCATAAATTGAAGAAAATGACTAAAAATTTTCAGTGCAGACCAGTTTTGAGTCAGAGCTTCAATACTCATTGACTGAAATTTTAAAAAAAAGAAACACTTGTTTTAGTTGTACGAAAATGGCTGCCTGGAAATTGTTTGCTGAATGTAGGAGGAAATTAAAAACTCTGGTAATTTCGAATAATTCGATTAGATGAATTTGACTTATTAATATCTATTCATATTTTGTTGACTTTGTTACATCTTGTTTGCCATGGTTTGAAAAAATGGCTTTGTATCTGAAATACTCGGAACACATATTTTCGGAATTCAAGTGACGGTACTACGCAGAATGCGGCTCATACTGCCATCTTCCTCTCTCCAAAAATGAGGTCATTAATCGCATCTTTCTAAGCTCAGCGTGACTTTTCCCAACCTGCTAGAACTAAATGACGTTTTACTCCAATCAAACATGATATATATATACTCTTGTACATTAATTTTTCAAATACCTATAAACTAATACCAGGACGCAATGCTGATAAGCCCTAGTTGAGCCGGTACAGTTTCCTGACACTTGGGTTCCGTGGGGAATTATGACCGAGTTCTTCAATTCCCAAGAAGAATCACCGGTCTGGCGTTGCCGAGATTCGAAATGTTTTCTGCCGGTCTGGTCGGCAGGCTGCCACGGAGATCACGAAGAGCTGCGGTTAAAGGAAAATTGAGTCGAGAGGCAAATTACAACTACTGTAGACGCATTTAATAAAACGAAAATAGAATTAATAGGGCAATTTCTTGTAGATAAATAGAATTGATAGGAAGATTTTTTGTGGATAGATAGAATTAATAGGGAGATTTTTTGTGGATAGATAGAATTAATAGGGGGATTTTTTGTAGATGGATGGAATCAATAGGGCAATTTTTTGTAGGTAGATAGAATTAATAGGGCGGTTTTTTGAAATTGTTATTATAAAACGATAAGAATAACACACGTGAGATCACAATTGACATGCACTCAACATGAAGTTAGTAAGGCGACCTGGCCAGAGTTCAGCCAATGATGTGTGAAGATGTCGTGATGTTATTCATGAGTTCGCTCTCCTTGAGAGTTTCTTCCGTTGATAACTTACGTTGAAATTTGTTGATTCGTTTTGTTAAAGAGTTTTGGTAGAAAATCTGACCTTACGAAATAAGGTAAAAAGTGATTCTAATCACGAATGGGGTTTCGAATTACTTACAGAAGTTATGATACAAAATCAAACTGTTTTTAAAGATTGACTTCTACTCTGTCCGGTGTACAAGCTTCATGAGTAAAATGACACTCATCCCTCCGTGAAACGCAGTTATATCAGTAGCAACCATTAAAAATGTTTTAAAAACCAATGTATCCACTTTTCATGTTATACTTTATTGGAAATAAAAGTTTTTTTTTTCAATGAGTTTAACTACATTGCTTACAATTTTCAATGCACATAGCGATACGATGCCAGAATGTGAGGCTAATCAGCGATTAAAACTTCAGAGAACAAGAGCTTCATATGTGTACATAGATCACGGTAGTTCAATCAAAAACTATGGCATAAATATCTTCCCAGCATTCCTGCCCCCGATATTACGAGGACTTGAATGCTCCTACCTTCTTATGTATACCGTGGTCACAACTCATAAGGTTATGTATATAACACTACAATTACGGCAGCGTGTTAATTTTTCTCGTATTTACGCCTCGTTACACAAGTGCAAAACACGTTGTGTTAACGAGATATACATTCCATTTGGTATGATTGCATCCCAATCCAGTGATTGCATGAGTTTTGCACTCGTTATTAAGCGTGTATTTGGGCCATCGACTGCTTAGTCTTTTTAGTTGAGGGTAGTTTCAGAGATAAGATTATGTTTATTCGATCAATTGTACAGAGTGATTTGTTTATTTTGCGAAGAATGCGGTTATTTAGAAATGATAAACGGGTGAATTCAGCACCCTTGCTGTTATCAAGTCGTATTGGAGGAGATATTTTCATGAACTGTTATCTTACGAAGTGAAATGAAACGTATGATTAGCACACATAGTCGTCTAAGCTTTGAAAAAATGTATATAAAAGTTAGAAGTGAGTTTGTTCTTTGAAATTGTCCTCATCCTTTTTACGCGTTTTGAAAAGTTCATAATTTCAGTAATTATCGATTATTTCGACAGGAGTTAAAGGCATTCTGGAACCCAGTAAAAACCAATCAAAAATTAGGCCACAAACAATACATAGTTAAAACGAATACTGGACAGTGAAGACCACCCATTGTAATGACTAACAAGATGACTTCATTGACCAGCCAAATTACCGTCCAGGACTCTAGGACTGCAGGGCATTTTTAGCTCCATAAAGGGAGTACTTTATGTTCACGCTCGTATCCCTGCTACCAACCGGACGCCTTAATGCTAGATTACCACGGTAGAGGAAACAAGGTAGAGTCATTTCTTGGGGGGAAAATACACCTCCACTTGTTATGCTAGCCAATAGCGCGGCTTCATTTCTAACAAACTTTATGACGTCACCATTACGACATGTCGTTAAGCCAATAGGGGTGCCAGATGCAAAATGAGCGCTGCTGTTAGGTCGTTGCCGTGACGTCAGCATTGCCACACGGTAAGTGAATAAAAGATTGGGTTGACCCTACCTTGTTTCTTTTACCGTGGTCCCCCCTCACTGCCCCGTGGGAAATATTTTAGAAAATGTAGCTTTCAAATCTAGGTATAATTTAACGAAGCTCTGCTAACTAAAGAGTTTCAGAAATATTTTTAAAGAAGCTTATATACCGGCATTCTGCCAGACATCATTTAATGAGGAATAAGTATGGCAGGTCTTACGATGAATTAATTTGTTCTAAAATATTCTCTCTCCCCCAAGGACAAGAATGTGAGAGAAATATAAAACTCTGATCAGATTGCTGCTTTCTTCAACATGGATCTCGACACACGAGCGGATGTGATGTGCAGCTGCGAAGTTTCGGACCCTGAATGAGTTTCACCCACGCCAGCACACATCTGAGCGTTACAACCACAGACTAATAACGCACATCACAGTGTACTTGTACATAATGACAACAATTGTTCTGAACAAAAGTGTAGGTATGAGTGAGGAAAATATTGAGTGCAAAAATATTGAAGGAGAAAACGAATACAAGGCATGTACCAAAGACCAATGAGTTTTTGAATTATTTAAGAACATTGTTGGCGCCAGTAGAATTTCATTACAAATTACTCCTGCTTATTTTCGAGCTTTAGACTAGTTTACTTTTTCTGTTGCTCAGGCTGGCGAAAATAAGGCAGAAGACCCAAACAGAGAACTTGCCCGGTCGATGCTGATCAAAACTTAAAAAGCGTAAAGGTGCTATTGATGACCTTAAATTTGCTTTCCCGTTAAAATATACTTTGATCTTTTTGCAAAATGAACATCAGCTCCGTTGAAAATGTACGCGTGAAAGAACAGGAAAAATTAAATTGAGGTCAGTGACCTAGCAAGAGCAAATTTCGAAAGGTCTTTGATACAAGAACGCAATGAGGTTATGGTGAAAGTACGTGGAAATTCAGCTCAGTGATCTTGTTCCTGCGTTTGCTGCATAAATTTGTGCTCCGAGCGACACGTGATATCTGGTCGAATGATGATTGATTATTTTGAAAAGATCGTTCAAACCAGTTTTTCTAAACATCGGTACCAGTTATTTCGTAACTCTGATACCGGATACTTTGTACAGCATAGATACCGGTTATTTCATAGAGACGGGTTATTTCGTGACATCGATGTGGTTATTTCATGACTTAGATACCAATCATTTTTTAACATCGACACCAGTTATTTTGTAGCACTGAGACCGGTTATTTCGTAACACCCATACCGGTTTTCCTGCACCATAAACACTGTTTTTCGTAACATCAACTCCATTGTTTTATGACATTGACACCAGTTTCGTAACCAAATACCAGTTATTTTGTAGCATCGGTATCGGTTATTTTGTAGCATCGGTTATTTTGTAGCATCGGTATCCGTTATTTTGTAGCATCGGTAAAGGTTATTTTGTAGCATCGGTATAGGTTATTTTGTGGCATCGGTAAAGGTTATTTTGTAGCATCGGTTATTTTGTAGCATCGGTATCCGTTATTTTGTAGCATCGGTAAAGGTTATTTTGTAGCATCGGTATAGGTTATTTTGTAGCATCGGGATCGGTTATTTTGTAGCATCGGTATCGGTTATTTTGTAGCATCGGTAAAGGTTATTTTGTAGCATCGGTATAGGTTATTTCGGTATCTAGAGACCATTGATTTCGTATGAAAGAATAGAGTTTCCTTAAATGTGCAGCAACAAAAAGGATATTTAGCATTAGATACAGCCAGGCTGAGTGGGGCTCAGATCAATTTTCGCATCTACCTATAAATGGACAAAAAGAAACGAGCGAACAAGAGTTTCAAAGTTCGAATAACTAATAGGCATCCCTGTACAGGGTGTCCGCGAAAAACAGAACCCGAAATGAAAATAATATGATTCAAAACTATTTGCTGCATTTTTATGTGTTTCAACCATATTCTCCGTTGAACGTTTCCAACAAATGCTTAACATTTTGATAAGATCTCTTCCAAATATTTACCTTTAAATACACTACTTAAGCCTGTCAGAAACGTGCTTGCGCTAGAAAGTCAAACAAAAAATGCAAACGCCATTATTTTACCTCATTTTAGAGAAATTAGTATATCATCCATTAAAGACCGTGCCAATTCCGTAAATAATTATGCAAATTATCTAAGTTTTAAAAACGCACAGAGTACCATTAAATCTAGAAATTGAGTGGCCTCCAATATCCCCAGATCTAACACCGTGCGATCATTTTCTTTGGGAACACTTAAATACGAATATACGAGCTTATTCTTCTAGTCCTCCCTAAGAACACTGAAGAATCGAAAAAAGAATCACTAACGAATTCAGTATACTGAAAAATGATCTACGTTTAATCAAACGAGTTATTTCATCGATGTGATGAAGAGCTCAAAAGTGTAAGGACAGGAATGAATGACAAGAGAAAAGAATTCAAGCTTGAAAAATATTCATACTGTTTTTAAAAAAAGGATTTACTACGAAGTTATTGTAAAAACGTATTCTCTAAAACTTAGAATAAAGTTGAAGTTTATTCAACTTTCCAGCGCATGCATGTTTCTGGCAGCCTTGTGTTCAGTAATCACAAGTAAATATTTTAGAGATATTTTAACAAAAGTATAGCATTTGGTAAAAAGTATTCAATATAGAACATGGACGAAACAGAATTAAAGTGCAGCAAATAGTTATTGAAATATGTTATTTTAATTTCGGGAACCGTTTTCGTAGGATCTCGCACCTGTCGCCGCTTTCGTAATGTAGAAATTTAGACACTGTAGCGACATTTTTTGGGGTGAGGGGTGAATTAAGTTGAACAGTTTCAATTCTAAGCCTCGCTTATATTTATTCAATGCGATTTTCGTTTAGCGGAGTTTCATATCCGAGTTTTGGTCAGAATATTAAGCTTTATTGTTTTAATGAAAATAAAACTGATTTAGCAGCTTTTCGATTTTAATTCAAAATTCTAATCAAAAACTGATAAGCCTCGAAGAAGACTCAGTTTACAGTCATCTGCACTGACTTTATTTCACTTCTTTGAAGGAATCAACATATAAAATGTCTATGCAAGCCATGTTTAGGTAGTCCGTTGCACCCACGAGTGTTTTTATTTTTCAGTTGTGAGAGAAAACTTCATTGCAAGCAAATCTTCAGCGCGAAATTTTGCATTAATAATTTTCGTGGTTATGTTATTACACGGCTGTTGAATATTTTTCTGTTATAGTTAACGTGTTGCTTTCGTTAATGACGTAGGTCTGTTGTTTTCGTTAATTAATGTTGGCATATATTTTTTATTTTTTATTTAACAGAATTTGAAACATAAATTTAGTTGTGAGAACAGCGCAAAATTTTGTTATTTATTTTATTAAAAGCAGTAAGGGTGCTTCTTTATATATAGAAAGCATTTTGCTCAGCAATTTAAGACTATGAAATGAGCATTTACTTTAAAATTAATCCCTACCTTCTACTCTATTAATTCATTATAGAACAATACAAGAACGCGATGAGGTTATGGTGAAAGTACGTGGAAATTTAGCTCAGTGATCTTGTTCATGCGTTTGCTGCATTAACGCTACGACGCTATACGTTCTACTGTACGACGCTATACGTTCTAAATGATATGAAAATAAGATTATTCCAACATGAGCAACGCTTAGAATCAAGTTGGTTCAAAGAATAAGGTATATTCCAGGCATGTGATGAAGTAAGATGACTCTAAATTCCGAGTTTCCCTTTTAGGAATGCGGGCAAGGTCTAAATTCTATATATATATGCATCATTGTTTTATTTTTCTTAGTGAAAGAGTAAAATAAGTCGCGGTCCTTTTCTGCGCTCTCGGTTCCCAGGGCCAGCCCGGCTTGATAGCTCATATTTTACGTCGGACGTCTTTTACTCCCTTCAGAAATTCACGTCGCTCCCTCGAAGTCAAAGGTGGCGACCCTCGCCGGGTATATAAGGGGCACCGAGCTGCTGCCTGGGCACAGTTCAACTCAAGCTGCCGACCTGCCAACATGTATTCGGTGAGTGGCGCACAGTTGGTCGCTTCAGATGGTAATGGGAACTTGCTTCACTTTTGATTGTAAAACCTGAGTTTTATATTGATTAATTTTGTACTTTGACGCCTTCACCACATGTCAAGGTGGAACTTTGCGGCGTTGAGTGTGTCAGTGGAAGCTCATTGAAATGCAATTCAACAATAATCATTTTCACAGCTGCGACACTTTTTGACGCAAAATGAATGATTTGTTTTTAATTTTCTACCTGCTCACAGGTTATATATTCCCTGCCTTGGATTTTTATGGATTTGTTCATTAATGTTTACTCTCAGCGGAAATATTGTAAAATAATATCCAGAGCTTTAATTGCGACAGCTTTGTACATTCTATTATAGATTTCATATGAAGCTTTGCTTCATTGTTAAAGTTTCAACATAGGAATCGCATTAGGTCCAGTTTCTTAGAAAGAGTGTCGGCTTAAAAAAATTGCCACTCATGAAAAGTTAGATCAAAAATATCAACAGTCATGTTTAATTTTCAGGTTTTTACTACTCACACGTAATAATGCGCTCATAAATATGTTTGTGTAACATTATCTAATTTAACTCAATGCAAGAGCGACGCTATACCCAAACTAGAGCTCCGTTAACAACATCCACGATTCAGACTTCGTTCATCTAACGCTCCGGATAATGAAACTAATTCTAAGACATTTAGTTAAACATTTAGTTTATGAGTTCCATGACGAGATTTCCATGTCCACACGGTGTTCCTTCTGCTTTAAATATATGTACAGTAAATGAGTTGTGTTTTTTCGATATAGTCATCGAGGCAATGCACACTACACACAGAATGAAACAGTATCTACTCATTTATGGTGATGTGACTTAGTTCTCATCTCTTTGTTCGTGTGACGTAGCTTCACTACGAATATCAGAAAATTATTTCACCGTAAATAACATATGTGTACTCTAAGACGGCTGACCGGTGAGGATTGAATGAAATTTAGAATCAATGATGTCAACAGAATATAAGTTGCACGATGCGCTCGATCGCCAAATTTAAGTGCCTAGTGAGGCGCACACAAATAAATAGCATCTAATATTGGCTGGCAACGAGGCAATGAACAAATGATTAAAAGGATTTCCTCTGCTTTTGTGCTTGGAGATTAATGTCATCAACTACCTCCTATACCAACTCTAAATTTCATGCCAGACCAATAATTTAAATGCGTTTTCCATCGTCTGCTATTCTCCATGTTCGTTTTTTATCAGTATGGTAGCTAAAGCATTTATTTTTCCGTATCGCAAAACCGCTTTGAGCAGTTCTCTTTGAGACAAAATGACGCTGAAGAAAATGAATTATCATGCAGTCAAAATACTGAAACATGAATAGATTTACTGAAGACTTAAATTACCGGAATCAAACTACATCTGTATGAAATTATTGTTATATGTAATTGCCGTAGAAGTCGTTGAACTTATTCGGGCCAACAAGTAGCTGTACTCAAATGTGTCCATTGTACAAGACTTAAAATGAAATTCATTGGTGTATCACTTATGGCAAGTAAATAGTTTAAACAAGATAAAACATTTTCCTGTATCACTTATGGCCAATAAATTGTTTAAATCTACAACAACCTGATGCTAACACCTTCACTGTTGTGTGGCAGACTTTCCTTATCGTGCTGCTGGCGTCTGCCGTGCTCAGCGCCCCTCAGAGCTACAACCGCCCGGTCGGCAACTTTGAGATCATTCCGATCATCAGCGATAACCGCAACGGTCCCCTCGATGGCGTCTACGACTTCGACTTCGAAACTGGCAACGGTATCCGACGCAACGAGCAAGGCAGGCCTACCGGACCCAACGGAGCTGTGGTGTCACAAGGAGCGTGGAGGTGAGGGAAAATGTGCTTAGTTTCATTTTTCGACAATGTTTTGGCAGTTTATTGCTGTAATATATGACGTGATTAATAGATAAATATCATTTCCCAACCTCAACTCAACTGGTTACTTCTTAGAATTTCATTACCCTGAATTGATATCACAGTATCCGATTTTTAACTTTCTTGCGCGCTTCAAAAGCCGTCAATTCATTCAAGCCTAAGTTCAGACTCTTTTTCCGAGCGACCACATATCGATAAGTCATGCTAAATATTTTACATTGCTATCGAATCAAATATTTATCGACCCCATAATGTCCCTGCCTCAGATTCGGTAAAAATGACTCTAGAACTCTAGCTTCACCTTTTATTCACCAATACTCCATTCTTTGAGTCCCATGGGGGCTTGATGCTTATTGTGACCCACTTCAGAAACCTTTGAACAACGATAAAAACAGCAAATTAGTCAAGAAAACCAGTTTGCTACGAATGATTTCTAATTAATAATTGTTGCAACGAAGCTATCATCAGAGTTCTTTTAATTCTATATTTCATATTCCAGCTTCACCTTCCCTGACGGCACGCCAGCGCAGTTCAGCTTCGTCGCTGACGAAGGTGGTTACCGCGTAGAGTCTCCCCTGCTGCCCACACCTCCTCCTCTTCCCGCTCACGCCATCGAGCAGATCGCTAAGGCCGAGCGCGAGAGGGCTCAAGGTATCATCCATGATGGGCAATACAACCCCAGCCAGCACGGAGGCAGCTCAGCTCCACGACGGCAGTACAATTAAACTTAGCGAACGATTTCGATCGAATATCCGCCGCCAGCTCATCAATGAACTCTCTCTATGGATCTGTGGTATTCTCTAAAATTAACGACTAAACTCCATGTCGTAGGAAAGCAAGGCAGAAAAAATGCTGTACGAACGAAATGGTCTGGTATATGTTCGTAACATGGTTTGTAACAATTTTTTGAATCGTAAGTTCGGGTTTGGAAAACGGCCATAGTGTGAGTTGTGAATTCTACCAGACCCCCTTCAGGTTTACCACGCCGACGCTTGAACACAGTGCAAGTATTTAGATTTCAGCCAGAGAAACAAGCGGGCTTTTCACTTTACATTCGCATCGTGTTTTTGGGGCGATGTGCATTGATGAGCTGGAAGAATCGACTGGTGTAAAGCTTTAGTGTAGGAATAGAAGATGACGCATTAGCAGCAAACGAACGTCTTTTTGAGGACCGAGCTGGATGATTGTCGAAGTTTGCTTGTGTCGAAAGTTTCGTACCGATAATTACTGGAAAAGAAAGGGCTGTTGCACAGTTGCTATTGTATGGTAGGATTTTTTTTTGAGAAATGACAGTGAAAGTATTGTGTATGTTTAACATGAATGTAATTAAAGAGACGTTAAAATCCCGTTCTATTATTATCAGCCCTGAACCCCATGGAGCCAATTCCCTCGATGAGGCAGCGTGCAAATCCGAGAAAGGACTCATGAATCAACGAAATGAAGAGTGGGAATCCACTTTACAGGACGCCATGAACTACTAATGGCTTCGAAAAGCGAAATTTTATTGTGTTGCAATGAAACGAAAAATTTTGAGGGAGTTTGAATATGAAATAAAAGTCTTGGTGATTTTGAGGTAACATTAGATAAGGGCTCATGCCATGTGAATCTGCTCTACTATCACGCTCGTGCTCGAAACTAACATTCGCAGAATTAACGCATTTCAATTTATATATTTTGGATTGACTAACGTCAGAATTGATTAATGCCTGATCAATTGACGTCGTGAAATAGCTTCGGATTTCTCACGATTGTGAAAAATGATTGGGTATGATTTATCAAATAATTAGACATGGTTTATCAAATGATTAGACATGGTTTATCAAATGATTAGGCAGGGTTTATCAAATGATTAGGCAGGGCTTATCAAATGATTGGGCAGGGTTCATCAAAGACTTTACGAATAAGCAGGGTTTGCTGGCAAAATAATGATGTAATTAACGAACAGGTTTAGACGCCTTGCATCTTTTTTCGAATGAAGATATAGGTAAAATGATTCACTAACGGAACAAATTTTACTGTGAAAATAGTGAGTAAAAATGAGCGCAATGAATCAATTAGAGTGCTTTAATATTTGACGAAAATTTAACGGAAGTCGCTTAAATTGTTTTGGATGAAATTTTTAGACTAGTCGGCAAATGAGAAAATAAAATCAACTGATCGTTCTCTATGAGTCTTACATAATTGGCACTGGTATGATGTAATTTCTTGTAACGACTGCACTGAATTTTATTAAAAATAAATAATATATAAGAAAAGATTGACAATGGAGCTTACAATTCTGCTGTTGGAAGAGAATCAAAATTTTACAACTTCTACACTTTCACTGTAATATGCATTTCCCGATGTAGGTCCCCGGTATGTGTAGGTAGCCCCGATGACAAGCAGTTGTCGGGATGTCACACGGTCGCAACCTTGCTGACTTTCAAGCACTCGAGGAAACCATGGCGGAACAAAACGAGGGTAAATCTTTGATTTTTCTGAGATTAGTTATTTTCACGAACGTTGATTTACTTCGGCTTTGGAACTTAAATTCATCTTCATTCTCAGCCATGAATCTCACGGTCTGACTAGATCGTTCTGCTATGGGAATATCCAGTTTGGGATCACTGCCAGTGATGCGTGAAGTTATCGTCATTGTTTTAGATCTTGAGACAAAAATTCAGAAGCCGTTGCACCAATTGGAATTTACATGATGGTAGAGTAATTGAAATATTGGTTAGGAATGAATTAATGGCCGTATTGAAGAACCAAGCTGAACTCACTGAATGAACTAAAGCTCAGACTCATTTCAGAGAACTGTACAGTTTACATGTGAACAATTAAATATGTCATGTAGAATTTAAGTGAAACGTGGAAATAGAAAGTTCTTCATTGTAACGCCCAATTAGGGAGGTCGGTAGCTATGATATGCTTAGATTTTAACGCACATTGCCTAGAAATTTTCTCATACAAATTTCCAGTCGTTATTTCTCGTTCGGACATTGTTCTCAGTGTCAAAAATCCTTTTTGAGGAGCATCATTAAAGCCGTTTTTATATATTTCTCAAAATCTTTATTAATTGACCGGGAAATCCTCTCTTTTCCACGGAAGTGAATTTTGTCTAACAGAGAGGCATTGAAAGTAACTCAAGTTGCGGAGTTTTGGAACCATTTTCGTTGCTGTGCGCTGAATTCTCTCCATTAAATTGATTAATTTTAAATTTTACTGAAAACTAATGAGTATAATTCTCTCCATTATATTGATATCTCGTCTAAGAGCGGTAGAAGGGAGCTGCACAGCACATTCTAAATGTTGTCAGGTTTGTCATCATTGTTTGATACTGAAACCCATTTACTAGATTTTGATCTGTCGAAGAAGTTAAACGCCATGTGGTCAAGTTTTATGTCATAAGCGAATTTGTTAATTTTGCTGCTTCCGAGGTCAAGGTACTTCATTTAGATGATGAAAAGTAGCAAACCTAAAACGCTCTCTTTGGGAACCCTTGAAGCCGCTTGCGTCCAGGCGCTGAATTGGTCGAGAATTGCTGCACTCTGAGCGCAACCAGTGAGCCAGTTTTGTATCCATTGCGAGTAGTTCTTCTGAATTCTATGGGCGTTCTCTTTGGCCATAAGACTTGTGTGAGGAACTTTATCGAAGGCTTTTGAGAGAAAAGATATGTGAGGTCTATGGCTGTGCTGTTGAGAACTCATTTGACTTTTCTAAAGAAGTCAAGTAGCCTTGTGAGACAGCTTTGTTTTTCCAAGAACCTGTGAGTGACTACAACACAATTTTGAGTTCGGGTACCTTTTGTTATTCGGACATTGAACCATCTTTCCATTGTTTTACTGATGACAGATATCAGACAGACAGCTACTGGTAGTTTTTTGTTCGTATTTTTTTGAAAATATGAGTGAAATTTGCCTGTTTTCAGTTCTGCAGAACTAGCCCAGTTACGAGGTTCGATTTTAGATATTTACAAAAAATTCGCTGATTATATCTGCTATTTTTTCAAGTAAACAGAGAGTTAAGCAGTCAGGTCTATTTGATTTGTATGGGTTCGAGAGGAGGACTCCTGACCATCCATTAGATGGCTTTACGGGTACGAGTGTGCTCCAGGCAATGGACTTCAGTTTAGGTCATTTTAATTTTTTGTGAGTGAAATGAAAGCGCTCAAGTTGCTGTACATAGTGCTCCCTATGCTAGAGAGATCTTAGATCAATGGGTGCCCACACTTCTTTCTCCTGGCACTCACGTCTGTAACCTCTCACACGCTCTTAAAACTGGCACCGTGTATTTAAAATGTCATTATTCACTTTTTTTAGACCCAATCGATATAATTGAATGTTACAGAAAATTAATTTAAATTAAATGTCACTTGGCGTATATCTCTTATATGTGTGCACAAGGAAGAGAAAACGGGGTTTGCTGATATAAGTTATTTTTATTTGGCTTTTACATTAGCATATTCACAGGAGGGTTGAACTCCTTATCAGTTATCATTCGCACCTTTCATACCAGGATAAAAGGCTTAGGCTCCATGCCACTTCTGGTGTCAGCGAAGTGAGATGAACGAATCTTCCTTCGCTTCTTCCAACTTATAAGAAATGGAATCGACTTTCAATCTCCCAGTATTCAGGAAAAGGTTTCCGTAAAACGTTTGGGCAATGTGTCTCAGTACATTCTGTTGCTCAACAAGTGATAAATTAGTGAAGATTACTGACAAGTGGCGATGTTCTCAGATGTCCCAACTCATTTCTTGGCACTTTTTTTCTTGGAAATTTCAGGTGTCGTAATTGTGGAAAGTCATCCAGCTCAATTCAATCATTCAACTCTCAAAAAGAATCACAACAATCCACACCCATCACAACGTATTTCTAACCAAAATATGACTGTTTGAAATCCGAACCGAACCTAACGTGAGAGCCGGAGGAAGTTCCTGTTGCAGACAGTTGAAAATTCTTCCTGGGTTTCAAAAAAGAACACCTAGATGACATAAAGCCTAACACGAAAATCCCTACTGATTTGAAGCAACCCAACTATTCGTATCCTAGTCGTTATTGATTTTTCAACACGGGATGGTCTAACTCAGTAACTAATTTCGACATCGCAGGCTTAGTTGTATCGACCGGGACGGTTGAAGGAGCTGCCGCTGGAAGACTGGCCGCTTCCAGGGTTCCTCCTGGCGAACTCGATCTGCTCGATGGCGTGACGGGGGAGGGGGGGAGGTGTGGGGATCAGGGAAGACTCCGGCCTGTAGCCGTTCTCGTCAGCGACGAAGCTGAACTTGGCCGGGGTGCCGTCCGGGAAAGTGAAGCTGGTCAAAAAAGAAAGTTTTCATTGATGTATTTTGGTTTAGTCTCGGTTTGCGTGCTGCTCAATGGCGGTCTAAGCCGTNCTACACCCTCACTGTAATATGCATTTTTCGACATAGGTTCACCACATACAGGGTGTCCATAAAGTCGTGGTGCAATTTGAAATTACTTTTGGTTGAAAACCACAGGATGCATGATAGAGACAATCTGCTGAAGGTATTAGAAACAATAAAAATACTTTCCAAAAAAACGAACAAACAAAAATTTAAAAGAGTAACAAATTATTACCTTAACTAACGTTTAAATAAATAAAGTAATTTAGTATCCTTCGACATACCCTCCATTTCTGTCAAGGCAAGTATTACTTCTAGCCACCATTGAAAGAAGAGTTTTGCGGATTAATTCACCGATTTCTTTCAGCTCTTAAAACACTATTATTGAAAACACTTGAAAATGGAAACCTCTCAGAGGGTTTAAATACTTGGTGGTATGTAGGATATATCATTGTGAAATTATTTTTAACGTTGGGATTGAGAAATAAAGAACATCCTTGTTGTTTTTAAACTTTTCTTTTGAACAATTAGTTTTTCAACCCCTTTCAGTAAATTGATCATTGTAAAGTGGTTATTCAACCCATTTCCAGAAACTTAAATTATTCGAAAAAAGAAACAAAATTTACTACATTGTGAAAAAAAGACAATTCTAATATGTTAATTTAAAGCGGAGATATAATCAATAAAAAAGTAGGGGACACTTTGTGGGACACCCGGTATAGGGAGTCCCGATGACAAACAGTTGTCGGGATGTTGTACGGTAGCAACATAGCCGGCATCCGAGCACTCGAGCCAACCACGGCGGAATTTAACGAGGGTAAATCTATGATTTTTCTGACATTAGTTTCTTTCACGAACGTTGATTTACTTCCGTTTTGAAACTTAAATACATCTTCATTCTCAGTCAATAAATATTAGTGTCTGACGAGACCGTTCTGCTATAGAAGCGTTCAGTTGGTGATCACTGAGAGTGATGAGTGAAGTTATCATCATTGTTTTAGAACTTGAGAGAAAAAGTCAGAAGCCGTTTCAACGATTGGAATTTACCTGATGGTTGAGTAGTTGAAATGTTGGGTAGGTGTGAATTAACAGACCTATTGAAGAACCAAGCGGAACTCAACAAATGAACTAAAGTCTCGACTCATTTCAAAGATCTGCAGAGTTTACACGTGAAAAATAGAGTATGTCATGTAGAATTTAAATGAAGCGTGGAAGTAGAAAGTTCTTCATAGTAACGCCCAATTTTGTGGTCAGAAGCTGAGATATGTCAAGTGCTTTTAGCGTAGATTTCAACGCAAATATCTTAAACCTTACCGTCATTAAATTGTGAACCAAAACCGAGAATAATTGTTTGAAAACTCGCACATGGTAAAGTGTCTATAAATTACCGTAAATAATTTTTAATAGCTAAGAGTAGGTAAAAATAATTACGAAATGTTTGTTAGTCTACGAACTGGTAACTAATTCTTGCCATCACACAGCATCATTATCGTTCGTGACGCAAAAGTAAGTCATTCTCATGTGAGGGGAGCTCATGGTGAGTAAATCAAAACAGGCGATAACATGTTCGTTCAGTTGAAGCACATCGACCCCGGCACATTTCTAATGTACATCTTAACATGTGGTAAACTAATTCTCGATCATGTGATACTGCGGGTCTTCATAACCGCAGAAGCTCTCCTTTACTGAGATCAGATAAAGGAGACCTTCATCCTGTCGTAATCCTTACTGCGTCATAATCGGCATCCATGCTTTGGGGTTAAGAAATTTGGGGAGACTCGATGAGGTAGTTACCTTCTGTACGTCAGATATTGAAGATAACGTGCAAGATCTC
>JACJUY010000037.1:179561-361653 GCA_014220935.1 Platorchestia sp. MABIK
TATTAGCAATTAACTGCTGTTCTACCACGTCTGTCCCTAACGTGTTTGTTCCCTAAGAGGGAGACGCACCGGCAGTCCCTCAAGCCGGGGTGGGCAACGGGCAGTCTTACGCGAGAGTCTTACGCGGGCAGTCTAACGCGGGGGCTCGTCAAAGACAGTCAAGGCACTTAGATTTTGAAGAGAAACGATACAAAATCATTTTAAGCCTATTGGTGTCTTCCTCTGCGGTTCATCGCCCTTGGCGATGGACCCGCTTTGTTTTGAACGATTGTAAAAGTGACAATTGGCTATATTAACTGGCGATTCGACTTATTCTAATAAATAGTAAATCCTGATCGTAAAAGCAACCAGCTTCCTCGTACTTACTTCATCAACCAACGCCAAACTGGATCCCGCAGATAAGTTAAACATATTTACTATGTGTCTAACCAGCTTCTCCCTCAACAGCATTGGGACATGATAGGTGTCAGCATTAATAGCGAACCTTTGTAATCTTTCGTGTCTTTAATTTCCTTTGTAAGTTAGGAAGAGGTGATGATGATAAAGAGATGATGATGATAAAATGCACATGAATAATAGCCTTCAGCTCTGACCTCACGCTTACTGAAGAACAAAGATCATCAATTAATTATGATGACAGTTATTGATAAATATTTACTATAAATATTTTTTGCCCAAATATCGGGCTGGTGGCAGCTAAAAACATACTCTATCATGATTAATAAAGAGTAGAAAAACAAATGAATGTGGCGAATAGAAATGTCACGACAATTAAATAAAGAAAAAGAACATTCATTACGATGACATCAGCGTGCGGAAACTACGAACAAAACAATGATGGCGACTCGATGAAATAATCCACACCGAAGATCAAAACAGTATCTATGATACCAACCAAGCAAGCAGATTCCCATTGTAATAAAATAGGATAAATTTCGAACAAAAAATGAATTTATTAATAAATTTTTGGAGTCAGCTGACGTTTTATTACATAGTGTTGATGCGTCTAGGCCCCATATTAAAAAATCACCCTGTATTTTCCTTACAAAATGATAGGACTAATGTTCATTGGCTTGGTCGTCTTTTGGCTCCGTGTGAGACACTTTGCAATAACTGCATGAGTGAAAATTCGTACGTAATACGGAAAATATTTGTATTATACACAAAATATATTATTTGCTCGTTACATTATGTATCTATACATTTACATACATAGATTGATCCATTCCGTCCTCCAGTACGTACGAAATCACGGTGCCAATTTTGTTTACGTAGCCACAAACCTGTTCAGGAGACATCTAGCTCAACCCAACTAAATAGGTGAAAATTTTGTTCATTGAAATATAGTTTTGTCATTTTTATTACCTATTTTAATTAAATATCGTTAAAAAGACATATGTTAAAGAAACATATTGCAATAATGTTTTCTGCGCGGCATTTACAGCGAAAAACTTGTATTTTCTATGAGAATCTTAAAGTCAATGACCCCTTTATTCAAAATAATCCATCTCAGGCGAGTGTGCTGGACAGAGCAACGAGAATTTTCATTTCAAATGTATCAGAGGAGAAAGCATGTTTCTTAATAAAAGTTACATGTGTGTGACTTGTATGATTTTTAAGCCACGATTTAATGTTCATAAATACTAAGGGTCAATTTTGATCACTTTTGGTTGCACAGTGATTCAAAACCTTCAACTGATATGTTTTTAATATCCCAATTTCGTGCAAAGTTATCAGGAAAAATATATTTAAATGGTACAAGTTTTCTTCATTAATAAATTTAGGCCTAATCTGAATGAAAACACTTCTGATTTTTTGCTCTAAAACTATTCAAAAGCAATACCCGTGAAATCGTGAAAAACTTGACGCTTGACTCGATCGTTTCGGTAGAACCGAAGACCATCTCTAGAGGACACTTTGTGCCTCATTATGAACTCTCTACAGCAGTGGTTCATAACCCCTGGACGTCACTGTTGTTCAAATGCGCTGCTAAATATTACACAATATAAAGCAGAAGAGACTGCTGCAGAACTTGAAATGAATCCTTGAACTGTAAGAAAACAGCCTTACATCATAACTTAGTCTTTCCTCCTACTTTGGGAAGCCAAGATTGTTTCTGATGAACTCTATGTGGCTAGGAGGCTGAAACAGTGCGAGAAAGTTTTGGAATACCTCAAAATTCTCAGAGCCTCTGTGAAAATATTTTCATAAGAGAAAAGTCTTCCATGTGAACGCTGTCAGAAAACGGCGTAATGACTGTTTCACGGTTCAACCAACAGCTCATAACAAGGGCACTTACGGGACTAAACATCCCGCTCAGGTAATGGTCTTGGGCGTGGTTGCCTCCGATGGCGAATAAATGGTCCCGTATATTTTCTAAGGTTGGAGTGAGGGCTACGCTGACGTGTACTAAAAGGTGCACCTGCATTGACTGAAGAAAAAATGTCCCTTTGGGAACTATACATTTATCCAGTACGGTGGACACAGTCCCGCGGCTTGGAAAATAAAAAAATTCTTTATAACTCATTTCGTCAATTAATGTCCACTTTCAAAAATAGCCTCAATATATTGCATTTCTTGTTAAATTTGTTCCCTAACGTGTATTTTTGGAGTTCACTGCCGAGTGGCAGCTCCTTCCTCATTCTAAAGTCTGTCACTACCTGATGCCAGAGTAAGTCTGATGATGGGGATTACGACAACGGTAATATGAGTAGAAAAGTGCTAATGTTAAAGGTTTCAACAGTTTGAATAAAATTGATGCAGGTAAGATCCATGACTTCTCACCTCATGCTCTCATGATCAATAGCTGCGCAGACGTTGTGTTGAGGCAGCTGTTGAAAATTTAGGCAGGAACATCGTAGAATTGTTTGTGAAATGTTTCATGGCTTTCATATTTCAACTCTTTAATTACTTTTAGCTATATCATGCTCAATAAACTGGTTACTATGAATTAAAATTTTTCGTCAAATTCCAGTCCCAAGCCCACCTTGTACACTAATGATGTACAAACATCACCGTCAAAAATGACGGAGTCATTCAAAAGTTAGAGCTACAGTACATTCATGGAAGGACATGAAATTAAACTTCAGTGTCCATTATTCTTTCGTTTCTCTATATCTCTATTTATGTATTGGAGACAGAGTTTGACGTAGAGCTGAGGTTATTCGGACCCTGAAGTAGCTAAACTTCCATCTGTCAATTTTACTAGACTGAAGAAACAATCTAATACTGTATCTCTTCTGGTAAATAAATTGTTTAAAATGTTGAAATTATTTATTTTCAACAAAAAAAATGGTAATTAAAACGTGAAAATTTGCAGTTCTCACGCATCATAGAGTTCAGGTTTCAAGTTGACCCGGTGAGGTAAGGACCGACACATCAAACAAACAATCAAGCACATGCGAGCAATAAAATGAATTATTAAAATGCATTATTAATGAAGGTGGGTAACAATTGCCGAAATCTGATATTGAATTGCAATACCTCGGTAATTATTAGAACTATTTCACACCGGTTTCCATCATTAGAAAGAGAAAAACATGGGTGAGACAGCATTTGTGAATCAGCATCAGGGCTCGGGTGTTTGCGACCCACCCTTATACGAGGATTCTGGTCATTAGTACTCAACATATCCATACTTTGAAAATGCAAGAATATATCCGTAGCACATATGTGATTCAATTCTGCTCTTAGCTTCGAAAATAGTTTCAATTTTGTTTCTGTTCAAGTTCATTACCACTGTAAGAAATAAATCAAAGTTTGATAATTNGTAGCTAAACTTCCATCTGTCAATTTTACTAGACTTAAGAAACAATCTAATACTGTATCTCTTCTGGTAAATAAATTGTTTAAAATGTTGAAATTATTTATTTTCAACAAAAAAAATGGTAATTCAAACGTGAAAATTTGCAGTTCTCACGCATCATAGAGTTCAGGTTTCAAGTTGACCCGGTGAGGTAAGGACCGACACATCAAACAAACAATCAAGCACATGCGAGCAATAAAATGAGTTATTAATATGCATTATTAATGAAGGTGGGTAACAATTGCCGAAATCTGATATTGAATTGCAGTACCTCGGTAATTATTAGAACTATTTCACACCGGTTTCCATCATAAGAAAGAGAAAAACATGGGTGAGACAGCATTTGTGAATCAGCACCAGGGCTCGGGTGTTTGCGACCCACCCTTATACGAGGATTCTGGTCATTAGTACCCAACATATCCATACTTTGAAAATGCAAGATTATATCCGTAGCACATATGTGATTCAATTCTGCTCTTAGCTTCGAAAATAGTTTCAATTTTATTTCTGTTCAAGTTCATTACCACTGTAAGAATTAAATCAAAGTTTGATAATTCATTAATTCTAAAGATTGAGAATTTGTGCTTGCTCTAATAGTACAAGGCAAGCAACAGTATCAGTAGCTCAAAGAGATTAAGCCAAACTGTGTTCAGTTAGGTACTTAGAAAACAGCTACAATTAATTCGAGATGCTCTTACTAAAATAGGTCTTAAAAAAGCGCTGAAATAGACAGAAGGGTGTCCATGACTTATATATTTCCTACAATGCTCCCTAAAATTGTAGCTTTCAGAGCACGGATAATTTGTATTCGCATCAAAGTGTTTGTACATTATTCAATTTGTATTACATTTTTTTATATTTAAAAATAGATATATATGCGTGTATAATTTTGATAATCTTGGTTGTTTGTATGCTAGGCTGCTTGCTGAACTTTCTACGGGAATATAAGGCACAATTCAACGCCTTCATTTCAGGAATAAGTTGAGGGAAAATCCAAATTTGTTTTCACATTGCAGATAAATAAACAATTTATGTCCTTCTCAATTGTGCAGGGGGAAATTCACGTTTTTTTGGTACGCGTTTTGCACTACCCAAACACGCTGTATTGGGAGATGGTCTGCTACATGAGGACTGCATGAAAGAGATTTTTCGTTGTTTCTATAACAAATATTTTGTAGAAATGTTTCTAAATCATTTAGAATGATTGCTTCCGCCGCAGAATTTTGTTCGTAAGTTAAGCTTGGTGTATAAACAAGCTAACCAAGAGTAACGAGGTTCACGTAGTCAGTAGGTTACAATTTAGTTGTTAGTATATACCCGGTTGGCATTCAGTCATGATCTGTTCTATTTCCAATGGCTTATTTCTAAGAGTTATTTTAACAAAATTATCAAAGCCCTCAGAGTATAAGAGTATTTAACTCAAATTGAATTTGATTATGCCAGCAGCATGAATTGGCAGATGGAAGTACAAATGTTATACATTGAAGTTCTTTAATTTTTGAAGTAATTGAGACCCGTAAACATTAACGAGCTCAAGTACTGCCTGCCTATATAATGAGCGACCTTTTTCACGTGGTTTGCTGGAATGCACTGCTGCTGAACTTGAAGTGCTCGTAATACTTCCGTTGTTGCCTATGGTTGCAGTAGAGCATATCGCACGATGGAATGATCTGACGTGTGCACTAATTCAAGAGTGTTCAGTTGATGCGTAAAGCCTTAACAGTATTTCTTTAGAATTTTTAGCTTGTGAAGTGCTGTTTGTTATCGTAGGATCTCTGAATGAAACATTGATCCCTTGCAATCATTGATCCCTTGCTTTGATATGATTGCAATGTGCCCTTGCAATCAGTGCCGCACTGCATTTCAATGAGTAAGACTATGGGTTAAAATACCTACATGTTCTCCAATTTCTTACAAAAACGATACGGAATTGAAGAGGCAATCCCAAATTTAGTTTAGTTGTTTATTTCTGTAAACATCTCTGTGAAATTGCTTTGCCTGCGATGATACACCGGTAACATTTCATCCGTTCTAAAAGCTATTTTGAATGCCTAGTTGTCAGAAGAATATTCAATTTTCTGCTGCTGCGAATGAGGAGATAGACACTGACTTGCCAAAACTTTCGTTTGAAAACACGCTTTCGAAAAAACTTCTGCAGAGAAACAGCATTTCAAGACTTTTCAAAACAGAAAACTCAATCAAAGTTGCCACACACAAACAACAGCTCTCACAAAGAATATTGATAGTTACGACTTCGAGGAGTAGTAGGGTTAATGTGGAACAACCAATAAATAATTACTAATACTCCAATGGATAACGTCAGTAAATCTTCTAAAAATTTACAGACTGCAGTACAAGAAGTCGATGCAACTTACATGATCATAGAACTTGCCTACATTGAAGACAATGACGCACTCAGATGAAGCTACGGTAAGTGGTCAAAGGATGGATGATTTATTCTAATCAATCAAGCCTGATACATTTCATTTTGTACATTGGTATTTCAAATGCCTCATAACTAACACCAGGACGCAATGACGGTTACCCCTGGTCAAGCCGGTACCCATTTCCGACACTTGGGTAGAGTGGGGAACTGTGCTTGAGTTCTATCTTTACCCATCGAGGAGAAACCTCTGCACAGCGCCAGGATTCGAACTGCCGACGCCTTCCCGTGAAAAGCGCATTCTTAACCACTCGGACGCGGTGACCAAAACATCGACTCCTACATTTGTACCTACCCAAAATATTATTGTGCGTTATTTCATCGCATAGTTCATTTTATCCTTAAAATTGTACATGGTAACATTTTAGAAGTGTTTATCAAGGATTAAATACCCGATTCGAGTACATATAGAATTTTAAATATTCATTTTCACCAGAGAAATAAAGCCCAGTGGAAAGGACCTGCCAGCATTTGATAAAGAAAGCATCATTGGATTTCATTGAAGTTACACATATACTCGGGATATCTGTACAGTAATCGGTATAAATATCAGAACAAGGCAAAGGACAATAGCACGTTAAAAACAAGATGGCGAACCTGTTTCATCTCGAGGATATTGTGGAAGGCTTAACATTCTGTAAAATAGAGATTTCTGCATGACATCACCAATCTCTTTGGACAGATTTGTGATGAAAAATCTGTATTCTAAAACGCAAATGATATCAAGCGAACTCGTGAAGGTCCAAAAATAAATTTTCAAAGAGTATGCGTCGAGAGTTAAATAAAATGAATTTAGCCCAACGCAAATATACTAAAAAACCGTCAGTATTGAAAGGAAATCGGGAAAAATTTTGTTTTCTGCTAGAGAATCCTGAGATTAGATTTTTGAGGATTGGAAGCATATAATGTGGCCCGATGAGTCCAGATTCACCCTCTTTGAAAATGATGGACGTGTTAGCACATGGCGACAGCCACATGAAGCTGTGGATTTATTTTGCATAGTCCCAAATGTTCAGAAACTGGAGGCAGTGTAATGCATTACGGCTGTTTTTGGTGGGATGAACTAGGATCTGCCATTGTTTGCCATTTTGAAATGAAATCCCGAGACTGTTTGAAAATTTTCTGAATTTCTGACCAGGTTCATCCTTCCATAGAGGTTTATTTTTCAGATGGCAAGGGGATCTTTCAGGAAAACGATAATCGCTTTAAAAATGCTAAAAATATTTAAGATTAGTTTATTGCAAATGAGGGAACATTTGAATGCATAGACTGGCCAGCAAAATCTTCTGATTTGAACTCTGAAAATTTAAGGAATAACTTGAGAAGATCGTTCTTGATTCATCACCCCTTTGTCGAACATTTTCAGCTTTGGGGAACCGGTTACTTCAGTTATGATCAAAAATAAAGCTACAGGGGTTTCAGAATCTTGACGAATCAATGCCAGGTTGTTCAGAAATTTTGCATAAAATTCCTATGCATCCCTGCCAATTTTTTTTAAAACTGTCCTTGAACAAATTTGCTCTTAAATAGTCGGTTATTTAATTACTAGGATTCCTAGTGTGCCTTTCGTAACGGGTTACGAATCTTGATCTTCCCCACCTTTCTTCAAGCTTGAAGAGGAAGATAAAAATTTGTGCCTGCTTCAAGCACCGCTGGGCGTTTAACCAATATAGCTGTATCAACCGTAAAGGGCAATGCCCAGACTACTCATTCCTCAATTTTTACATTTGTTCCTGCACTAGACAGTTGTCTACCGATAGGAGTGTTTCGGAGTTATCATCGTAAACCATTGCTTTGACTGGTGAAGAAGCTTCGTCATCATGATGGAGTGAGGCAGCTCCGACCGGGGCCCACGTCCCGTCTCCGCCACTCAACGGAGCCTGGAGGAGATGGCAGCACACCGCACCACAGCACAGCTCTCCTGCCCAGCTTTGTCTTAGGTACGTCGCCCTTAACGAAAGGCACTAGTTAGGGTGATTGGGGCAAAGTAAAACTTCAGTCATGAAGTAGGGGCTGTTCGCTCTAATTCATTAAAAATTAATCTCTCGACTTTTGCCTCCAATAGGAGCAAATTTGTTTATACTCTTCCAAAATATTTCACTTCTTTACTCTATAAATTTCACTGGAAGATTTGTATTTCTGTAACTTTAAACTGTCATTTTTTTGCAGAATGCCAAACTTCTTTAAGTGCTCTGCAGCATGCTCACATAATTTTATTGTTGCAGGTTATAGTCTTGAGAGGAGCAGACCCAGACGGTGGTGCACCCATGTGCCTAATTCTCTGCGTTACACACGGGTGAAGTGGGGTCGCACTTATTTCCACCGGGCACCAGCAGTCCAGCTTTCAGTTCCAAAACTCGTGTTACCATTGACCAGAGTTTTTCTACGGTTGAATTAAAACTTGAGAGTTGGCTCTGTCCAGTTCTTTATTCCCCGTCTGTAAAGGTTTTGCTCACAGGTAGAATGAAAGCTGTTATTCGAGCTAAAGGTGCTTCAATCACTTACTAATCTATTTCTAAGCCTCACGACGTTTTTTGGATCCCTTAGTGTGCGTCATGACCAATATGGACCAAACACAGTCTAGTTGTCAGAAAACTTTGAGTATAAAACCCTTTACTTTTCTTCAACGTGTCATGCTCGAACTAGAGCAGTTGACCTACCTTCTCTAGCTACTCTAAGACGACGACTGTCTATCACAGAAGCTCGCAATACTGTGTCATTACTATTCTACATCTGTCGCGAATCTAAGTCCTTGAATCTATGAAGTATCTTTATAAGTTTCAAAGGATGCCCCCAGCAGAACAGACGACATACCGGACACTGATGTGTAGGAGGAGCGGCTGTTTGTCATCACGAGGTGGCCAAGCAAACCTCGGTTTTGTGATGACAGAACTGCGCTGAGCGTCGGCCGTAATTTGGGTCTTTTGATAAGACCAGGACCAACACAACGGCTTTGTTTGATGGGACCAGGAGCGAAACCAAGGGCTGGTTTGGTGGGACCAGGACCAACACCAGGGGCTGGTTTGATGGCGTTTAGATCAGGACTGCCAGATGACACCAGGACCCAAAACCAGAACGGTAGGGTCTCATTCTTGCTTCTCGTTCTGTTGAGTCGTTGTTTCTGAAATGAGGGAAATTATTAAAAAACGTACACGAAGCATAAGGGCGTGCAAAAAAGTGCCTATTTATTTTCAAATCATGCTGTCTATGTTAACATGCAAAATCATTAATGCATAGATAATCGTAACTTTATATACAACTTAAAACGTCAAGATTCGGGAAATGCATTGCTTCTTGATTTTTAAAATACGAAAGTTCCATTTTTGCAATATAATAAAAATACATGAAAAATTATTCGCGACAGAAATAACAGCTAGTGAACTATCCTAAACAAATTAACTCTTTACTGCAGTTGCGAACAAAAAAAGCATCACAGAATACTATCTCAGGTCAATGACTAAGTGCACTTTGAAATATTCTATTATATTGAAAGAATAATAGCTGTTTTATTCAAACATGCGTACCTCCGAAGAGCTAAAAATTTTTTTACTATTCGCTTTACTGAGGATTTCGGGAAGAGAATGGGAATTTATAACATGAAGCAGCAGGGAGTAAATGCAATTAATTAAAACTGATAAACAGAAAAACTGCAGGAAAATGAATAATCTGTTGCACTGGAGGAAGAAAACTCACTCGACCTCCGACCTTTTTCTTCATCTCCCGTTGCCTGGCTGGTAAATTTGGAATGCAAAAATCAGTGTTTAGTATAGAAATCATTATTACTAGGTTATGTTAGTTTTACGTTAACAGTAAGCTCGCAGGCTTGCTAAAAGTTTTGATAGTAAGCCCTTGGCTTAGCAATATGATCATATAGTAAGCCCTTAGCTTAGTAATAAGATCCTATAGTGAGCCCTTAGCTTAGTAATAAGATCAAATAGTAAGCCCTTAGCCTAGTTATACGTTGACAGTAAGCCTGTAGGTTAGTAACAAGTTAACAGTGAACCATTGAAGTGTGGAGTCGTTGCTCAGTCGACAAAAGTCTCACCAATAAGCTAATGCCAAGTTCACCAGCCACATACCTCTACTACACCTACAGCAGCAAAGAGGTTGATTATTCCAACTTCCTTGGACAGCAGGACCTGTGGTTGGCGCAGACGAGACGACTGCACGTGGAATCCCCTGAAGGCAGAATCTTGAAGAATATTTATCTCGACGCTCGTGAGCACATCCAGAGCGAGTTGTGGGAGAGCACCGTGAGCACTTCAGAGAACGCGATGAGTTGAAAGGAAGCTGGCAGGACAAATGCTGACAACGGATGGAAAGTAAGTTAAGCATCGCTAAGACATTAGAGCAGCGAAGTTCTAAATTGATCTTATTTAAAGACAACACGACTATCGTCTCTCGCTCATGGCTAGCGCTGGAGGCAGCGGAGGCTGAATCTCATCATTACAGTTGTTCTGCTGTGGGTCTCAGAGTTAAAGTTCTGCTCTTTTTACTGAAAACTAGCCCTTGGGGGTTAATTTGTAGTTGCGTTCTGGCAGAAAATTCAAATTTTGCAGTCTAGGGTGTCACTGGTATTGCTGGTGTCAGCTGTTGGTGTTAATATAATAAATAGGAGAATGTCCTGTTTTTTTATTTAACACACGCTATAAAATAATGTCAAAGAAAGTAATCTTCGTCGAGAGCGATTTTTTTCCGTGTGTCGCGTTTCAGTGAAGTTAATCAGCGTGTAATTCATTATATCTATGCAAATTCATCGTTGCTAATTTCATAACAATCTTTAGGGTAGGAGTGCACGAAATCTCTCACTTGGGCTGCTTCATGTTTTGTAGAGGCGCTGAATCGCTTTTATCGAAGGAAAACCAGCTCCCGACCCTCAGGTTTTCATTGACTTTAGGGCAAAAGTTTCACTAACCAACGAAGAAAATAATTCATATTGGAATTTAGTGCTCAATTCCATGGAGTTAAATGCATAATTCATCAGCCACAGATTTTTGTACGTTACTGCATTGCGCTTTTTACACCTCCGACGACCTATGATCAAGTTTAAAAAATAAAATTAGTTTTTGGCTAAGTGCTTAAGCTGTTTTGCGAAGATATTTCATTTGATTCAAATTTATGCGTGTATTGAAACAATAATTTATCTTCGATCAAAATTGACGATATCAGCTCATATTAGCATGTTCTAGAACTTCTTGTTGAGAAAACTAATAAATATTTGTACACCAATGGAAATTTTGTCTCTCGTAATCAGAACTAAAAGCGTCATGTCAGCAGATGAGAGGGTCGGCACACTCACTCCGATGCGCCATTGACGGAGTGCATTTTAAAGAAAGACAAGAGTAAATGAAAACCTCCTACTCTTGAGAGCTCAAAACTTGAGTAAAAATCTGGCAGGCGTCTGCGTACGTTTGTTGTGCACTGAGAGTTTTGAACTCCCTGGAAATTCGCTATTACAATTGATGCAACATATTACAGTAAATATCGAAATCACACGTGAAACCTTACCTATGGTAGTGATGCAGAAGATACGAGTGCTACATATGTGGGGTGTTAAATACCAAGATAGACCTACGGTACAAATGAAACACTAAAGAAAATTAAAAAGCATTCAAGTTTGTCTTATTGAAACGGTGTAAAAAGTGGCAAAGAGGTTACATGAGGGTTTACATGTCAAACATGCCGTTTGACATGTACATGTCAAACGGTGTTTGAGGTTACATGAGGGTTGAGGAGCATGGAGCAATAACGGAACTGGTCAGACTCGTTGCAGAATATGAGCGGGGAAGCATCACAGGGGAGGTGCACAAGGGAACGTTAGACTTTAGCTTCTGGCATCGTTGCTTATTGACAGGAGATTGTGAAGCTGAGAAATACGGCCAACATTCAAGTGCCGTTTCTAGGAATTAAAACTTATTATACATTATATCGACGAAATGCCGTTAAATTGTAGATACTGATACCTTATATATTTTAGTAGAGAACATATCCAGGTATATATAAATAGATAAATATCTAAATATAAATTTTGATACAAATATGTATATATACAGCTTAAGTCCAAAATTTTTTGATACAGCTACATCTTCTGCGGCCAGAAGCTGGCCAAAGACATAGTGTGGATGTGGTAGAAGAACAAATGCCAACGCGAAAGAGAAGGACTTGCGTATAATTAGATTTTCAAGCGAACTGACTTGAAAATACTTGAAGATCGCATTTGTCGAAGAAAAGACGTCCCAATTTTGAAAAAAATTTTTGTTCCAAGCCATTGCAATGCTTCTGCAAGAGATAACTTAGCTAGTAATATCTAAGAGTGTTCAAGTGAGCCAATTTGAAAAGGAGCGGACCAACAATCGTTCATCACAGAAGATAATTGTATTAACTCGAGGTGCAGACCGACCTTAGGATGCTCCCAAAACTTTTAGCTTCTCAACTACGTCTTATTGTAACATTGGAATCAGGTGCTACTTGGATTGCCGACGATCTGTCCTGAAACAGATCGGTTCGTGTGCAGTTACCGGAGTATTATTCGTATTATTTATGCTCAACTTCGATGGCCTACACGAGTCTTGTCTTCAATGTTTGTTTCCATTGATATCAGGTAGGTGCTTGACGCTCTTCCGTGCATCGGCAGCACAGCTAATTTTGCTAGCAGGACAGGGAAACATGATCTCTAGAAAAAATATATTGAAAATCATAATCATATCTACTGATTATGAAGCTTATACACTGGCACACATGTTCTATCACAGAAATGCAAGCAAACTTTTGAAATCTATCGGTTGGTAGTTTAGAAGATGAAAGAGTGGGTCGATTACGTTTCATTCGTTCGGATCGGATTGTCGGGATACAAGTATCATGGTCGATCAGAAAATATGTGAGCTCCATTGTGATATGTATATATTAAAATATGTAGTTTCCAAGTGAGAGGCGATGAAGAACATGAAATCACATGTACGCGTAAATAAATAAAATGTCCATGGTTAAGCATTTAAAGTCGGTAGATCCTCTGGCCAGGTCCATCAGTTGGTTTCCAGTTCGTTTGAAGGTTCATGGCAAGATTAACAGATTACGCGTATCCGCCGCCTCTCTGTCCGCCGCGTCCACCTTGGCTGCCACCGAATCCAGATGACTGACCACCGCCGAATGATGAAGATTGGCCACCGCCGAATCCAGAAGATTGGCCACCGCCGAATCCAGAAGATTGGCCACCGCCGAATCCTGAAGATTGGCCACCACCGTATCCTCCGGCCTGACCACCGCTGGATCCACGGAATCCTTGTCCACCACTGCTGGATCCACGGAATCCTTGTCCGCTACCGCTGGATCCACCGTACTGGCTGGGGTCGTATTGGCCATCATGGATGATACCTTGAGCCCTCTCGCGCTCGGCCTTCTCGATCTGCTCGATGGCGTGCTGGGGAAGAGGAGGAGGTGTGGGCAGCAGGGGAGACTCTACGCGGTAGCCACCTTCGTCAGCGATGAAGCTGAACTGGCCAGGGGTGCCGTCAGGGAAGGTGAAGCTGAAATTTGAAATACGGAATTAAAAACTCTATTGATGGCTTCCTAGCGCCAAATGTTTATTTGACAACTTTTGTAGTGAACTTGTTTTCATGAAAAATTTGCTGTTTGCGTCGTTGTTCAAAGGTTTCAAATTGAAATGCGTCACAATAAACATAAAGCTCCAATGTGAATCAAAGAGTGGAATCTCCAGCAATGTAGCTTCGGGATACTTTTAAGTGATCGTCGAATTTGTGAAAGAATGAGTTCTAACATCAACTGTTCTACTTCATTGTTGGAAAGAAAAGCGTAAATCTTGCATTTAAATTCACTACTTGCAGTTCAGATGCAAAGGGGCTTCCAATTGGACATATATGAGGTAGGAGACAATTCATTACTTCTAATTTTGTCGTAATTTGGTCGCAATACTGTCTGACACTCGATCCATTTCACGTTTTGTTCGTGAACCGAGTGAGGAAACAACTCGTTACTTCTATGTATTTTGATCACAATACTTGGTCTAACACTCGCTACATTTCACGTTCCGTTCGGGAAGACTCACCTCCAGGCGCCCTGCTGCACGACGGCGCCGTTGGGGCCGGTGGGCGCGCCCTGCTCGTTGCGGCTCACGCCGTCAGCGGTCTCGAAAGCGAAGTCGTACACGCCGTCGATGGGGCCGTTGCGGTCGTCGCGCAGAATTTCCACGATGCTGAAAAAAGGGAATTGTGAATATTACCTTAATTTTATACATCTCCCAAATATTTCTTGGAAATCAATTACTGTAAGGATTATATGTCGAATGAGTATATTTTGGTTTCTTTTGCGCCCATATGTGACTGGCTTTGCTGGCTTTTTGCTTGTTCACGACTTTGAGCCTGAGAGTCATGGCAATATTGGCAGCATAAAGACGTGGAGGTAGCGTTAGAATTAGCCTATTTGGGTCCATTTTTAAAATTTTATCATTAGGATTGTCTGCAAAATATACGTACAAGAGACTTCAAGTCGTCATCTTCCACGAAGTACTGGTTTAAATTTAGGTGAAGGGTTCAAAATAAGAGTACAGCCGCCCATAAATCTAATTACTCAAGATGTTCTCACATTCGCACTTCAATGCTACGATATTTTTGACGTAAGAGATAAAAGTTCACATTGAGTGTTGGAATGAGAGTTTGAGGTCTCATTAGGATATTGCGAATTCTGAAATGAGGGCAGCGCCTACATCTAAACGCTAGATTCCAATTATCATGGGTTGAGATTTTTAGGAAGCAGTAAAACATGTAAACGCTAATCCATCTTCAACTTGTCAAAGGTAAAGTAGTGAACATTTTTTGCTTTCAGAACCTAGAATTTGGCTTCGGTAATGTTCGCAATTGAACATACTCTCAAAGTTAAATAAGCATCTTATGAAGGAATACATGTATATCTTACATACTTTAAACATTACAATATTGTTTGGCATGATAGAGTCAAGCATTACGAAATGCGCCGCGCGTGAAAGTGATCAAGCGACAACATTTGTAGTATTGAACAAGCTGAGAACTTCAGAATAGCTTCAATTTAACTGCGTCGCGTTCAAGCAAGTGACTACGAGCTGAGAACTTCAGTGTAGCTTCAATAAGTGAAGGGAGACGCACACCACCAACATCACTAACTCAGTTCCCACTGCGACTTCTGGTCTTGTGGACCGAAGAAAATATTCCAGAGGACAAGCTCAAATAAACGCAACCCTGGGAGCCCGAGCAGCAGCTGCTATGAGTTCCTCGTGATCTCCTTCACGGGGAATTGTGAGCCATAAGCAAGGGATCATTCCAATAGCATTCATATTCTTAAGTCTATAATTCGGAGAGAATGTTTTTCAAGTTAACGTTGCTCTCGATTTTAGGGGGATCGTATCTTCGTTATGATATCAACGGCTAAAATCTCTTGCCTTGTTGCAGTGGGTAAAACTTTTGGCACTAATGCTTGTGACTCGAACTTGTAATTAAAACAATAATACGGGCAGTCGTTGTATGAACTCTATTGTAGAAATGAGGCGTTTTGGGTCTTGCAACTTTTGAATATAAAATTAATGGAAAATTTGAATTCGGTAAAATATGAAGTGATGAGTGCCAATAGCTTGCATTTTTAAGTATTATTTGCTGGCTTCTGAAGCACGGAAGCAGTCAACTTCGCTTCGATGTATTATATCATGAAATTGAAATGATATTTTTACAACCTCAGCAAACAAAAGTCTAAACATGCTCTTTTTCTCAACTCATCAAGTTTCATTCCGGTTTGACTGGAGGGAAACTCACTACACTACAATTTTCAACTTACGGTCCTCCGCCAAATCCGCCACCGAAACCACCTCCACCTCCGGCGTAGGCGGGACGACCACCGGCACCTCCGGCACCACCACCAACGCTCACGCCGGAGAATCCACCGGCACCAAAACCGGGACCAGCGGCACCGCGGCCACCGCTGACGGAGGAGCCTCTGCTTCCGCCACCACCGCCGCCGCCAAATGGAGGAGGCGGGCCGTAGCTCTGCTGGGGGGTGGCGGCGGCAACGGCCAGTACGGTCGCGAGAAGGATCTGCCGCAGGGATTTCAATTAGGAAAATGATTTATCATGCACCAGAAAAGTAATAAATTATTCTGTATTCTAACATGAACTTGGATGTGAGCAGAATTGTCTTTTGATTACTTTTACGACGGGATGATTGTGTGGCATGCTTTTTTAAGTCCATTGGATTTTGCGCGGCTCATTCGCCTTGAAGCTAATGACGGCAAACTTTCTGCTCACTCGTTTGTTTCGTTTCTCCAGAGCTGATGATGCAGCAGCAAACAAATATTCTGAGCACGTACAGTATTTGCTGAAATTTTTGCAATTATAAATGAGTTAGACCATAGTATTGGATAGCCTGAATGCAATAGTAGGGTTTGAATGCTTTCAATAAGAGTAGAGGAATGCTTTCACGTCAACTCTATCACTTGAATATAGACAAAATGTCCATTCATAAATGTTCTAAATGCATCGAATGTGCGTAGGATGAAATTATTTTATTTTATTTTTTTACAGTACTCTGTTTGATAGAAATATTAAGCATTAACTTCATTTATGTTGAAAATATTTGATTGAACAGTTACATTTTTCTTTACTGGTCACAATTGCATGTCACTTCTTTTTTGCGCTGCAGTACGCCCATCGCTGCTTTTTTATACGGGAATAACCCTTAAAATTTGTAAGAATATTCAAAGAGAGCAGAATTATTTGAGTTGATGATCAATGATGTCCGCTACAAGAATTCTGAACATTAACTTTCTCAGTTAAGAATTTATTATATGGCTAGTGGTAGTATCATGTTATACAATAATATAATATAGTAATAATTATAATATTTGTATAATATAGTATAGTATTAGTATAATAATTCCAAACTATGTAATTCAAATTTTCCAAAATGTGGGTGAAAAAGTTGATAAAATCTAATTAGTTTTAAAAGTTAGATAACGGTTGAATGTCACCAGGTGACGCAGCAGTGCTTTTGAATTTGACAGCAAAGTGCACTGGGGGGAAAATCAGGACATGCACTCAAAACGTGAACATTTTCGTGAATTTGTGATAACATTGTGAGCTCTGTTGGCTAGTTCCAACGAACTGAAAAATCTAGATTTCTTTGTTACGAACTTTGATCAAATAATTTCCATCCACTGTTCAAAGATACAAAGAAATATATTTTTACCATGCAATGCGCACAGGAGTATTTTTTCAAATTTTTACTGTGGCCAGGCTGAACTAACTTGGTTAATTTGTGGGAAAATTTAGGAGAAACTATTTGCTGATTCTCATGGTAATTAAAGGTTTCCTATTCACCATCATGCATTCGTTTACTTTAAAATACTGCGTTAATTGAGTTACATGAACATTTAAATTCTCTGCTATAGATATTTTTCGTTACCGAACACCGCTTAATATCACAAAAATGCTAATTTAAGACAAAGTTTCCTGTTGAAGTTATCCTGTAGAAATGTGGGTGGCAAACGGATTTCCGGTAGCGATAGCACACACACACTCACACACACACACACACTCACACTCGCACACAACGGCCAAGCTGAAAAGCAAAAACTAGCTCGAATCTCCTGTAGAATTGGCCTCATTGTATTACGCTTGCTTTTCGAGGGAAGTGAAAACAGCGTTCAAAGAGTCAAGTTTTCAGGCTGGAGAAAATTTTCGCTTGGTTTTTTTCACTGTTCAAGATGTGTCAGTAAAGTTCTGTCCGTAAGTATTGTTTGAGCTCAAAATGAGTCGCCCTCAATCGAAGAAAATGTTTTAGAACTTTGTTATTCATGCCATTTTAACAGTAAGTTCCATTTTGTTTTTGACGAGTTGTGACTTCCTTTTTTGGTTACCATGTGAGATTTAAAATTCCCATATCTGTCGAAATTGTCATATTGACGGGTAAAGCATAAAAATCAGATTTATGAATGATGTGGTATACGGTTTATGAATTTCACCAATTTAAAACCAAATGATGTTACTGTCTTTAAAAAGGAGCGACTCGTCAAGGGATTGAGAAGGCAGGATGCCAACATTCGCTGAGGTCGTCGCAGTTCACTCTACTTTCAGATCGCCCAGCCCTGCTCAGCGAACGCCCTTCTTTATTCCGTTAAAGGGAAGGGCATTCAAACAAATGCCTAGGACTACTTCTGCGGTTCAAGTATTTGCATTCTGGTCTGAACGCATTCTCTCATTACCTCTGGGCATCTTGGCTATGTCTTGAAGGAACTTTATCGCGTTCCGTGCTTCTTGTAAAAATTACTTTCTTGATTAGAAGGTATGAGTGACAGAGGAAATATTTTCTAGTTAAATTTTATGCACGACGGTACTTTCTCATTTCTTCAGAGCACAGTCACGAAGCTCAGCTCATTCTCAAGAATTTTAAAACTGCCCGTAGGATCATGGGGCACAAAAATAGAATATGACAGCAATTTGACTCGCTCTCAGAATGAATCATTGAGTTATCGGAGACATTTGTATTTAATCCATGAAGTCAATAAAGATTATGGCCGGCATTTTTGAGAAGCAATGGGGGAGTTAAAATTGTTAAATTTTTACAGCTTTGATAAAAGTCATTCTAGATATGTGACTCGGCACTCCGAGAAGCCTCAGAGGAACATTAGTGACTTAACACTTTGACTGCGACGTGAGCCACCGGTGGTACACGGAGGGAATTTTTATAATGCTGCTGACCGATAAGTAGTCATGAACTCAATTGCTATATAAACTAAATCAAAACTGAGCGAAGGCACGATCCAGTTAATGTTTGCTGTTTTCAACATTGCTAACTACAATTGACTTTAAATTTGAGTTGAATATTGAACTTCAACTTTACTCGTCGCAGTCACAGTGTTAAGCGAGTTTACTGCTCGAAGAAATGATTGTGAAGGAAAAACGAGAAAATCTTCCACGAGATCAAAACCCCCTAAGTTAGCACGGCCTCTAAATTATTATTGGAGTTATCTGCAAATTTTTGCGTTGGCTTACAATAATTATTTATGCAGGAACAAAATTATTGCCTCTCCGTTTATTTGAATTCAGATATGAACATGAAATTTTCGAGAGTACTTGAGGCAAATGAGGAAATTGAGTTAGTTGTTTTGAAGAATTAAACCGAATATGGTGCTGCGTTTTACTGTGAGTGAAACATTCCTGAGCTCCTCAGTCTCTTAACGCATGCTGTAATGTGACTGATGGACTGACATTAAAAAAATGAACGATGTGAGAACGTTGCGAAATACAAAACTGGCGCACCATGAAGGAGCACAATAGATCTTCGAAAAAAATATTGCACTGAATCACAAAGAAAAATTGAGTAAATTGAGTAACGAGCATCACACCCACACATCCGGACTCATTTGAAAATCTCTCATGAAAAAGTGCATTTCATTTTAGAGCAAACATAATTTTTATTTTGACATTCTTGAATATTTTTTGAAAGTACACTATTCCCAAGGAGGTTACTTAGACTGCCTTTAACATGAGGTAAATTTAACTAAAGTTGTTCTGTGAAACGTTCCATTTAAAAAAAAACGTGAAAACTATATCAGTCACTTTTCTGTTCTTAACCACAGAGACAAAACAAATGTTTCTTTTTTTTCTACACTTGAATTTAAGAATTCACGATGCCCGCAAATGCTGTTTGTATTATCGATGCTGATAAGCCCTATCTTCCTCACCGAGTTCATGTTTGGAGCGGTCCTCGTGTGTCTTATCAGAAGGAGATGTGGGAGTCGAGTGAAGAAGAAGCGGCTTCCCGCCCCTTATATAGGCGGCGCTGGGCCACTTTCACTCGCTGAGGGAAGACTTTAGAGGACGCTTCTTGAGGATGAGACTCAGGAGGGCAAGGGAGAAAATAAAGAGGGATTGTGCAGAGGGTGCAGTGTTCATGTTTGTGCCTGTAATCTAATTTTAAAAGGTAAAACTTTATTTAAAATATTCATGAGCAGTTTCTTTTTCTGGAGATCTTTCAAAAGCGTTTTTCAATGGTAAGATTCCCGGATTTTCTGCTAAAAAAATCTGAACTGAAATAAAAAATGAAGACTGAATGAAAACAAACAGCAATTAATGTGTTGGATATCGAGTTTGAGTGAAAATAGAATTAAGAATAGGCTCAATATTTTCGTGGAAATCATGTGACTGAAAAATGAAATAAGGAAGAATTATCATTCATGCAGGTAAACACGACATACAAATTATATATTATCAATACATAAAACCATAAAAATAATTTGTTAGTAAATATTGTACATAAGGCAAACAGATTCACAGCTGCCTCCTCCGCATACCATGTCACCCTCAACATCTTAAGAAATACAAAATAAAATCTAGTAAGAAATACCCAACAAAATTAATTAAGAAATACCAAGCAAAATTAATTAAGAAATACCAAACCAAGTGAATTAAGAAATCCCAAACAAAATTAATTAAGAAATACCAAACAAACTTGATTAAGAAGTATCAAACAAAATTAATCGAGAAACACCAAGCTAAATTACTTAAGGAATACCAAGCAAAATGAATTAAGAAGTACCAAACAAAATTAATTAAGAAATACCAAGCAAAATTAATTTAGGAACACCAAACCAAACTTGCTTCAATTTTTCGATTTTAATGCAGTTTAGAACAAAGAAGACGAGACCGCGCTCAGCATAATGCAAAATTCTTCAAAAAAATTCAAAAATCGTTGATTTCATTTCCACGCGTCACATGCAATGTGGTGTGCTTACACAAACGAACTCATTATTCTGAAAACTCATGACCACGTCATTTGTTTTCTAGAATTCCCTTGTCTGAAATGAAGAAAAACTCCTTCTATCGTGTTTTTCATTGACTTATTCCGAAATCTTGAACCCCTTTATATTGTCGCTTATTCACAGAATAATGATTCATGAAATTTTGAAGTCGATTCAATGATTATTGTTCCCTTCAGCAATTTTCAAATGAATAAAGTAAATAAACTCACCTGAATTTCTTACATGAATTAAATATTCTAGTGAAATACCCACTCAAGCTACTATATAATTTTTCTCGCTTGTTACACTTACAGTGAAATTTTCAATTGACTTAATACTGCTGCACGCTAAACACGCTACTTCATTTAATCTACCTCGGTCCCACACTGCATCGGTCCTGCACTGCATCGGTCCTGCACTGCATCGGTCCCACACTGCATCGGTCCTGCACTGCATCGGTCCTGCACTGCATCGGTCCCACACTGCATCGGTCCTGCACTGCATCGGTCTTGCACTGCATCGGTCCCACACTGCATCGGTCCTGCACTGCATCGGTCCTGCACTGCATCGGTCCTGCACTGCATCGGTCCTGCACTGCATCGGTACTACAGTTGAAGTCACGTCTGCTGAACAAAGTTTCAGTATCCGTATGTGTGCCACGAACGTCGAACATAGATGCTCGCCAGCTTGCTTTGTGACAACGAATGTAACAAGTCGTAAAAAAGCGCTCGCCCTGCAGAACTTAATGCAATCAGAAGGTGTGACAATAGATTATAAATGTCGATATCAGATTTCAAACTATTCTAGTTTTTTTAAGTTCAATACGTGGGTGAAATGGCTGCTGATATCGGTAGGCGATGAAGTATGGCGCTGCCAAAAATGAAGGGACATTTAAAGTTAAGTCCAGCAATGACCGTCAACGATTATTAGCACTCTAATGATTTCATTTTTCGTTTCTCTCTCATTCATGAATTTTATTCTCCTGCTTCATTTGGTGTTCCCGTTGCAAGCAACCGAGTAGGTCATGCGGTTTGCAAGCAGAACACGTGACGAAGGGAAAGGCTGAAGGTCTTTAGGTTTGATTAGCAATAGAAAATCTTACTTCCATGGGAAAAATGTGTGAGACGTCGAGAAGCAGTCATGCTCGCCTTGTGTGAGTGACGGAATACCTGAAACCAAAAAGGAATGTGAGATATTTTGCTGTGAAGTTTAAAGGTTCACGTTTTTCTTTCTGTATTGTTTCCAGAAAATATCCGAAATGTGGTAAAAAATCAAGGCGACTCAAAATGAAGTGTTGAAAATAAATCCAAGAAAAAAATAAAACAAACGAATCCTGAAATGACAAATTTTGCGTGAAATTTGGAAACCTATGCTCTTAGATTTGGATGACAAAATAGAAACATTGCTTTCAATTTTATATTATTCAGTGATTAGTCGTTCGCAAATTGCAGTTTGAGAATTGTGGCACGTATTAAGTGTAAAGAGAGACAGAGGTACCGAATCATTAGCTCCGCCAAATAAGATGTCGCATTCGTACTAGACCAGAAAAAAAGTAAACTATACTCGCACTCAACCGCAGCTCTCATGGTCCGTCAGTTGAGAATTTTAGTGCAAAAAAAAAGGATATCAATAAAAATCAAATTGTAGCTAGTAAAGGTAAGAGAACCCTTTTAGGCCATTCATTTTCAACTTGTTAAGAAACAAATATGGCTTGATAATTTTAAAGTAAAAAATAAAAAGTATTGTGGCTGTGCAGTGGGGGACATACGTGCTCACAATCTTCCCAAATTGAGTTTGAATGACTTACAAGCGCTGAAAAATCTTCGAATGAACCAATCAATACGTATTGAAGTTAGAATACTTAATCCATGTGCAAAAACAAGTTAACTTTAAAGGCAAAAAATTGAGAAACATTTGCATAATTGTTAACTGAGATCAAAACATTGACAAATTGACATGGAGACAATAATGGACCGAGTAGTCTTGCTGTGACTCGGTCCAAAGAATTTCCTCAGATATTTTTCTATTAGTATATTTATATATTTTTTTAGTGCTGGTCGCCAATTTTAATTAAAATTAATAACTAACTATTCTAAAGCTTCGGCATTTATTAGAAGTTTAAGTGAAATTTGGTTGTGACAAACACTTTGTTCTTTCTGAAAAGTTTGCATAGCTCAGTACAGGGAAACAGGGATTATGAATTAACTTTGACAGCAAATTCTAGAACATAATTTTGTTGAAAGATTTGATCATCTTGTTGTTTAGTCTTGAATACTGAGATTATTCAAGAATTTAATGTACAATTCTTGAAATTTTTTGTGTTCATATTTTAGATATCTATTGTCTGGAAAACTCCCAATTATGTATTTTCCTATGCGATGCTCCTAAGGTTATTGGCGCCTCGGCTTCTCCTGGGTGTGAAGTCGCTGGTAACTATTCCTTATTTCTAACATTGACGCCATATATTTCCCTTCCATGAAGAAGAGTGAAAAATTTTAAACGAAATCATTTCCTTCATAACCATTGCATTTTCAAAGTACTCTACGGAAACAAATTCTGAACAAATTGAGTTCATTTTGTCTTTGTGTCCATGCAGACGGGCTTCATTTGTTTAAATTCTTTGCATGGAAAGAAAAACAAAATTTTAGAGAATTCTCTACTGAGTCAATTATGAAAAAAAAGTGTTGGCTCGAAAATTTGCAATTTTAATTAAATTTTGAAATTTGGAGGTCCCTTGAATTTTCAAAACTACGATAGTTACTAAAAGTTTTCATCGTATTTCGGACTCTACTGTTGAATTTTATCTAAGCAATGTATTTTCCAGGACAAGCACAATGTTGAAACGTCAATGAACACGTACGTACAGACAGTGACTCAGTTGGATGAGTTGTACAAAATATAATCAAGGGGCAAATTGGGAAGCCTGCATGCCCTGCTACGCCTATTTTCATTGTGTAGGCTGTGAAGGCTGTCTTGAGCATTCTGTCACGGTCGGGAGCCAAACTCTGCCATTCAGATGTTAATGAATCATGTCCTCTGCTTTCCTTAAAACGGGATTTAGATGCATACATATGTCAGGAGGATGTGGGTGTTAATGCTAGTCAGTGCCCACAGATTTTCCTTTGTAAGTAAATGAAATAAGTAGGCGTGTAAAAATCGAATTACTTTCCTGAGAAATCGTTATTGCAGTGATGGAAAATCAAACTAACTTTAAAATTTCCTTGTTAATGTTGATGAATGCGGAAATGACTGACGCAAGAAATTCGAAGTACGCTAATGATAAAATCAGTAAGTTTTGAATGGGAAGACTTTAATTTCGGAGCAAAATACGAATTGGGAAATGGAAAATACCTTCAAGTATGTCCTGGTATCTGATGCCATAGAAATGTTATTCTCTGATTTGGCCCTCCACTTCCGCTCTCGTGAAGCCGTCGTGAAAAGTGATCTTAATCCGCACATCGAAATTCAATCAGACAACGCTGAAGCTCTGAGCTGCGATGCTCCAGTTATTGCTGCAAAAGCGTTAACGCAACACGATGGTGTTACGTGCGGCCTTGATTTAGAGAAGGTCATCTGATCATAGTTTTACGTGCGTTCCATATGATAGCAGATCTAATAATTGTTCAAAAATTCTATGGCGAATTTTTTCTCACTAAGAATGAGGGTAGATCTTAAAGAGATCGGGTTCGATGATGAGTATCATCACTATTATCGCATGATGTAGAGTGTGAAGGGGAAAAATTTGTGTTGTGTACGTTTGAGTCATTAAATATTGATACGCAAGTCTTTACGCCTGTTTGGGAATTCGACGCCGTTTCGACGGGAATTCAACATTTCCTAGAAATATAAGCTAGTAGTAAAAATATTTCTTGATATTTTTCCAGCTTTAAACCTTGTGAATTCCTCAGCTGGCCTCGAGTTTCCAGTACATTATTGAACACAAAAGCTGTTTCTTGAGGTTTGGCATTTCAAAATCGAAGAAAATCTTTCGAATATCTACGTAGAACGTTTGAAAAGCCGTGAGGTATGACCTCAGTCGCTCAGGTCTAGGAAGAAATCACAAGTTCTTGATTCAAGTGCTGCAGAACACGGCAGCCTGAGGCGGGCGGGTCTGTGTCATGTACCATCTTTCTGTCGCCCATGACAGACCTCGCTCTCCTCCAAGGCATTCTAATTATTCCTTCTATGAAACAACCTGAGGAAAAATTCGTAATTTGCTAGAGAAAACACTGCTTAATTAGCTACGTTGGACCAAGGACAAAAGAAGTACACGAAATTTCTTCACGAAGTTTGTGGGAGAGTAGGTGACAAGTCGCAAGTAAAGTTCAGCCTGCGTTACCTGAGTTATGGGCTCCGAAATCGTGCTGCTACGTGATGCCAAGGCTGCTGCTTCACGCTCCACGATGTGTGCTCAGAATGAAATGACGTTTTAGTCTAAAAGCCCGGACATGTTTTCCACACCGACATTTTCTACTAGTTGGCCGAGAGCAAATTGAGTTCATTAAAATATTTTCGACAAATAAAAATGTTAACTGAAATCTCCATCCCTAAATCGATGAGACTTTGCTCACGTTGGTCTGTTCACGAGCACGAATGAGTCGAATGTTTGTTAACTGCCATGGATATCTGAGCTTTCAAACGTTATATCTATCGAATTGACCACTTGTGAATGGGATATAAGGAGCAGTATTTTTCGATCTGTAATGCTACGCAAATTGCAATTTTATATGACGATAACTTTTCGTGAGGATTATTTACAATCTTATTATCAATCTAGACAGTTTTAGTTCACTATCTTGTGCGAATTCCCTTCGTGAAAAAAGGAGCTTGATGACTACGAGTTTGTTGCAGGGTGTAACTACGAGAGCTGCAGGACGTATCACGCGGTCAACATAACTGCCCGCAGAACATTAATGCCTCACAAAAAAAAGGATACAACTTAGGGTGGCGAGCTAATTCTGTTTCTTGGGCCTTGACCGCTGGCGCTTGGGAAATCGTAAGCGGTGTGTGGACGTAGCTTGACCTCAGAAATGACAAGTTCTCGGCGCGGTTCTCCCCATTAAAGGAAATTATGTCATTTTCCTGATTTCTGGAAATTCTTTTGGCTCGAAATTATAGTGAACGAATTTCAAACTTGCACTTTGCTAATTTAGACACAGTTTTTTGAAATTCCTTTGAATATTTTTTGGTTAGTTTTAAGTCGATAATCAGCTCCATAGCCACAGTTCTAAAATTATAATGAGCAGGACCATTATGAGCAAGTTGAGGAAATTTATTCAGAATTATTCAGGAGTTTCTTTACCTTTTTCATAGAACATTCCTGATTTGTTAAGGACTGATTGACTTCGACATCGAGGGTGACTCGTTGCAGGACTTGACACATTCTGAGGCCGTTCATGGCGAGTTCACTTTGCACTACCAGTCTGAGCCACACAGAAATTATACCGTGTTTTTCTGCCCATTTCTGTCGGCTCATGAGTGTGTGATTGGACAATGTTTGGGCGAGGAGTGCCTTGCTGCAGAATTTGGAAAGTTTCATCCTTTTGTGACCATGGGTCAAAAATCGAAATAGGATTCATATTCATTTTCAGGTGAACGAATTACGATGTTGCATTCTTAAATTGTAGCTCGTAAATTTCTCTGATTATGAACGCGCTCAAGTCAAGTGATGAGAAACAATTTATCGTTGCGAAATTCTTCAACATGACTGAAGAGTTATTTCAGTCCTGTACAACATTTCTATGAGTGATAAGAGACAATTGTTGTAATATCCTTTAATATTTCTGACGAGTGAAGTAAGACATTTCTATGAAAAACTTCGCCTCTCAGCCTGCTTTCGTTTTATCATATTTTCAATGACCGAGTCCTGAAGTAGGCCGAGAAGTTATGAAACTCTGTTTCATACCTGCCTTCTAATATAGATTGATAAATGACTATTATCTTTGACATTTGTGACTTTGTTTGGGAGTCAAAAAATTTGGCTTCAATTAACAAGCACAATTTTAGTCAGCTGTTCATAATAGCCTCTAGAGAAAGAATGCGCTAAGCTAGGGATACTTTAGAGCGAGTTGAGCGTTCTTTGCTATTTTTTCTTTTTTTGACATGCATTAAAATAGTGAAAACCCGCAAAACACGAGTTCCCTCAAATGATGAGAAGCGACGGTTGGAAGAACGGTTTATTTATCAGGTCTACATACACCTATGCAAATGCTTATTTTTGCATTCATACAACGTGTCTAGAATTCATAAATTAAAAACATGCCCTTGCTCTGACTGGAAGGTACATAGCAAAATGAAATTATATGTAGAATCATCGGATAAGTTCAGCACTCATGAAGAATTACATGTTATCTCTTCATATTTTTCATGTCTAAATATGTATACCAATAACATTATATCCTCTTCTACAGTCAGAGTGCAACAGAAAATTTTGTGTCGTTAAGGTGCGCATAGCATTAATCGGAAATTACATCCATGTTTCATCATTTTTATCACGTCTGAATAATTATACCAATAATATTCTATTTTTTCTTTTCATATTTTTCATGTCTAAATAATTTCACCAATAACATTACATCCTCTTCTACAGTCAGTGTGACGGAAAATTTGAGATCGTTATGGGGAGCACAGCATTGGCCGGAAATTACACGCTTGTCTCACCATGTTTTTCATATCTGAACAATTATAAAAACAATATTATGTCCTTATCACGTCTAAACAATAACACCAATATTATTTTATCTTCTTCCACAGTCAGGGTGAGACGCAAAATTTGACATCGTTATGAGGCGCACAGCATTGGTCGGAAATTACATCCTTGGACTGCTGTGAAATGAGAGCGGAAGTGTCCGGTGGTCACGTCTGCCGTAACGCTGCCTCCGGACTGCCTCCATTGCCACGATGATGACGAACAGGAAGTACGTTTGATCGTTTGTTTTTAGCGTTATCATGTAGGAGGGTTGTGCGCGTGTACGTCTAAAAAGATAATGCAGTAAGTCGGGGTAGAAAAATATTACACAATTTAAAAAAAATTGGGCATTTGAAGAAAAATTCTGAATGTGAACCCAGAAAAACAGTTCTATTTCAAGAGTTTTTGTACGTAACATGACGTAAGCTATCATTTAACTTTTCAGAAAATAGTATCACAATGCAAGTTCCCCAGGAGAGTTTTTAAACCAGTTTTACGCGAGAAATCGAGCAAAAATTAAACTTCAAGTATTGCTGCGCCCACACACCACGGTAAAAAATTGGAATTTCCGTAAAAGCTAGCTCTAGTTAAAAGCACTTTATCTTCAATGGTCTCGTCCAGCTCTTCAAGCATCACACAACCAGTTCACGCAGATAACCTTTCTCTGATGTTTATCCAGGCTGCTTTCATTGCCTTCCACCCAAAGATCGGTCTCCTCGTTTGCGAAAACGCCCCAAATGAAAGTGCCTCTCTCACACAGAGCAGGAGTTTAGCACTTCAAATCGCAGGTGATATCTCCGATGTTGACATTGTTGCTGCATTTCTCGATGTCTGGTGAGGGTGGAGCATGTTGGGTTGCGTACCAAGGCGGGATAGGCAATCCAATGTGACCGCACTCATGACTTCTTTTCTGCCTTCACGCAGTCAGTCTTGGGGCTTGTGCAAGCGCTGCTAAAAACCTGGAATATCTGAGCGCTTTTGAGCTCACTGCACAAGTTCTGCGAGCGTTAAATGCACCTCGTTAAAACGACCGCGTCGAATGAGATTACAATTAAGGAGGAATTCACTTTTAGATTCTTTTGTTAGTTTTCTTTCGTGTGTGTGTCAAAATAAAGTTGTAACCTTGGGAGTATTCTATTTTAGATTCTTCCGTTTGTTTCTTGGTCTTAACCCTAAATAATGGTCGAATTCGATCAGATTTGCATTTGAGCTTTCATCATATCATTAACGTTTTAAAGACTTAAAAAACTAAATTGACAGCACCATCAGTTTTCCAATTGCCTAGCTCCCTGTTGTCTCGACTAAAAGAAAATATCAGATTTTCAGATTAAAGTTCTGTTTTCTGCAAGATAAACATACCATTTTACGTGAATTTTGTTTGTGGTAAGATAAACATAACAATCTACGTGAATTGTGTTTTTTGTAGGAGAAACAAAACATTTCATGTGGACCCCAAACACCGCAAAAGCAACTACCAAAAAATTTAACTACCTAGAGAACATCTTCGCTGGCGCGCTGAGGCGTGAAGTTATGGACCGCGGTTGCAAATGTGGCGGTTTTAGTGATAAATGCTCTTGATAAATGCTATTGATAAATGTTCTTTGTTAAACGCTATTGATAAATGTTTCTTGATGAATGCTATTGATAAATGCTATTGATAAATGCCATTTATAAATGCTATTGATAAATGTTATTGATAAATATTCTTGATAAATGCTATTTATAAATGCTATTGATAAATGCTATTGATAAATGCTACTGATAAATGCGATTGATAAATTCTATTGATAAATGCTATTGATAAATATGATTGATAAATGCTCTTTGATGAATGCTCTTTGGTAAATGTTCTTTGAGGGAAGCACTTGAAATATTTCTTTCTGAGCTCTAATTTTTCTCGCAATTTTATGTTTTCATCTCCCAAGATTACTTGGGTCAGAAATGCGAGGTAAATTTCCATTTCTGATCTGTGCCAGTAATTGCAGCGCATTGCTTGTTTCATTCTTCTTTTAATTAACAATATTTCTAAATTGATGCACTTCCAACACCAGCGTTGAAAAATGTGGAGTTGAAAATTAGATTTTATTATATTCCTCGTATTCTGAATACGAGAACCCAGCGGACTGCTCTGTTGACTTTCTTATTTTTTAATCTTTTTCTTAGCCATTTATTTAACATTTTAGTTTTTATAGCCCCTATAGATACTTAGACAAAAAGTTACGGTCTAGCTATAAATATCAAGTTAAGTGGAATGAAACTTAGCTGCTACAATAATTTGATAAAAGAACAAATTCTTACATTAAATTATTTCAAATTCTGCCTTCTTAATCTTTACCCTTTTTAAGCGCTCTTTTATGAACTTTAATTTCAGGTTTAAATTTTATAGCTACTTCTTCACGTAGTAAATCAACAAGTTTCTCTTATTAGGAGATGATAATGAAGCCGCACCCACGAAAACCTCTTTTCATTTGCATAGCTTGTGAAACCTGAAGAAATCTGAAGCTTTCAACCTGAAAACTGATCTTTTTCCGCAGTGTCCAAAGCCATGGAAGCAAAAACTCTGGTGAAAAAGTTTGATATCTATGAACTCAAATTATCTTCATTTTGAGTTTTCCTAAGTGCTCGTAGATTATTCCATACGTATTCCAGTAAATTAATAATTACTCGTTCAGTATGAATTCTACTAAATAATTTCAGTGGTGCTTTAGAAAATTATTCCACACGTATTCCAGTTGATCATTTGATATGTTTTCAGCAGATTATTCTAAGGGGATTCCTCGTATTCCTCGACCGGAGTAATTTTTCAGGGACAACGAGGGCAAAATTCCTCTGTACAGACATCGAACTAAAGAATTGCTCTTGAATTTGCAGGCGTATCGGGAACTTGAAATTCAAGATACATGGCACAGCCCTCGCATATCGATGCGTTCTGTTCTCTGGAGTCCCAGCAGGCTTAAGCTTCACAAATAAAATTTTGCGCAAGGTACACTTGGTGCAAGGTATATTTAATTAAGTGTAAGATATATTTAGGGGTAGGTATTTTTTTCTTCAAGGTATAATGCACAGCTCTCGCATATCGATGCGTTCTGTTCTCTGGAGTCCCAGCAGGCTCAAGCTTCACAAATAAAATTTTGCGCAAGGTATTCTTAGTGCAAGGTATATTTAATTTAGTGTAAGATTTTTTTAGCGGAAGGTATATTTTTCTTCAAGGTATAATGCACAGCCCTCGCACATCGACGAGTTCTGTTCTCTGGAGTCCCGGCAGGCTTCAGCTTCACAAAGAAAATTTAGCTCAAGTTTATGGCTGTGCTTGACGACTGTTGTGTGCATGTGAGAAATGTCAGCTTCTCATGATTAGAATAGCTCATTATTCAGGCTGTCTTTCTACCGCATTTCTGCCTCACATGATTCAAGGTGCACGAGAAAATTCGTAAGTTTATGTCGTGCGAAAATACTTTACCGAGCACAATTAAATCAAGTTTTATTATCAAACGAAACTCATTTTAACCCTTTCAGGGAATGCATATTTTAAATATAGTGCGAGACACACGAATGAAACATCATATCCAGTGCTGGGCGTGAATTTTGAAGATAATTTCAATATCCGTAGCACGTCTCTCAGATTGCCTTAAATAGCAAACTCAAATCAATATACTTCTAACCGTCTTCTATAAGTCTTATTCATTGCACAATACACCTGCACCAGAAAGAAGACGGTCGGAAAAACGGTGGAATTTTAATGAAGAGGAAAATTGAGTAGGAATTTCAATTCTGAAGAGGATGTGATCCCCAAAAAATTTGACAGCAGGTGCAGCGAGCTCCGATGTCGTCTTGCTGAGACCATTGGACTGAACATCTCCGTCTTGCTGCTTAAAAATTAATCAGAAGATTTGGACAGAGTTGGAGAAAAGCTTGCGGAGTAGACTAGCTCGGAATACTCATGAAGAGTTCACATAACTAAACAAAGGGAAGGTTATTTTAGACCATTACAATAAAAATGATCGATTATATTCCGAAGTGCAGCTACATAATTAAATATTTACCGAACAAAGTGGCCCTAGAAAATCGAGCATTTTTACTTTTGATTCAGTTTGCTGGTATCAACAGGTACAGTACGTGTTGAATGTGAGTCAATCATTTTATAATTGAAAGATGCTCTTTTAAAATTGTCACGGGAAATAATATTTCTCTATAATGTATTTCCTATGAGAATTATTTTCGATTTTATGACTATTCTACTATGACTCTTTACCCTACTTGAAGATTTGGTGGCATCAATATTAAATACACAAGAAGAGTTACGTCCGAAAAATCAAAGGTTAAGATAATTATCCTCGCTATTGTACTAATTAAAACTTTTCACGACCATTCCTCAAGAATGAGGCGCATTTGATTACGATTTCTTCCTAATCTCATGCCGTAGAAAGTGCGTGGAATACCTCATTGTTTCCCCCTTTCATGGTTTGGCACACAGGTTATAGATGTCAGCTCCAGGCCGCCCAAATGTAAGAGCAAAAATGAAGCAATAATGATGGAGCCATAATGTACAGTAAGCGAATATTGCTGCAGAATTTATTTTTAAACACTTCCTAATCTAATTTTTTCTCCACCTGCATGCATGTTTTTCGCCGTCTAAGCGATTTAAGCGATTAAATCGCTTAGGCGGCGAAAAACACGCATGCAGGAGGCGAAAAAGTTTGACTGGGCTTGAAATGGCAGGAAAACATCCGAGCTCTTTAGGTACTAAATTGTGGTGCCCCTCAAACAAATTTCCAGCGTTTTTTGTTCAAATGGAACAATTTTTTGACCGATTTTCGTCGTTAAAAATGGCGTCCTCGTGGCTTTTCTCTTTTATAAATGTATTTGATTTTCTCCGTACCATAAACTGACACAAGCAACGCTGTGCTCCATAACTCAGAAAATGAGTCATTCTCCTCAGCGTCGTGGCTCACGTCGAATAAATAAATTAAGTACTGACCTTATTTTATCGTGACCTGCGAAGAAAATATAATTTACGAGCGTGCACGCTTTTGAGCGCGATGCTTAATTTTGTCTTCTTTGCCGTGTTTATATAAGTTATTCTTGTGATATGCTCTAAAATGTTTGAAGGTTAAGAAACTTATTCTCCCGTATGACTTATTCCTTTATCCGGAACATAAACTTATTTTACCCAAAGCTTTCGAGCATTATTTTGACTATTTTGACCACCACAACTCGATCTTTGTTTCCAATTCCAAAGGAATTTGAGCAAACATTTGTAAGATATTTAGGAGCGCAGTTTAAAACTAGGGCTCAAAATAGCTCGGCAGTCACCTGGACCCGGTCGCTGGGACGCCGTTTTGCGTCGCCCCACAACCTGATAACCGAGAGCGCGTGGTCGCGCAGACGATAATCCAGGGAAGATAAGCTTACTTTCATCCTTCCAACCAGCATGAATCATCCAAACGAGGTAGGAACTACGCTGGCTTGAGCCGCGCTGCTGGAATGTAAAGTTAACGGAGTGGAAAGTGACTAGTGCAACTATAGGACGATGCGCGTGCCCAAGTAGGCATGACAGTACGAGGGCTTAAAACTTACAAGTTTCGTCAGAGCGAGAAACCACTCAACCGCAAACTGTTACCTTAACTTGAGACAAAACGGCTCTTCACCGATCGGTGGCATGTTTGGCCCCTGAAAATTATTGTTAGAGGGCTTTTGTCAGTTCAGATAAGCGGTACCTTGAGATCTGACCATGCAAGCATTCAAGCATGACCGTGAGGAGTCTAAGTTATCACTAGCATGATAACATAGAGCACACAACAACATTATCTGAAGTAGAATATCGGCTCCTTTTCATAACAGAAAATAACAAAACTATTCCAGAGAAGGTTTTCAATGTAATAATGATCTAGAAACGGTGAATTTTTTCTATTATCTGCGACATGGACTGCCTCATTCGAAAGATGGGATGTCGAAGAGCTTTTCCTCATGCAGACGATCTTTACAGCACTTGTACCATTACGTTCCTGCATTTTGCGCGTTTACTTCTCCCTTTGTGCTGCTGTCTCACTTCTTTTATGGAGCAGCTCATAAAGAATACGTGAGGCGTCATTAAGTGAAAACGAAGGGGGACTCGCGAGGGCGAGACGGCTAAGAAGCACTAGAGGTTCGAATGTGGGCAAGGGACACCAGCGGGACTACTAGTGAACCAGACACAAAAGCAGGACAACTAGTGAACCAGACACACATGCATGACTACTAGTCAACCAGACACACAAGCAGGACTACTATTCAACCAGACACACAAGCAGGACTACTAGTCAACCAGACACACAAGCAGGACTACTAGTCAACCAGACACACAAGCAGGACTACTAGTCAACCAGACACACAAGCAGGACTACTTGTCAACCAGACACACAAGCAGGACTACTAGTCAACCAGACGCACAAGCAGAACTCCTAGTCAACAAGACACACCAGCAGGACTACGAGTCAACCAGACACACACGCGGCACAGTACGAGGTGTGCCCGTGCCCGGCTGTCACAAGGAGCAAAAGAGTGACGATGAGGTGACAATTCGTGAGACAGCGGTGTCGTTCTCATCGAAGGAATTGCGACAATCGAGCACCAAGTTGCCCTAGATCGCGTGCGGGTGGCAAGGGCTCACTCTGCACCAAGACATTAAGAAGCGGAAGAACTGATTAGCTTCTTTGTCTGTACATCTCTCATAAACTGCTATCTTCCTGATTTGGGAAGAAATTTCGATAGAATTTACACACAGTTCACTCAAGTGACCCGGGAAGAGTAATCACGCACGTAAACAAAGATCATGTAAATTCTCCCAGGGCAAGAATGTGTTCACAGCAACACTCACCACAACAGGAAATTGGCGTCTTCTTAATATATCTAAAGTGTGATGTTAATAATTTGACAGCGTGTGCAGATTGGGTGAAAAATTCTGGGTTAGAGAAATGCGTGCAAGAAATACGATAATCAACATTCCCGTCCGTGAATACTTCTCAAAACTTGCTGATGGAAAATTGAGAAGGGGCTTGTGGAGGCTTTTCGGAAGTGACACCTTTGCTTGGGAGCGATTCTGCTTGGTTGTCGCAATGTGCATTTATAGAGCAGGGGTTATCCATGAGCTGTGACAGCATCTGAAGCAATACGAAAATTCGGCCTTTCGTTTTTCGGTCGTGTTTTGGCAAGCAACAGTTTGGTTTGGACATCAGTTGCTGCTGGTGCGAGGAAGCGGTGATTGTATATAGAGTATATTTGTATGATAGCGCCAGCTTAATGTTCAGTAGAATTATAGGGCAATGAGATCAAAAGAACGCCAATTTTTGCCCAGGCATGAAATTAAAGAATCGTCACATTTGGTAACAGTTTTAGCATTTAATTAACTGAGATGTCTCTCAGACACCCAGTTTCACTGAACGAGAATTGAAATTGTCTTGAAAGAACAACTGCTCATAATTACCTTTGAAACACAGCAGCTCACTCTTGATGGGAACTCTGGGAATTAACATTGCGTGAAAAATAACAAACATTCTGTTCAACTTTGATATACATTCCTTAGTTATTTTGAGGCGTTCAGCGTCTCCTCCAAGAAAGAAATTCCGCCACCCAACACAATAACTTCCAAGCAAAGTTATGTCTCCCCACATGTGAACTCTCAAGATTTCATTATTATTATATTTCCCGGGATAATTAAGTTGCGTCTCACGGAAGAAGCGTCTTACTTCATGCAATCACAAACCTAAAATGGGGGAAATAAAATACCTGGTGACATTTCGAACATCTCAATTTGGCTTTGGCAACATTCAGGGCACTTCAATTTATACATGGAATTGTTCTTCAGAACGCAATAGATTTTAAGATTATACAAACATGGTACAAGAACCTCCTGTGTGAAAACTTTCTCGGGAACTCCTCCGCTCTCGGAACACCTGTCGACCTTCTGTAGCTCTAGCCCTGTAATCACGATCTCAAATTTCTGAACCTGGACCTCGATACCTTTTCGATGCACGCATACGCCGCCTCGCTGGTGCTATTGAAGACGTATGCTAAAGCAGCTCGCCGACTCCCGCATGATAATTACATCGAAGTAATGCTGGCTATTCGAGTATGAAAAGTCGTTTCATGGACATTCGTCATTTCATCTCAGGCCGGCATTCGAATGTTCGTTCGTCCTGACATCGGTACCTCATAAAAATAACCTGCAATTTTTATCGAGTTCGGCTGACCCGAGCGAGGACGACCTGAGCCATAATGCTTTCATGTGACTTGCTGGCATTGCAGGTCAGTGTCAAAGTTCGCTCGGTTTTTTTGACGAGCTGAAGCAGACGAGTGACTTGTTCTTACTAGTCATTGTTGGGAATTTGAAGTTATAAATGAATAATGACTCTCATAAGAAAATAATAAAACTTTTACGGCTGCATTCCACAAAGGTTATGATGAAAAGGGGGTCGACAACGCGCCAGACGAGAACTGTAAGCGAGGAATTTCATCTCGGAAAAGTGAAAATGAATTTCAGTAAAAAGTATTCTGCATGAGTTTGAAAAAAGTTCGAGTAAAAGAGTAGACCATTTTTTTTGTCTCAATGGTTACCATAGAAATGCTTTGTGTTGAGGAAAAGCTCAACCGTTCACTGAGGTTAATCAATGTACTCGGTACATGCTTTATAAATTCACAGAATTATAGGCAATGGCAATTCCACGATGACAGCGAAGAGGGCAGTTATTTATTGCTAAGCGTGGTTTTTCTTGTCAGTTTGTGCACAGCCCCGACAATACCGTGCAATGGTAATGGCAACGCATATCCGTCTTGTTTGACAGGGAAAACATGAAATACAAAACATACGCGAATAAAAGCATTACATTAGTGGTTGAAAACAAAAACTTCATCTTCGAAGTTCACAAGAATAAAAGCCTTAGAATAGTAGTTTAAATTAGATTTCATCTTTGAGGTTCAATTTCCTCTGTATAAACCCACACGGTTTTCTGCATTATCATACAACCTTCGAGGTATCAGCATAGATCATGCCTTGTATTGAAGTGCGTCAGTCTGCGCTAATACAAACTGTTGTAGGAATGAACATGCTTTTTCATGGCCCCGCTACCCTAGCTGTGGACACACACTGCTCGGTACCAGAATTAAAATTACTGGATATTAATAAAAAATTTGATTCGTGCCATGTACCAACGAGTCACACGCCTACACATGTGTTAACAAGTCACACATGATGTGGCGATGGTTAAAACAACGAAACTGCTTGGATAAATGTTGTCTTCAATTTTTTCATCTCTGTTGGGAACTATTTTTTTATTGTAAGAAAACCTCGCCTCACACTTAAACTGAAGAGGAAAATTTCCTTTAACCATAAAAATAGTTCAATTTGTATATGAAATACAGCATCAAGTTTTATTTACTGTGGTAAATATGTAAAATTCTCACTGAGATGAATTAGATCTATTTTCTGACCTACAAGAGATACTAGTGTTAAGATGCTGGTAAATATGGCAGGTTTCAACATCTCAGCCAACATTAATTACGGTAAATTAATGATTAATTTCATGCGACAAGTCTTCTAATTAGTTCTTCCATGACGAGCGCACTATATTTTTACCAATTATTATTTTTACGACCAGTTTTTATTTTGAGCCTTTTCTTTACATAATATTTTGAAATAGACCAAGAAGAAAAGTCGAGGTGTTGAAATCTTGGAAGATCATGTGAATTTTATGAAGGAAAATGAATAAGATCCTTTTTGTAATGATCCATGTTATGTTTTTAAGTGGCGGACCTGAGCAGTGTTTCCTCACACGCTCATTAGCAGCCAGCACGATGTCGCTCTCTACAATCCCACCCACTCACACCCACCAAACATTTAAGATGCGTTCTCTTTCTTATAGCCTTCACTCTAATTTTTAATTAATTACTTCCAGCTAGCGTCGTAAAACTTCTGATTTACATTGCTATTTAATTCTGTCCCCTTGGACTCCTTTAATTTCACAGTATTTTTCAGCCACGAATAATTACAGCCGCGAATGACGCTGATTGGCGGGTAGCGATTTAAGACCAGAATATAGAGCTAGGTTGAAGCCGTCACCTCGACGAACGCTAACGAAACTCTACGAAGCAAAAGTACGAAAACTTCTCGGACTCGAGAAGAATAGAATAAGCTTCCTAAATAAAAACATGGGTATCATCTGCAGCTAAATTAGAGGCAGTTCACTGAAAGGACCTGGATAAAAGAGAGTAAGTTAAACACAGGGAAGCTGAAGAGAGGTCAGTGTTTCATAAAGAGGAGATTTTGACCCCAACGGTCCGAGAAGTACGAGTGGTCGGTCGGTGGTCGTGAGGTATCTCGTGCTGGTTTCGTGCAAACCAAATGACTCAACGCAATATTAATTCATTATTCAACCTTGGGTCCATTATTGATTTTTGGCTTCTTTTTCGGTGGTACATAAAACGATTAGTCATCTTCTGCACGCTTTCGAAGCTAAGGTCGCTGTGTTGTGCAGTGGGAGAATGTGTCGAACATGGTTCTATCTCTCCCTCGCGTCTTGAGTTGTTGTTGTTTTGTTTCAGTCGTGATAAACTTATTCTCAATCAAGCCACAATTACATTGGTCATGGCCAATCAGTCCCGTTGCGCCATTTCCCTCAGAACTGGCGCGATAAATTCTAGTCTCAATTTATAGCTGGCGATGGAAAAACATTTTTTCGTGAGCGACGCGTTGGATTGCAAAAAGCAATTCCAATTTTGAAAAAACGTAAATTGTTTTTCATGTCTAGAAGTTGTTTACATCATTAGGTTTTCTTCATAAATGAATATTTACTCATTTAATTTTGTGAACGAGTCTCGTAAAGATGTTTCGTTTAGAACTTAAACTGTTCGTCTTCACGAACCATTTTCCCCTCGTGACGTCGGTCATGAGCCCGATAACTGCAATACAAGCGATGGCTCCTCCAAATTACTCGCAAAAAGTCCTGTAGTGGCTCTTCTATTCACAATAAAAGGCTTTAGACACAATAGTACAACTGCACAAGTCAGTTTGAATAAACGAATTCGAACTTTTTGGAGTTCTTCAAAGTGACTTGAGGAAATCAGAATTATTGTTATTTCTGAAATTATTTTTTGAGACAAAGTGGCAGATGATGGTCTCGAGACACAGACTCCAAGGTGACTGATCGAAGACTGTTTGAAGAATGAAGAACAGCATGCAAGGGCACATTTTGTCTCAATTGACTGGAAAGAGCTAGACTGGGGAGGATAGTTTCAGCATAACTAGGGAGTAAAGCAAAATCTATTCCCGCTTCAGAAAAATTTAAGAGCTAAGAACCCGCGAGAGAAATTGAGACGAAGAAGATGCCACTCAATCAGGCAGATATCATTTGAATATTTCCTCTTAATTTCATTCGCTGCAAGATTTGAAGGCATGAGGGAGTTAAGAGAAGTATTGTTCTATTTAAAAATCAGCATAAATAAGCTTCTTTAGCGAATTTTCCAAATGTTTAACTGGCTGTTATAAGACCTGCTCACTCATGAACCTCTTTAAAGCCAAATATATAATAAGGAATTCAAATTATGGATTTAATTATGAAACAAAGAGTTATCGTTTCCGACAACACTGTTAAACCAACTAATACCAGTTATATTTTGCCTAACTAAACAAATGATACAAAGGAGTAATTGAAGTGAAATAAAAAACTGCAAAAACAACATACAGTTTCACTCGTGCAGCTCGTTGCCTAGCCAGCTCGATCACCGATACCAAATGGCAGTGAGTGCAGAAGGCATGCTATACAAATGAGTGCACCAGTTCATTACTATCAGTAGTGAAGAGAATAAGGACAGTATGTATCTCTCAGATATTAGGCCCTTATACTCGTGCCTTCATTTTTCGCATGACCGTTAGCACGTGACGATAATAACCGTGAATTTTCATCCAAATCTTGGAAATGATATTATTGGCTGCTTCTCTCTTCCTTGCGTGCATGATGTGCACATTCACTGAGGATATCCGTCCTTGACATTACCAGGCATGAGAATGAACGGATGAGGGCAAAGGAGCGTGAACACCGCCTCTTGCTGATGACTTTGATGACTTTGTCCCATTGATGACTTTGTCTCCTCAGCTTCGCTGTTCCTCACCCTTAGGTTGCAGCTTTTCTTCCTCACTGAACTTTTGAACGCGTAAGAAAGTTATAAATTACTTTCCTGTGCATCTTTAAATCGAAATTGATACGCACAATCTGATTTATGCGCAAAATCTGACCCGGACTCCGGAATTTTCTCACTGGGTCACTTCCATTCCTAAACTATTATGTTTGCCATATTACCTACGTTTTTTGTGCTGTGGCATTATCCCATTAAGAATGCCTGATTATAGATGTAATATTTTTTTATAAGTATTTCGAATGGCTTTAGAGTGTTTGTGCATCTGTGTTTATCAGGTATGTGCACTTCTGAGGTGTAGGATCTCAATGAGAAACAAAGGCTAGAAACAGTCGCTCATTTGAACGTGAAATTAAATCTTAGCATTGACTAATTATCTAGGGGAAACATTTCCATAATAAATACTGAGGTAAATAAAATTACTTGGCTATAGACAGCGAAAATCATTTGAACAATTTGCGACTTGTGAGTTGTGTTGCATTAGACAGAACACTTGTTTTTATGCGCGTTTTATCCCTCTACGAAGACAACTCTACTATGTAAACGCTGCTCCATTTAAACTTCCGTCACTCGTGCAGCCTCTTTTCCTCGCTGAACTTTTGAAAGCGTAGCAAAATTATTAATTACTTTCCCGTACAAATCTACATGGAAATTTATGCACATGGTCTGATTTTTGACATTGGGACCATGAGGCACGTAGAGTATTTGTTAGTAACTTTGTACTGATAATTGTGCTTGAGGGACTTCAATGTTCTTACGAGACTGCAACAAAAAACAGCATTCCATGGGGCAAAATATTGCTTCTCAAATGCATCAGTGATAATTCCTATAAGACTTTTAAATGATAATCTGAAAATTTCTCAAAATTGAACGCCTTATTAATTTTTGCGTTTGGCAAGCTTGCTAAGGTGTTTTTGGGAAGGATGATCTCGATAGATAAATAATTGGTCAACAAATTTTACGAAGGTCTGCAACGGCATTGAAGCTGAACCTGTAAATCGACTGAAATCAATACCGTATGTCCCACAAAAACCCGAACCGAGTATTTATTTTCCTGTATCAGTAGTAATCAGAAATCCCGCATAATTTTGCTTGAAATTAAATGCTTATGGTATTCTTATGACGGTATTACTGATACGGGAAACTAAATACTCGGTTCGGGTTTTTGTGGGACATACTGTATAGAAACCGATGCGATGTAAATGAACATCAAATGATGCTGACGGTGACTCGCGCTTTAGTGTTGGTGCAAGTCGCGCTTAATCGCTTCGTTTTACCTTCATAAATGCAGTGGTAGTCGTGATACAAAACGGAGATAAAATCCATCCTGCAGTGAAATTGCTCCCTCTGACTCTGGCAATTTGCAGTCTTACGCTGTAGACGACGATAGTGAGCATTTAATAGGAAGTGTAAAAACACAAATATATTCATTTCATTTTGATTCTTGTCTTACACACATAAACAGAGTTTTTCCAATGATTTTTTGCGTTTTTATGGCGGATTTTCATTACTTTATTTTTAAAGTAAAGTATGGAACTACCCAACACTGCCAAACAACTGACACATAATGTCGCATTAAATAGTTTCCATGTAATTAGTCGTAATTTTCTGCCCAAACAAATATCGTTGTTAAGTTGCGAAAAAGAACCTAATATTTGGCATTCCAAATTTATTTCTATTCATGCTTCTTTTGTAAGTTTAATAATTGTTCTTCATTGAGTTTGCGTTCGATGTACTTTTAAGAGATCCACATTACACGTAGTCCTCTCACAGAGCTGCATCACACGTTAGGGCTCAACGGTGCATACATGATGGCTGAGTAGTTACAGAGAGCAGACTTTGTCTTTCTACCTAAATACTTTACATCTCAATGCCGCAAAAAATATGGAGATTTCCCTTCTGAAGTTTCAGGATTTTTGAAACGGCATGCATCCTACACGCATGGAAGAAAACCATTGTTAGTAATTCCTTCCCTTTATTGAAATAATTTCTTCACTAGTTGATCAGCGGTGGTGTGGGTCAACACATCCAAGAGCAGATAATGCTAACGCCACCGTATTGGTGTTGAGACATTCGGCTCTCATCAGCACAGCAAACAAAGCCTGAAAACCTTTGCTGTCGTAACAGTCGATTGTTGTTTTTGATGAACCTTCATTCGATTTTCTGCTAATGGAGCCGCGACTGGTCTTGCAAAAATACATCGCCACATACATCACCCTTGGGAAGTCTGTATCAACCGTTGTTTTTAAGCCGTTAAACCGTTGTTTTTAACCGTTGTTTTCAAACCGTTCAACCGTTATTTTCAAATGCCTGCGTCAAAACACCAGCTACACCAGCAGATAACCACATCAGAAGGTAACCACATCAGCAGGCACCCACATCAGCAGGCGCCCACATCAGCAGACAACCACATCAGCAGGCAACCCCATCAGCAAGCAACCACATCAGCAGGCGCCCACATCAGCAGGCAAACACGTCAGCAGGCAACCACATCAGCAGGCAACCACATCAGCAGGCAACCACATCAGCAGGCACCCACATCAGCAGGCGCCCACATCAGCAGCAACCACATCAGCAGCAACCACATCAGCAGCAACCACATCAGCAGCAACCACATCAGCAGCAACCACATCAACAGCAACCACATCAACAGCAACCACATCAACAGCAACCACATCAGCCGGCAATCAAATCAGCAGCCACCACATCAGAAGGCAACCACATCAGCAGCAACAACATGAGCAGCAACCACGTCAGCAGCAACCATATCAGCAGGCAACCACGTCAGCAGCAACCACATCAGCAGGCAACCACATCAGCAAGCAACCGCATCAACGTGACCGAAGCATTCCTAAACGCGTCTAATCCATCGAGTCAGCGGAGGCAGGCTTCAATTAAGTTTCTTCCACCGGTGGCGTGCGGTTGACGTGAGTTGTTCGGTGCCGGGGAAAGGTTAGAGTCTCGGCGGGGCAGATCGAGGTCGTCAGACCGACCCTTCCCTCGCGGCAGGCTCCGTAACAGCGTTAGGTTCACCTTGCCCTCCCGTCGCCTCTGTTGCGGTATCTGTGATCTTAATATTATTTAGGAGAGTTTCTCTCATATAGCAAACCCTGCCTGTAATAATAATCATAATGTGAACCCAAATTCCATTAGAAGAATAAACTGTTAGAAAATTTTTCGTTTATATTTTGTACGAGAATATGTTCATTTTTTAGGACATATATACGATGGCAGATGGAATTAAACAAATTTCCTCTTTCACTCAGTAGCTCATATTGTTGAATTTAATGCAGCCCGTACCGCAACGATAGAGAAAGGAGCCTGTACTTCTGTACCCTGCTATTGAATGAATTATATGTTGCTGGAAATATCACAGAAATAGTGGCGCCATGTCAGTGTTATCACGACTAGTTTAGAAAGAAAGTATTCTATGTTTATGACAGACGTCTCCCAACAGCAAGACCGAGCAGTGTGTTATCGTGTACTCCCAGTCTAACTTTTTCACCGGAGCATGCATGTTTTTAGCGGCCCAAGCGATTTAATTACTTGGGCAGCGAAAAACAAGCATGCAGGCGGCGAAAAAGTTTGACTGTGCTCCTTCCGTCATATATATCAGATGCCATGAACAAGCCTTGCATTCTTTGATGCATGTGGCAAACGTAAACTATTTTCAACTCGGAATGTACATCCATATGTACATGACTCGTGATTAAGAGTAAAATCGAAAACAAGAACTGTGAACTGTTTTCTTTTCTCAAAAATATCACATGCCTTCATGTTTTGTCTTATTTCAGTTTTATTGTTCGTGAACAACTAGCAAAATCAGCTTTAAGATTTTGAGTTATTTCAATAAGTATTTACAAATTGTTGCCTTCGCCAGGTTTGGGCTGGGCGCTGCGGTGCGGCGCTCGTCAAGCAAGTGAGCTTAACAAACAATAGCGGCCGGAAATTCGCGGCCTTTCTTCGTATAATGCCACACTTCTGCCTTTATGGCCGCTTATTTGCTTGTTTATTTTAGTGCGCGCCATTGTTCTAATGATATTCGGCGCTGAATTTAGAAGGCGATGTGGCTTGCGAAGCACAGGAGCCCTGGGGCTTCGTTTCGGTGATATTGGACTCCAATATGATGTAAAATTTCTCTTGTCATTTTAAGTTATGTTTGTGTTGTTTGTTGTCATCCGGTAAGATGATCGATGATGTAAAATTTCCGTTATCTTTTTTACTTCTGCTTGCGTTGTTTGTTATCATCCGAGAAGATGATCGACTGTTCTTCACTCGCTCGGTCATGCCGTCTGCTTCTGGCGTCTTGCTTGGAAGCAAGTTTTAGAGATGTTCTATAATGTGCTGTACTCCAAAAGGTGTGCACGATTTTCAGAAATAAAAAAATAATCTTGTTCTTCACTTATGTCCCTAAAATGAAGTCGTTGCACATGCTGTCATGAAAGACAGGTCAAACTTTCAAAAGTTACTCGCCAGGCAACTGAAGGGCTTTCAACGGATCGTTAGACAAAAATTTCACGAAATAAAACGTCTTAAACGTTTTGGCAGTAGTCTGCACTGCGTTTACACCGGCAGTCTGCACTGCATTCACACCGCCAGTCTGTACTGCCTCATAGCTCTTGGTTAAAATAAGTTAAATTTTTTTTCAAAGATCACTATTCCAGCTAAAATTTATTATCTCTCTTAAATGAAAAAGATTTTAGGTAAAATTCCTAGACCGAAAATATGATTTAAAGTTTGAGCGTTCTAAATCATAACTCTTTTTACATTATCTATCAAATTGTCGCATGAAATAATAACTTTAAATAGTGAGGCAAGAAGGAAGCTTTGAAACAGTATTAGCTGTTCAAAATATCAATGATAATGGAAATGAATTTTAGAACAGTTGAAAAGAAAATAAGGTCATCAATTGAGACTCTCCTTTAATAAGGACTCATGTAAATTCAAGCCTCATGCTTCATTTGAATGCAAAATGCTGCAATTCTTTTTTTTCCGTTGACAAACATTGTTGCTGTCTGCTTTATGTCATGAGTTAAATCTGCGGGACATTAAGTGACAAAAAACACTTAAAATGAGTTTCTACGTAGAAAAAGTACAAAAGTTATATCATTCGAGAAGCGTTTTACGATGTCGAGCAAATAAATGTTCAAAATTTCCCACGTGTATGCATGATAACTTTTTCCTCTAAGTAAATATTGGTAAAATATTGCAGAAATTGTAATGTTTTTATGAGCGCCGCTAATGAATTTTTTATGCGTTAATTCTGTTATACGTGAATTCATTATCACTGAAAAATTTAAGTGATAATTTTTTACATGTGGAATGTGATGTTGTAATCAAACTCTTCATGCAGAATGCCTTGAAAACTAATCACGGATTTTCTCACGATATTCACTTGATCAAATCGGGAGTTCAATCGCAGTTTAGTGCGTTTCTTGCCTCTTAAAATTATTTAAAACTTAAGTTTCTTTCGTAATGGCTAAAATTTCTCGTGAAACAAATTAAACCAAAATCTGTTTATCTTTTTCAGTCCTTAATGTTAAGGCAAAGGTTATGATCACTCTCGGCCGGTTAAAAGGTTAACAGGAGATCTTAATTCATTTAAATTAGTCGTAAATCTTGAAATGATAGGAATTCGGGGGATGAAATAACTGAGGCACGAAATAGGTCAAAATTAATTCAGTACAGACCGCTGTAGCTTTTTTGCTAAAACTTTCTGTCGCAAGAGCGAATGTTTCTTTCGTACCGACGGTTTTGGGCCACAATTATCTTTTGCTGCGACAAGATGAATTTGCGTAGACCAGCAGCAGTAACTGCTTTGGAATTTGCAAAATTGCTGTACCCACAGACTCACACACACACACACACACACACACACCGAGCAGTGAGACAAGTTCAGAACAATTCATGCAGGCTGAGGCTTCAGTTCGACGTTCAAAACTACAGCAAGCTTCATGCAGAATGGCATGTCCATCCTTCGATGGTCATGTTTCTGTAGGCCGGAGCTTTTGTACGTCCTGCACCAACTGAGGGCAGGCAGGCTGGTGCGTCATGCCAATGTGCGGCATTTGCGCATAGGTTCAAGCGTCGATGTCTTTTGCTTTCTTGGCCTGGATCACGAAGGTCAACGCCATGGGAATCCGAAGAGCAGCGAACGATATTAATGATAGAGGCGACAAAACGAGTTCAGAGTGTGCGGCACCTTTTGCGTTCTTTTTGTTTCAGCAACCTTGGGAGGAAACAAAAAAGGATGAGTCGTCGGAGTGTGCCAGAGCTGGTTCTTACTGAAATTGGCTCCTTACATCACTCCATGCACCAGTAGTGGACCTTCTGGACTTATGTTCTTGGATAAATATTGTACTAAGAAATCTCATTCCACGTATTAATTTGCGGCTGAATTGAGAGTAATATCTGTTAATTCAAGTGTAGTTCACTAAAGCTAGCCCAAGGATTGGAAAATTTGTCGGAGTGACTGAAAAGAATTTCGGCAATGACATAAGTTTTCGCTGCTCCGAGCTTCGATTGCAAAAAAGAGAAGAGGATGTCTCGCTTACGTTTGTGCAGAACAAAGGGTCCAGTGAGTCACAGAGTGAAGCTCGCTGGCAATGAATCTTCAGAGATCACGGGAAACTTGCGAAGAGCTGCAGTGCGACAAGCTCAGCATAAATCATTCATTAGGAGGTGTTAAGATGGACATTCTTTGTGGGAGAAGAATTGCAGGAACGGGCGGAAGACATCTAGGTTGACGTGAGTCATCTATTTTTGGGGAGTGTGCGTGAATTTGCTGCGTTTCCAGAAAATACGATAATCTTAAGTGGGGTGAAATACGTTAATGAGTAGTGCTTTATTTTTTAAACTAATGTGAGTTTGCCATTAGAATCTGCTGATCATTGTTACGTACCTGAGAAATCATTTTTCTCGTCGTAGGAAAGCTTTGGAGCTTCAGAACAAAGATGACACACATTTGAGTTCTGGCTCACTTCAGAACACGATCCAAAAAATGACAGGGCAAAACTATCTGGTTATGGTAAAATAATTACGCTATCACTAACAAAAAGACGATTTAATCTAGCAATTTTTAAAAATTTTTGATAAATTGTGTTGTACAGTTTTAAATGGAAATCCCTAGATAAATGATTTCATTCAAATAATATTTCTTAAATTTAAAAGTAACTAAATGGATATTTTAACCAAGAAATATTTTTATTATTGCCCTAAAAACCATTTGAGAACAATGTTAACTGTACGAGGACGATCAGCTCTGTACGAGTACGCATCGCATCCCAGAGTGTGTTCTGACTTACGAATTTTACACACAGGGAATTTTACTTACGAAGAAGTAAAATGAGAAAAAAAATCGACCAAAGCATAAGTGCTGGCAGCAGAGTTTATATGCAAGACTGGTAAAATATTTCTCGTTCTCATTTATTTCAACGGAGAAATTCATTCGTTAATATGAGGTTCAGATGAGGCTTTTCAAATCCAAGTCTCAAAAGCGTTATTTGCGCTCGGGTGAAGATTTGTTGTAAAAAACGCCAAAGGCCGCTTGATTTTTTGGTAAAGTTTTATAAGAAAGAGAAATTAATTTGAAAGAGTTCTCAATTTGATAGAGTTCTCTATTTGATAGAGTTCTCTATTTGATAGAGTTCTCTATTTGATATAGTTCTCTATTTGATAGACTTCTCTATTTGGTAGAATTCTCAATTTGATAGAGTTCTTTCTTTATAATACAGTCCTCTTTGATAAAGTTCTTTATTCATTTTTGTACCGGAAGGAAAATTCTCGTGAATGCACATCAATATTTTTTGACTAAAGTATTAGATGCTTTCTTGTTCTCAGGCATAATAAAACTTTCAAAGCTACTCATAAAAAAATGGGAGTTGATTCATGTATTTCTTTTTAGACAACCCCAGAGAGAGAAATCCAGAGAAGTTTTTGGAGAACGTGTCATTGGAGTTGGACATGTGGAGGAATGGCTACCCCGTGGTCCAGATCTCATCCCATACAACTTTTTTCTCTCGCGTTATTTGAAAAATAATGCTTATGAAACACCTCTAATTGTCTTGTAAGATTTACGAGAGCGTATCATCCACAATGTTAACGAGCTTAAAAAGATGAACCCAGTGATTTTGGTCAAAATTATGAAATCGATCAAATGACCTAAAAAACTAATATTTCGAATTTTCTCAAAAACTAGGGCCAAAATCGAAAAAGTTTCATGAGTAAAATGATTTTTTTTTTTAAATTACAAATTTCAGTCAAACTTCAGAACAATCGGATCAAAAATAAAAAATCACTGGTTTGGCCCCCTCTAAAGACAACTCTGAAATGAGTAGGAAATCGATGCGAGCAATGAGAGACCGATGACACAAGTGTCTCGCAAGCAAAAGTGGCCATTGGTTGGAATAAATGAACTCATCGGGGCTGGAATTGAAGATTTTGTGGTTATAGAGATTTAATGTTTTTCTATTAAAAATTAATCTTCTTAATTGTTTGCTAATTTCAGTATTCAGCCGTATTCAAGCAAATGATATTAGTGATTACGCATTTAAAAACCTACTCACGCAATGGAAAAAACACAACTTTGCTTTTTCAATAACAGTTCCTTTGTTATTATTCTGACAAAAAACAATTTGATTGGCAAAAGTAGACATTTCACTTTTTAAAAATTGAACTAAGTTCAGGTATCAATACTTAATGAGTAATAAATATTTGAAAACCCAAACTTTTTATGAAACACCCTGTGTTTACGCACTATAATAATTCTTTCAATTTAAATATCTCTTGTCAGCAATATTTTCAACTATTCATACCTATTTAAATTGTGTCAAATGTACATACCGCTCATTTTGGCTTAATAAGCAAAAATGTATTGCAGCAATGAAAATTGAATTTTTTGTGCAAGGAAATGCAATCAACTTATCACCGGGAAAAAACTGTATGTAGCTAATTTTTTACACACATATATACACATACACATACACAAGGTGATTCATGAATATGGGTCTTAAACGAATCCTTTGAAACTCTCTCAATATTTGAAAGATTTTAAGAACTATACTACTTTTTAAATCCTAAGAAGAACGATTTTTATCACGTCTTGAACACAATATTTCACACGTGCTACCCTCAACCCCCCCTGAACACATACAAGAATCAACGCTATAACGCGTAAGAATTTATATTAACCTTCGTATTAGCATATGCAACTCACTACGACGCTGGTGAGATCTGCTCCAATTCGCTGGATTTACACCTCGATGGATGCTCTGAGTATATATTTTTACCGTGAGCTTACCGAGAAAAGTCCACAACGTACACCAACATGAGGCATCCGTTCGAGGTAGAAATCCAGCGAATTGGACCAGATCTCGTCAGCGCAGCAGTGAACCAGTTGTGTAACCGCGCCGATTCTTGTTTGCCCTTAAGGAGCAGCACATGAAGAATATTGTACTCAAAAGGTATGAAAATAAAATTAGCATTTCCTAGACTTGCATAACTGCTTTGTTTTGTTTTTTAAAATTCATGCGTTATATTGGGGACAAGTGAAGATTCTTTTACGATCAAAATTTTTACGATCTATCTTTACAAATCACCCTCTACGCACAAATACCACCCCCCTGTAAGTATAAACACTACCAATTGTATGCATAAATACCACAATACCAATTTATTGTAGCATGTACAAATACCACAATACCAATTTATTGTGTCATGCACAAATACCACAATAAATGCCAATGTATAAATACCATCGTATACTGTTCATAAAATTCCGCCTCAGATTTACTAAGTCACTATCAAACATTTGTGTAAACAATTTCACCGTCTTTCCCAAGTGCCTCGCCCGAAATTCCGGCCAAGTTGCTTCAGTTAACAAACTTGCCTCCGAGAACACCACCAAATAAATTCTTGCTAACAACAAAGAAGGTTCGTTTAAGGGCTGAAGATCATGACCACAATATTCTTTATCAGATCTTGTTAATATCCTCATCGTCAAAATTGACTTAGAAATTCTTGTTCGTGTGTGTGAGAGAGGTGCCGATGGTGCAGAAATCGTTGTAATGCTGCGGAGGTAAGAAGAAATTGTGATGAGACAATCCAGCGAGATCAACTTCATCGATCTTGCATCATTGCAAAAACTGCCAACTCTGTGAAGTCTTGAGATTGCAGTGACCTGGTTTGAGCTCATCTAATTTTAGATAGCCATACTTAGCTGTCATCAGGGGGATGAAGCAAATCTTACTTTGCCTCTAAAAGCTTATTCATCTGCTTGACGAACTATTTTTCATTTTAACTAATTTCATCGCAAAAACAATTATTTTTCTATTGCCTTCTGAAACCGCTGCGTCGAATTAGGCTACAAATGTGCCCATAAAACTCACAAACCTGAAACTTTCTTTATTTCAATCTTTGTATTAGAATAAGGATCGATTAAGAGCAGCCCAATCAATGCCAGACAGCAGAAATAGGAGTCATTGACTCATTTTCTTCTTACAGTACAAACTAAGAAACTGCAGTGAGGCAGACAGTGCGCAAATGTATAGGGGAACGAATATTGTTTAAAAAGAGAACACACTGTTTTCATATCAGATCGTTTACACACACGACTTCCTGAGCTCATGGACGACATTAATTTCTTGCATCGCTCCGCAAGCAGCCAGACGCGCTTGCCATATGGAACTCTTTTATTTTTTATGCATGGGAACCTCACGAAAATGCGCCGACGTCGTGTGGCCGAGGGCAGTCTTAAGTGGATGTGCTCCATCCTTGATGGCCTACACTTTCACTTCCGCTTGTTTGTGAAGGAATTAATCATCTTCTCATTCCGGTTCTTTATGCAAGTTTGTAGTGAGCGAGATGCCTAACTTGAGAATTGGTCAAAGAAAGGGGAAATTTCATGCGATACGTGTGACTTTACACAACAGGCAACAAATTCCTCTCATAGAGAGTTGCCAACTTCATATAATAGGCAACAAGGTGTTCTCATAGAGAGTTACGCGATTTAGAGATACTAGTTTCTGGTTACACAAGTGCTAGTTACTAGTTTTAGTTACACAGCTTCCAGTGACTAGTTATAATTGAATTTAATGAACATGTGCTTTAGCATCTCTTGTTTTAGTAAGTGTAACGTATGCCGGAAATGCCAGTCGCAAATAAATGCAAAGTTTTTATGATAGTGTGAGTCATTAGGATTTTGATCTCAATTTCAAAAATTCTCATAATGTTTGTTTTTATCGCTAGTGGCATGCCCTGACCACCTCATTCTTCAGGTTCCACAGTTTCTACTAATTCCGCAAAAGTTTGATCCGAAAATTTATAGAACTTTATAATTATGGCGGAACTCAAGTACACATTGTACAATGTACACAAACTTGCTCTTAATCAGCAACTCTCAGCAGGAGCATCAGCGAATAAATATTAATACTTTCTGGGGAAAAACACGTTTAATTTCCCTGCAGGAGTTAGCAAGTCACCATGATAATGTGTTGAAAAGTCTATGCTTGAGTAAAGAGCGTTAGACGATAGTTGATGAAAATATTTGTTTTTGTTGTTTGTCAATGACGCAAAAGTTATTATACCAGTATATTTCAAAAAACATTAGACATGTATGTATAAAAATTATTACCCCAGTATATTTCAAAAATTTCGTTTCAGTATATTACGCTCTCTCTTGACCACATTACACTTTTCACAGAAGAAATTGTCCCAAAATGAAACCAAGTTTACATTTGACCCTTCTTGCATATAGTACGTTTTTTGTGAAAATATTAAAATAACATTATTTTCCATGCTTGGTTCACCGCAAGCTGAAATAAAAAAGCTCGAAACCTTCCTTGCAGTGGGGGGCAAAGAGCAGCGAAGGGTTGATTGCTTCTGTCTGACGCGCTGCCTTCCAGCCACCACGACACATTGCAACGAAACCTCACTGAATTCCTAATTATTTTCAACCTAATTTTAGGTAGGGGCATAACTTATCCGAAACTAGACAAGTACGCCAATGAATTTTGAGAGTATCTGCTAATATTGTGTTCTATCTTTCTGTAATCTTTCTAAAACAGAAAGTGAAATTTTTTTCCACTCGTTTCTTTTCAAGGTCTGAGGTTGGGGTTTGTTTCTATTTTGTATGTTGCAACCTCGCCGTGAACCGCCAAGTGCTCCACATCCTGTTCTCACTGCGGGCACAAATGACTATTTTTGAGCTGCAAATTAAGAAGAGTTGACTTTCCCGTGCAGTACAAGCAACGCTTTGCAGTCAGCAATAATTTAGTCGGAACCATCTTGAAACTCTCAAACATTTTTGCGAAGACTAGGATGATGCTTTTGAGGAATCACGCACGCTTGCACCCAATTGTTTATTTGCAAGTTTCATTTTGTGTTCTTTTGTTTCTTGAGCTCATGCTGCTCCAAATTATAAAAAATTTTCCGAGTATTACAGTAGATTCTGATAAAATTCTCATTGATGTTACGTACACACAACGCAAATAGAAAATGTAAAGAGAGAGAGAGAGAGAGAGTGACTATCACTAGACGAAACACAACGAAAAATGTAACAAATAATGCAAAAGATATCTAACGGGTAATAAACTCAATAACATTAAGAAAAATGAAAACACATAAAATGTTTTTCATGACTTCAAAGAGATTATTCGGTTTCGTTGAGTTAGATGATATTTTTATAAACTAGTCTTCAATAAATTACTTTATTTATCCTGCGGTTAAAAGGTGTTTCATTTGAAAACCTGAGCTCATCACTGAATTTTTCTCAAACAAGTGACGGAGGTGTGAGAATAATATAAGTGTATTCAAAACTAGATTTCAAAATTAGAAACGAATCATATATTTCGAGGCCAATAATTCAGCAGGGACTCATAATTTTTTAGAGAAGATGCAGAAATTCTTGAATTAATAATATAGTAAAATTTCTGGAGACTTACTAATTTTAGTTTTCCCTCCATTGTACTTCGTAGTTGCGCCAGCCTACTTTGATATATATAAAATAGTAACCACTTTTCTATATGAATTTCTCACATCATATGGATCGCTTTTCGTGCATCAAAAAATATCAATAAATTTCTTCAATTTTCAGCTAGTATTAACATGAAATAAATCAGAAAATTAGTATGAAATAAATGAGGCGCATGCTCATCAGTAAATATTTGCGAGCAAAGTAGTTAACAGAATACGAACGTGTCATGAAGCCTAATTTTACACTCTCATTTTTATTGCCTTATTTATTATTTTATCATCGTGTTTTCTCACGCTCCAGACCAGGACCGAAGAAGCGTCGCCTCATGAGGGACGGCCGATGCAAGAAAGAGGCAATTTTTTAGCCCGGAGTTGGGAAACGCGCAGACAAGACCTTGAATGTTTGCACGGGGGCTCCCGATGCCTCATTTCGATGACCGGAGAAACGCGTTCGGACCTTGCAAGAAAGAACGAAAGAAAGAAAGAGGGAAAGAAAGAAGGAAAGAAGAACAGGATATTTGCAATAAAGTTGATACATTAAATATGTAGGAGGGACATTACAGTTGGGTGGCACGTGATGAAAAGGTGGGAATATATTTCATGATGAGAGTTGTGTTGTGTGAAGGTATATTAGCGAACAATTTTGATTTTGATTGCATGTACCACTGGACTGTGACATGATCGCGATAATGAGATAATATGAGAATTTGATCAGTTGCCTGTGAGAACCTACGACCTCACGTCGCGAGGAGGTCGTGATCGTGTGCATTGAACATCAATATGCAGAGTTTATACTTCATGCAGGGAACATACATGAAGTTGCATGCTGAGTAAACGTAAAGTCAGGGCTGGGGGCTTAACAAGGTTGCAAAAACCTGCTTTGAAATCCGTTTGTTTCATGCATGAAGAGTTTATACGATGAGCTGACTTGAAAATGTAGACTGCGAGAAGGTTCTTTTGTCAAGGAAGTCAAGCAAGTGGTACGTACATTTGTGCGGTGTATGCTGACTGTATTCCATACGAGGCATTTGAAGTGCACTCATGGCTCTTGCTGTTCAACCAATTCAACTCAAAGAGATTTATTGAACACCTGAAACCAATTCAACTTGAAGAGACTCTGAGGAAGTACAATGAAGTTGGTGTTGTTGAACCAGTCTTATCAGGAAAATATTTGCCTCATACAAAAACAACGATTTGCTATCGATAAAGCCGGAATAACGACTCACGATGAAAAAGAAAAGTATGTCCACGATGCTTCAACAAATTGATGATACGAATGTAGACAATGGAGATATGAAAAGAATAAATGAAATTCAGGGTTGATCTGCAAAGTTTTATTATCGTATTTCATTAGTTGGCTGATTATATTTTAAATATAGACGAATTTACCACCGAACGTTGCAGAATATTTAAAGCTGAAGTTCTTCCGGGGATAAGAAATTCAAGGCTAAATTGTGCGGACTTAAAAATTTTCTTGTTATTAACTCTCAAAACATTTCTAATAACTGGAATATTCAAAGCATGAATTTATTCAAACAATGTAATAAAAAGAACGCTTTTTTGGGCTGAATTGACGATTGACCTTCAGTGTCAATGCACCATTGAATTTAACAACTTCAAGTTATGTATGCGGAAGGATATAACTTGCGTAAAAATTGCCTTACAGCTTGCATGTAAATCGCTTGTAGTTCAATGTGGGATTCAATCAAAATTGTGCAGTTTGACAACAGGAATTAAAAATAATTTTTGTGATGCGGAAAGACAATTTTCAAACTGGAAGTAAACATACATAAAGAAGCTGAAAGTGCTCAAGATTCAGCAGAGGACAACATTTTAAATGTCTCGGTGTTTTGGCGTTCACACGCTCGAGGTGATTAGTCTCTTTGTTTAAGTCGGCAGGATGAACTGAGTTTATCTCGACGATCAGGGAAAGTGCGTAAAAACTTACGGAAGAAATGCCGAAGCGTGAGGCAACCACATTGGAGAACCCGTCCCCAGAGTGTGGCAGGTATCCACTTTTTATTGGGCACACTTACATCATAGGGCTGTTAGAACACAACTTCATGTGGTGGACTTTATTTTCGTCTCTGAAAATACTCGCAACAAATCACTTCAGTTTCAGAACCCGCCGTATCTGGGGATCCACATTTTTTGAAGTTACATCGAATCAATATCAAAAAATGTGTGGCTCAAAAAGCGCGAATGATTGACACACAGAAAAAATTATCGTTACTGATGATGTCATTCTGACCTATAAATGTTTTGGTGCCGATCATCTGTTTGAGATAAGATATTTCACTGCTAAAAATTTGATGACTAAGATGTACGTGGATCCAACAGTCATCACAATTTGATAAATGGAAGCCAATTCGTACCTTTGAACATCTCTCATTTCCAAGATGCCCATGAGTTTTCAATAAACTTCATTTTTCAGCAATTCATGGAACAATGTAAAATAAAAAATGAAGCCATGAGGGGAAAACTTTTATGGGAATTCCAGACCTTTTCATGGAATTTTTCCTGAGATTTTGATCGCCCATCTCTTCTTGCTCGATGACTGGCAGGAATTTTGTTAAATCACGAAGCTAATTGTTTTCAAAAGCCCCGACTTGTGAAGGCCGCTCCACAAAGCCCACTTTTACTACCAGCGTCCGGCTGGAGCTTCGTTGCGGGTTGTCTGCTACATGCTCGGCAAGGTCGCGCTTCATTTCAGTAATTTGAGAAAAGAAAAGAAAAACACTTTATTTCCACCATAGATGATACATAAAGCTCATCATTGGTTTTTGATATATCTTAAAGTAAGGGTTCTCATATGCTACACACACATGAGTATCGTAATACCCATGTCCCTAATCGAAATGTATGATTGAGGGCAATGTATTCCTAATGTTGCTTAATCTAGATTTGATTTGAGCAGGATATTTCTGCTTTATTGTCTCCAAAACTGTCCCCACCTACACGCTGTCATTCAATTATTCCCACCATGAAAGATTTAAATATTATCCTTTCCCCCATACTAAAAAAAATAAAAGACAACAAGCAATGGAAAATTAAATAACTAAATCGTAAAATTCGTGCGGTAGACAGCTGTGAGTAGAGTTTTTGTGTCACCACCGATCAGGTAAAATTACTTAATTTGTTTGTTTAACATTGTGGAGTGTAACGGTAGAGAAACAATGAAAACAATTAAAATAAAACTAACTGTTTTGACCAGTTTCATGGTGAAAACAAGGAGCAGTTAACGCTGCGTAGGCCATAACAGCGTCGTGTGTATCTCAGAACATTTACGTCAATTAACCCATAAATTTTGATTTGATTTTTGATATAAATGTAGATGTTGATTCGTGATGGCGATGAATTTAGGCAGGCAACACTGCAATAATTTTACTCCATTACATTTCATCAGAAAATTTTAAATTAATATTCCAGTCACATTCATATTTAATGGAGTCTCCGTCAGAAACGCGATGATTCTCTCAAATAAACTACCATATAAATTAAAAGAAATTGAACCGTATGGTTGTTATTTAATTTTATAAATATTACAGGACGTACTCTAATACTTCACTGCCCTGTGTGCCGTTGCAGTGCCATGTTTGCGTATGATATTTAACTAACATACATACTATCACGCAACAATTATGCTCCTTCTTGTGCATTTAAATTGGATGACGCATCTGTAAAATCAGGTTTTGTGAGTCGTCTTATGCTCTGGTTTTTGCACCCATCGCACCGAGTGTATCAACGTGCAGCCATACACGAATTTTGCCCCTCAAATATTATCAAAACTTAATTATTGCATGCGTCATTTTGAAAGAGTCAATAATACAACGTGTGTATCACTAGGAGACAAAGTTACGATGAAAATTATAATTAAACTTAGCTTGGATTAAGACCTGTGAGTTATGGTGAGGGACCATTACGACGGATGCACAGTATTGCTATAAATAAATACGACAACGTATCGCCGTGACTAAAGTTAGTCCAGTGTCATACGTATGTATTGCTAATAATTAATATTAATACATTTTATCGCCGTTAATGTATTGTTTCGCCGTTAATACATTGTATCACCGTGACTAAAGTTAGTACGGTGTCGCACATGCGACGTGACGAGTCGTAACCTGACCGCAAAGAATTTATTGTAGCGTGATCGAGCCTCTTCGTGTCACGTGATCAGGCAACCGCTTCGTGAGAGCCACTCACGGCCTCGATCGTCCGTCACAAATTAATTCTTCCAAATGACCGTTGCCGCTAATTGGATTGATGCTTTCAGTGAAGTAATTGTTGCTAATTATGCCTGCAGGAAAGCGGCCCGTTCTGGGAAAGGGGAGTTATACTCGAGTAAATTATTTCACGTTATTATTAACGGAGACGAACAACGGGGTGGGATAAACGAACGGACTGGAATTCATTAAAGTTTATGTTAATAAACAATTACGAAAACGTGTTAAATAAGACGCTATACTTGTGCGATAGAGAACCAGAGAAGTATTATATAAATTTAGTATCTCATGTTCCGAAAACTACTGTTATAAAAACGAAAGACTTCTCTCGTTCTTATTCGATAAATAGTTTGCAAATCTAATACGCACACTTGTTTTCCTGTCGGAGACGTAGCTCAATAACCATGAGTTCTGGTTTGTTATTATAGAAGGAAGAAGCTTCCATACGAACGTCGGTACTCGTCTATTCTCATTAGAATGACGGCATTAAAGCGAGTTCGACGTACAAGCCCGCGTTGTTGGAAATCGCAATGCTCACAAGCAAGGGCAGATCCGTGTGCCCAAATAAGGCATCGATGTTTCAGTGAGGGCAAAGTCCTTCCCCAGACGCAAAAAACGTCGTGTCACGCAGTGACCTCCTGAAGTTCACTTGTGGATGCGTTTTGAGATCGACTTCGAAATGACGCAACCGCTCTACCTTTTTATCGGCGCTGTGAAGCTCGTTGTGAGGCGCGCACAATCCTTCCATGCAGCCGGGTCACCCGAACCGGTTTGCAGGATGCTGCTCCCCTCTCTCTCTCTCTCATTAAAGATTGAATGGAACCGAAATGGACGTATTTCAGTAGGTAATTATTTTAAATCACCTGCTGGGAAGCGCCGACGATGAAGGTTTTTAGCGAACCTTACTCGCGGCGAAAGGAATCGCTCATTTCGTCTGCTCTGCTCTGCAGCTTGCAAGTCGTATCTCAAATGCAGTTGCTCTAAAATTTGAAATTAAGGCCAATTAAACCAGACGGGAATTGCGCTTAGAGATTTCATTTTCATCTTTCAGAGGAGATTGCCTTCTTGTATCTCAGCTCATTGCATTCTAAATAAGGTGATTGACAACAGTTTTTAGGGATAAAATTTAAATAAAATCTTGTAAACGCTTCCAGAATCGTAATTCATTAGCATTAAGATATTGCGATTCAAATTATGACTGCAGAACACTGCGTGGATTACTTTTTTAGTTTTAAGTGATTCATTGATTGAATGATAAATTTGAGTCAAACATGTTTTGTTATTTCTATGCTCTATCATCGCATGCCGCCTAATTACTGTAAGATGAGATACCGTGCCTCTTTAGACAGTTATTATGCCCTGTATTATAATTCGAAATATTGCAACGCACGGTACCCTAAATACACCAGATCTGGCACTATACTTGCTATTCTACAACACGAATTAAACTGTAACGGTGGAGATACTTTGACACCAAAAATATACAATCTAATGCATGCCATGAATGGTGCCATTCGAAATGCTCAGGAATGTCCAATGTTTTTAAAAATAGTTTAAAATTCTAATTACACATGACACTTCACGCGCCACTTCACATGACACTTCCCATGCCACTTCACATGACACTTCACATGACATTTAACATGACACTTCCCATGACGCTTCACATGACACTTCACATGACACTTCCCATGACGCTTCACATGACACTTCACATGATATTTAACATGACACTTCACATGACGCTTCACATGACACTTCACAAGACGATACACATGCCACTTCACATGACACTTCACATGACTCTTCACATGACACTTCACATGACACTTCACATGACGCTTCACATGACACTTCACATGACATTTAACATGACACTTCTCATGACGCTTCACATGACACTTCACATGACTCTTCACATGACACTTCACATGACACTTCACATGACATTTAACATGACACTTCACATGACGCTTCACATGACACTTCACAAGACGATACACATGCCACTTCACATGACACTTCACATGACTCTTCACATGACACTTCACACGACACTTCACATGACCCTTCACATGACACTTCACATGGCACTTCACATGACCCTTCACACGGCACTTCACATGGCACTTCACAATACATTTTTTTTAACTAAGATACAAGAAAGAAGAGGCCCACAATTACTATTATCAGCACCGGCATCAGCAGATCACCAATGGCTCGTCCAAGGTGTTCTCTGTCTTCTTTTTTGTGACAATATTTGTGTGTCTTTGCAACTTTATCATAACGTAAACGACAATATTCATTTGTGACTCACTATTTTGTTCTTCCATTGACATAGTTGTTATGATTCTTACCATTGTAGGTTCGCCATTTAAGGATATTTAAATATGTTAAGGCATTCATAAGAACAAATAATATACTTTCGTGTATCAACTTATTTGGAAATAAACTGTTTTTAAATTTTTATTTTTCTTCAGCATCATCGTCATCATCATCATCAGCAGCACCATAACACCGCTCAGGACGGAGACTAAGCCCACCTTCATACACACCCACCTTCATACACACAGTACATGTGCTGCATACACCTTCCTTCCAAAAATACGTTCCAGTTCACCCTCCCGTTACTGTAATCGTGGATGGCGCCCTCATCTTCAGTGTCATCTGAACTGAGAAAAAGCGCACTTTCGAAGCGCCTTATTAGCAACGGGGCGACTGTGTCTCCAGACACAAGAAGGAGTTCTCATAAATCTCGTGAGTTTGCTAACTCATAACTGCTGCTCCGTTCTCTCAGCTACTCGGGTGACCACATGATGCTTTCATTTTAGGACAATTTCTTTGGTGAAAAGCACACTTTTGGTTAAAAGAGAGAAATATACTGGAATGATATTTTTGAAACATGCTGGCATTTTAATTTTGATATATACTTGTGCAATATTTCTTGTAGACTTATGCGCTTCATACCTCATGACTGAGCTGCAGTGGGGAATGAAAATGACATTTACATCCATGGAAGAGTGAGGGTACTTTTGGTTTTACAACTGGAAAGAGGCAACACTTATAAAGTTAAGTTATAGTGAATTCATCAAAGCAACAGTGTAATTAACACTTTATTACATTTGAAAAAAAACAACTTAGAAAATAAAATATAAAATTTATGTTTTGTGAGAGGATAGCAGGCTCTGGAAATGTTCCGAGAAAAAATGGGATAACATTTTCTCAATCATTTTGAGCAGCGCGTGCGTGTTTACTAGATGTTTCAAATGTGTGTGAGTAAGTTGATAAGTGGCGCAAAGTTGAGACAAAAACATACCGAGAGTGAAGGAAAATTCATCCGTAGAATGCTTATTATCGCATTCTTTTGTTTCTTTTTCTTACTAAGTTCAACAGGACAATCTATCCATCGATTTCTAATGCATTGCAATATACAGGTTCTGTTATGTATTACACAGGCTCCATTTCGCTTTACGGGAAACTTCTACAAGGTTCGATAGCGCTATATTTATTTAACAGTTCCATGAATTTCAATACTTTATTTAAAAAATTTAAGCCATTGTACTTCGGCTTCCTAATTTTTTCGGCATTGAGGAGTGTCAGCATTACAGTATGTTCACTCTATACGGTTGTGTTAAGCACTACTGTTCGTCGCTGGGGATCGGAGTGAGATCCCATAAGCTTACGACACTCGACTGGAGAAATGTGCCCCTACGGCTACTCGTGTCAGTCAGTCTAACCTTTTCTTTGTTTTTTTTGTTGTGTCCTTGTTGAAATACAGTATTGTTACTGCCCTTGGAATATTTGTATTCTACCAAGTTTTGCTAAGAAGGTAATAGCAAAGAAGAAATTTAAAAACATTTTAATGAAACGTTTCAAGTCTCAACACATCATCAGCCATAATCCATAACACTTAGTAGAGGGAACAAAATTTATTGCAATCATTTGATATAGTTTCAACGGTGCTGATTCTACGATTACGTGAAGGTAGCAAATTTGGGGCATCTGTGAGAGTAAATAACTTGTTTCAAGGTATTTCGTATCATGTTTAACTAGCTAACGCATTTTTTGCAGTTTAACACGTACAATGACGAGTCGGACCAATGTGTGGCATCTTTCGATCTAGTTCAGATCAATTAATTTTTTGAGAGGTATCCTGTCTACAATTGGGTGGTAGTGATCATGGAAGTAGTTTAATAGATCACCGCCCTCAAACTACTTACAAAACAACCTCCAACACTAGCATCATATGCCCAAAGCGCTCATTTTTCAGTGCCCTATCTATTCTTTTCCATTTCACCTTTCCTCTTCCTGACACACTCTGTGTCAAACTCTCTTTTTCCGTCTTTTCTACAAGCATCGTTCGTTTGCTTAATAGAGTAGCGTCTAAAACTGAAACAGAAAAGCATTTAAATTAGCGGCGAGAGTTTGAGCAGCCATCTTGTGTAGAAATAAAGCTGGAAAATCGAGGTTCTGACACCGGCTAATTTATCCAACTTGCATTAGCTTGAGAAAAAACTGCAATTATTTTTAAACTCGATATTTTCATTTTTTATCATAGAATACCCTTTCAAGCGTAAATTATTTCAAGATCAAATTTTTCGCGCTAATATTATTTTTTCAAACACCCTTAATGTTTGGAAATACTGTTGCTTCAAATTTTTTCTGGTATTCATTTGAATAGTTTAATAGCTTTATTTGATTTGGTATAAACAGGACCAGTGATCTGCATGACCGTTAAAAACGTTATATGTAAATAAGTTTGGTGCTGTGACTACATGTGTAATGACAGCAATCATCGAGACCTCGTAATCATGTATTTAAAAATAGACCCAGCATTCAAGAAAAAACTGCCTTAAATAGACACAAAGCATTCAACATTTGCTCTTTAAAAGAGACATTTTTACCTTGTAGAACGTCTGAGAATTTTCATGGCGCTAGTTAGCAGCAGCGTAACGGTGGTGATGATGTTCACTACTTATTACATTTGAAAAATTTAGGGCGTTCCAGAAGACCTCACATCATTAAAGGAAAAAGTGCATTTCATTATGTACTTCAAGGCCCCATACATACTATTTATTACCATTGAGATCAGCAGTATCAATAACAATACGTATTTTAATGAAATTAATTTTACATATAATGAATTAAATTTCTGTTTTATGCGTAATTCAGATACATCTTCATGGGATCCAGGGACAGGTCATAGGACCTCCTCATGAACCAACATTTGAATGAGAAAGGTGTTCCGTCATCACGAGATAATCGCATGACAAAACATCGGCGAGTGTTCGTTAATCTTGCCTGTCTCTCCAGTAAAAGTGGCGACGCAGCTCGGGCAAAGAAAAGAGAAATCAGGACCAGAATTACTCTTCACTTTTCATGGTTTGCTGAAAACTTGTTGAGCGCTTATTTAGTTATTTGCCACGAAATTAGAGGCGTAAGGCTATATTAAACTCGAGAGAAGGTTCCGGGCTCTCTGTTGAGAAGTTCGTTCGTTTATTACTTTTGCTGAGTACAAACATGCAATTCTTGTTTCTAGCTAGTGCGTTTGTTTAAATTAGCGTAAAGAAAAAATTGGGGTAATCTTAACTTCCCGTTTATGATATTTTTGTGAGAGAATTATTAGAATGTTTCATTTTTTCATGTGGCAGGGAGTAAAAGCAAAGTGGAAAATAGAGTGTGAGGAAAAAATTTGAGCCATGAGACAACGATAAATGCAAGCTTCTAGGAGGAGTGCAGGGTGCTCTAAATCAAGTACAGGGAAGATTGGAGGCTAGTTTTTTTATCTGTTTGTGGATCAGTAAATGCTGCGACAAAATCATCAAACAGCATCCTTGTAATATCAAAGTTGATGAAATGTCTAATTCTTCACCTACTTAACTAATTCTACAGATGGCCTTGGTTTCCTTGAAGAAAAGCGATTTGCGAACACCTTCAGAATTGTAGCGAAGTAAACGACGATAAACGGAGGGAAGAAGGTGAACATTATCAAAAATAGCATACCTACGATGCCCAGAAGAATTTTTTGCGTCCCTTACATAAGCTGGCTCGGTCCAAGAGAAAGTAAAAGTAAATGCACCCCAGAAAAAATGAGCTCCACCAAGATCGTAATGAGCAAAAAAGTTTGTCAAGGTGCCGGAGTGAGCAGCATTCGAAAGCACAAGTGCTCTTGAACCGGTTTCAGGGAAAGCATTGCTCTGTTTTGCGGCATTTGGAGCTTTGGTGAATAGCTGCTGAGTCTGATATAAGCCAGTTCTCCGGAGTAGGCTTGTGAATTGACGGTGTAGAGGCAGTCGTGGAACGCGGCCAGTGAAGCTGATAGTTTTAGTTCACCAACTTAGTGCTCGGCTTTGCAATGTCTCCACAATTTAGTTTACCAACTTTCTGGTCGGTTTTGTAACTGAAAAAATGAAACGCGTTTTCAATATTACAGCGCTGCATTGGCACGATGCCTTAACAGCAAGTGTGCTACTTATTGATGCTCGACGATTCTGCAGAATTTAAAAGTTGCAATTTTTGGTATGCTCTTGAGAAAAATGAGCATACTTTCTTGCATTCCTGTGTTGGAAACTTGATAGGAAATCTTTGTGTTATTTCTACTTGCTTCAATTTGATGTTTGTAATTTATGTAATTTCATACCCTCATTCATTCTTTCATAAATGAATGCATTGAGAACCATTATGTAGAAATAATTTTCATGGTTATACTTTTTTCACAGTATTTCCAAGAATGTTCAGATGAATTAGATTTTAATATTATGTTAAGTCTTCGCCCTTTTACTCAAAAATTCGAGAAATGAGAACGAAATGATTTGTTTAAGTGACAGTTAAAGGCGCCATCACTCGGGAAATACAGACAGAATGAGGGGCGATGGAGTAGGTTTTTTAAAACGCAGTACGATGGTGAATCAACAGCTGGGTCCATGGCACAGGATCACACCTCAGAAGCGTTGTCGTCCGTACTATTCAGCAGTTCTAGTGGTAATGCGCGATAAATTTCCTGACATTTGTAGAAAAAAATGACATTTGTTAAGAAATGCATGTATCCGAGTTTAAAGAATTGGCAAAGTTTTGCAACTGATGTAAGTAGACACGTGTGAGACGATGATTTAATTTAGAGGAATTATGGGAAACTCACACACTATACTAATATTCAGCGCTTGAAAATCAGGTATTACATTTGACTTGCACCAGAGGATCATCACAGTTGAGAGATTCTTAATTGCTTTTAAATTGGAACGAATGCTGTGAAAGCTGATGACTCAGGCAATGGATTATTTGACGTCATTGATTTGAGAATGAGTCAGGGTTATCAACATCTAATTCAGTTCATGAAAGTTACGCGGCGAATGACCTTTCAATGATTCCAATTTCTCACTATTCAAAATATTGTTCAGAAATTCAAAGCGGTCCGTAAATCATGGCACAAAAAACAAGTTTTCCCGAATGTTACTTCTCAGGAGACATTGCATCCTGCTCGTTTTCAAGAGTTGATTTACGAAAGCGGTCAGGTTCTTGCCAGGTTTGTGCCCGTTTTCGGGATCACAGCTTGATTTATTCTAGCCGTAAAAGTCGAAGCTGTCTGACGGCCATGACGCCTTGGAACCCCCGCACCTGACACGCAGGACGTGGGAATTACAACCATTCTGAGGTGCTCGGCCGACCACCTCAGCTTTTCTTCGATCGCAGGTCAAGAGAATGGAGCCCCTAGACCGAACTTCTTCTAATTGCCTCCCCTTGAAACATAAGGAGGACTTCTTCTTTCAAGGCTCGACTCAAATGGCCTTCAGTTTGATGCTCGTCATGCAGGAGAGCGCCATGCTCCATCAAGCAAGATGCGAGTGACTGATTTCGCTGAATATCGAGCTTTGTGTTCTGGCTGGAATGTGACTGCCGCAATCGTTCTCGAGACTTGCCTTCACATTCTTGTTCAGCTTATAAGAAAGTTTTTCATCAGTGAAATAACGAGTTGCATTTGATAAATATCGACTTATACGTTCCAACGTAATTTTGATTATAATGATTATTTGCGCCCTGCAGCGTTAGGAATATACTCACTCCGGCCTGTAGAATTTTTAGGAAAGTTAACGCAACAGCTCGAATTTGGCGCGAAAGTTTTTCAGAAAATTTTTAATGGCATCCTGATGAAGTTCGTTCAACTATTTTTTCACTTCATACGAAGAAATTTGTGCAGGTTTTATTTATGTACTCTATACTTACGAAAGACCTTTGATCCTCTTTTATTTTCAAAGGGAAACTTTGTTTTTCTGAAATACTATAATAGTCAACTTCAACTCAACTCAGTTTGACCTATTGTTATTCTTGTTTTACAATTATCGTTCCTCGTGATGCTTCATTTGATTTATTATGAAAAATCAACATCTAAATTCAATACTGATGGCTCCTCATTTAGGCACATGGAAAAACCCGATTTGTTCAACGTCATTTTAGAGGAAATTGTAATATTTCTTTCAGGGTGATAGTGTTGTACTTTGCAGTAAATTTCATGCTCTGCTCAGCAGTCATCGGTGCATGGTCTCCGACTATCTCAAAGCACATTGTCGGCGTTTATTTCATATGTGAAGGTTTTTTACTGGACGTTGAATTCAGGCTTCAATGATGTGGCTTGATATATTGATGAAAGCTCTTCTGCTACTCGAATGATTGTACATGTGTCTTGAAAATTACGAGTGGAGATATACTGCATCGATCTTTTCATTTTACAGGCCGAGATCTTCATTTAAGTCAATAATTCTTCCGTTTCACTCTTTTCCAGGAACTATTCACAAAAAAAATATATATAGATCTCTGGATAACTTCTTGCTATTCACTCAAAATTTTTTGGCAAACTTCACCGCAAGAAAATTCAACACCGAACTTAAGGAGATAGAGGCGCCCTCCCGACAGCGGACACCATGCATTTGGGGCTCCAAGTTTCGTTGTGTGTCACGGCTTTGCTGGTGTCGAGCGCTCATGAGGCTACCACTAAGCCCGCCGGAGTGTCCCAGGTGGACCTGGAGGACATCTACCTGCGTTACGGACGCCAGCCTGGCGAGACCTGGCTCTCCGCACTCGACGACAGCTACTTCGAGGGGAGATACTCCGGGTGAGGAACCCATGTTGGGGTGCGGGGTGCCCACTTCAGGGGTAGATATGTAGGGGTGTTGGATGCCACTTCGAGGGTAGATACAACGGTTGAGGAACCCATATCGGGATGCAGGGTGCGCTTCGTATTAAAGATGGTGGAAACATTCAGGGTTGGGAAAGTGTTGAGGGTAAGAAGGGTATTGTCACAGCTTGGTGAAAATATACTTGGAACTAAAAATATTCAGGGTGTGCAAAAAATAACTATTTTTGGGAAATACTCATGGTACAAGGAAAATTACCTTTGACAGAAAAGACGTCACTCAATTGAGAATACATTGTAGCATATATGCGCATATAAATACAGGGAAGGAACAAATGCAGTGAAACGAAGACAACGATTGTACTGGATGTTGAATTCTGGTCATCAAAGGTCGTTGGTTACGTCAAGAGAACACGTCCGGTTGAATTTGGCCTCATTGCTCCATGGGTGCCTTGAGTACGTTTGGTGAGCCTGGTAGCTAGTCAAGGAATTATTGCTTTAGATTTTGGGGACCGAAATAATAAATGGTACCCTACCAGTAAGAGATTATTTCTAAATTTACTGTATTTCCAATTTGAGTTCAAATCCTGTAAGAATGAGTGGAATGTTCTTTCTTTAAACTCAGAAAACTTGTACAGTTCTCTGAATTCAGATCCGTATATTCAAGAAAATATGATTTCACCTGAAAATCTGTAAATTGACCATGCAACATCACAGATGCCTTCAGTTGCACTACCATACAAGCGAGGTGACGGGAATTTCAAGAGTGTGGAACTATAGCACTTGAGAACTTGAGTTGTCCTGTCGAACTTGAGTGGCCAGGACAACTTTTTTCGTTGCTCACACCAGTTTGTTTGGCTCGGCTGAATGTTTTGTGCAGCTAGTAATTGCTGAGTACCCAGCCTGGGTTGTGTGGTTGTGTGGTGTGCAGGTGGAAGACAGCCTGGGTTGAGTGGTTGTGTGGTGTGCAGGTGGAAGACAGCCTGGGTTGAGTGGCTGTGTGGTTTGCAGGTGGAAGACAGCCTGGGTTGAGTGGTTGTGTGTGTGCAGGTGGAAGACAGCCTGGGTTGAGTGGTTGTGTGTGTGTGCAGGTGGAAGATGCTGTTCATGTGCTGCGGGTCAGAAGACACCATAGAGCGGCACCTCATGCGATGGGTCGAGGATGGCGTCGTGACGGTCGCAGCCGAGGGGCCGGCAGGTGAGGCGGCCGCAGGCAGGCGTTACCTGCCTTAAAAAACTTCCTCTGGAAAAACAATCAGGCGATGAAGTATAAGAAAAGATTGTAGCGCACGTTATGTTCAACACTTTGACTGCGGCAGGTAAAGCTCAAGTTTAACATTCAACTCAAATTTAAAGTCTACTGTAGTGAGCAATGTTGAAAATAGCAAACATTAACTGGATCGTGTCATTATTTAGCTTTGATTGCGTATTTATAAAAATTGAGTTAGTGACTATTGATCGGTCAGTAGCATTATGGAAGTTCCCTCCGTTTACCACCAGTGGCTCACATCTCAGTCAAAGTGTTAATTAAGGCCAAACGCAGACGCGATCATATGCTGTATTTCAAAACAAATAAATTCGTCATGAAGCCTTCTTTACTTATTTCTCATCAAATGACGCCCTGCAGAATGCCCGTACTTAAACCCTTTAAATATTTCTGCAGCTCTTTAGTTGGACGAGTTTCGTTATATCATAGCTAGATTTGGAAATTACATTTCCCATCATATTTCCCCGATGCAGTGAGGGGGGACGACGATAAAAAAATAAGGTAGGGTCAACCCAGTCTTATTTTCGTCGACCGTGTGGCAATGCATCAAACCAATAGCAGCGCTCATATTGCATCTGGGAACACTGCTAACTTCAAATAATGCTCCATTATTGGCCTAACGACATGTCGCAATGCTGACGTCATGGCAGCGAACCAATAGCAGTGCTCATATTACATCTGGCAACACTGCTAGCCCTAAATCTTGTTCCACTATTGGCCTAACGACATGTCGCAATGGTGACAACATAAAATTTGTTTGAAACAAGCCCGTCCTATTGGCTAACCGAACAGGAGGAGGTGTATTTTCCCCCATAGAAATGACTCTACCTTGTGTCCTGTATCGTGTTGTAGGCTCAGCAGACATAGCCGTGGCGCCGCCCGTCGCTGAGGAGGTGCAGGAGAAGCTAGCTGGTCTCGGTTACACCGTCACCATCATGGACCACGACTTGGAGAAGTGAGATTTTATTTACTCAAAGCTTCCCTTAATTCTTCATGTGCCAATATATGTTTCGACAGTTTTTGTTAAGGGTTCCTGTTTAATGGGTTGGCTTAGATTCCTCCGACGTAATGGTGAGTTGCAGTCTAGAGGCTTTGCTCCTTAACTTCAGAAAAAATTCTGCTCATTTTGATTTCTGATCTATAATTTTTTGCATATAATAGCATTCCACCTGGAGATGTTGGAGTTCTGCTTTTAATTTTGGCCCGAATGATTTTAGCAGTTTATCTGCTGTCGGCATGGGCTCAATCTCCTAATTTTTCTACAGGAACCATTTTTGAACTGCAACTTAGCAGAATAAAAATACGTCCAGTACATAAAACGACTGGTCAGGGTAGGGAGAATTTTTTTACAATAAGGAGATTAATAACGTATTCAAGATATAAGAACTGTCAAAATAATGAGAACGATAAATAATGTAATTGCATAATTTTAAAGATTTAATTAAACTGCTCAAAAAATGAAAAATTTTGTGCGAGTAGATTTAACATTCTGGTATCTCATTTGTCTACTGTCGCTATTTATTACAATATAAACATGTTCATTAATATATGTTGCGCATCAATATAACAATTGCCATTGCGTCATTATTTTGTTTTGATGGTTGCTATTCAAGACTTCAGCTACTAGAAAATTTAGAATTGAAATTATAAATATATTCCGCAGTAAACGAAGTTCTTGTCCAAGTTCTGTGAGGATGCTGACAAAAGCGACAAGCGGAGTTTAGCAGCTTGTATAATAATTTAGAATATCTGGTGTGATTTTTGATGATCTTCTTAACAAATAATCTCTGCTTTATGCTCGTAAGGATTGATTTGAAACAACAATACAGACTATTGGTATCAACTTAATAAACATTCAGATCTTTCAAACGTTAGTCGATGTAAAATTTTCGTTGCTAAGGATACGTTCAATGAAACATTAAAAATAAATTTGCTCCGATTTTGATTTGACAGAACCATAGAGGAAACATTCTCCAGAGGGCGACAGGCCGGCCGCCTCACTGAAAAGTTCCTGCAGCTGAAGGAGGTGAGTTCCTGCAGCTGAAAGGGGGGAGTTCCTGCAGCTGAAAGAGGGGAGTTCCTGCAGCTGAGAAGGAGGAGTTCCTGCAGCTGAAAGGGGGGAGTCCCCGGACCTGAAAGAGATGAGTTCCCGCAGCTGGAAGAGGTGAGTTCTTGCAGCTGGAAGGGAAAGTTTCTGCGACTAGGAGAAGTGAGTTTATGCCTCTGAAAGGAGGTGAGTATCTACCCTTGGACGGAGTGAGATTTGGCAGGTGAAGGGGGTGAGTTCCTGCAGCTGGAAAAAGTAAGATTTGCAGCTGAGAGGAGTGAGTTTCTGCAGTTAGAAAAGGTGAATTAGTGCAGGTAGAGGGGTGAGATGCAGCAGCTAGAAGATGGAAGTGATAGCAGTCTGCGTCTGAAGACGAGAATTACACTTGAATCACGAAGTCCGATGTAATTAAACCGTTCCCGAGGTCTGCACAACTTTCTTGCATATGTCGGAGCTTTTAATTGAGTTTTAATTTATCCAGAACATTCGGGAAATAACCGTTCGCTTTCCTGCATGATTCAGCAGTATTAATGAATTATCTTTTGACTTATCAAATTTAGGATCATAAGGGATTTATTCATCACTTTTAATTTATTGTTTTTCCTTTCTATTCTTCGTTCCATGGGGCTGTAATTTTCCTCCATTTCCCCATGACCGCTAATGTGCTCCATAGATGATCAGCTTTGGCCTGCAAAACGATACCCTCGTAATACGTACAGAACTATTTGGAGTTCTCGTTCAGAAAGCTTAGTATTCCAGTTCTATGTACGGAATAACGAGACAGCAAACACAGTCTTTTCGTGTGTTTTACGTTTTCCTAGAATTATTCGCTGTATTTTTATTATCTAGGTATTATCTAGCGATTCCTCGTTAAATCATTAATTAATTATTTAACTGGAAAAGTGCGATCGTAGTGAGATGCCTAACGATCTCATAATTGTAGTCTCGCGTTCATAGTATGTTGCGTTCATTCATAAAATAAAATTAACCTACTGAATTTTAGGCTAAAAATTGTAAAAGCGTTTCTGGTGTTTTGGGAAGTCAGTCAACATTATTAATAAAAATATTAATACCTTCTAATAAGTTAGGTATTAACTCAAGTGAATACATTAACTCAATATTGCATGACAAAGTTGCAGTCATTCAATCCAAACCGCCATCGAGCCATTCGTTTATGAAATTATAGTCAAACCGGAACAAAAACAATACAAACTTTTTTTCAGATCGAGGATTACATGAAGGAGATGCAGAAGAAGCACCCGGACCAAGTTCAGCTCACCATCATCGGAGAGAGCGTACAAAAGAGGCCTATCCTCCAGGTACATATATCCATAAGTTACTTCATACAGCCTTAGTATGTCTTGTATAAAATACTGTATATCTGTTTTTTATTTTCGTGTATACAATGGGAATACTTCTAATGATATTCCTACAGCAGGTGCATATTTCCTCAAGTTACTACATACAGCCTTAACACGCCTCGAACTCTTTGTAGTATTGTATTTCTATTTTTCATGTATTTTCGTATCCGAAACGGGTATTCCCCAAATGATATTTCCACGTAACTGGTGTCATTAAAATATGGAGTTCGTTTTGAGAAGGAAATGAAAACCAGAAAGGAAGGAAGATTATCCTTAAAAGGGGATTGGACGAAATGTGAATGTAAAGTAGTGATCAAAGTGTGAGTTGCGGCTTACGTGTCTCTGGAATTCTGTTCATCCGCAGTTGTCCGTCGTGAGCAAAGGATTGCGGAAGGCAGCAGACGGAGAGAGTTCCGCCACCGCGTCGCTGCCCGTCGTTTTTGTGGATGCTGGTGAGGGAAAGTGGAAGTGATGCGTTTGTGAGGGAAGGTGGAAGTGATGCGTTTGTGAGGGAAGTCGGAAGTGATACTTTAGTGAGGGAAGTCGGAAGTGAAACGTTAGTGAAGGCAGGTGCAAGGTATACTGTATGTTGGTAAGAGAAGATGAAAATGACATTTTGGTGAGAGAAGGTGGAGAAGAAATACTTGTGAGGGGAGGTGGAAGAGACATGCTGGTAAGAAGAAAGGGAAAGAATCAAATTCGACGAGAGGCGTAAGTCGATCAGTCGGAGTTATAACAAATCTGAAATCGTGGACGTTAATTCCGAGTCGTGAGGTTTCTACGCAAACGTTGGACATGTACTCGATATTTTATCGCTCTAACTCTTGCTCATGCATCAGGAAAGCCTCGGTTATCATGTCCTGCTCGTTAGACTCAGTGTGTTTGAAAAGATTGAAGGCGTATTTAGATTACTTCTAATACCCTTATACTGCAAATTTTTCCTATTAACAATGTTTAAATTGCCAGTGCTATAGGGGGCTTGGGGTTACAAATTTTACTGTACTATTATGCTCAAATTACCAGTGCCTCAGGAGGCTTGGGGGTGTGTTGAAGTTCCTCGTATAGACGAGCTCTGGTTGCAGGAATGCACGCGCGAGAGTGGCTGTCGACATCGACCGCCCTCTTCCTCATCGAGTCCCTCCTTGAAGACCCTGAGGCGACCAGAGGGCTCGAGTGGAGGATTGTCCCTGTGGTCAACCCTGATGGCTACCTCTACACCTGGAGGAAGGTACGCTTCGGTGTTTAGGATTTAGTAGTTCGTTTTCGTTCAGAGGAACTGTATATTCGATTGTCAACCCTGATGGCTACCTCTACACCTGGAGAAAGGTACGGTTCGGTGTTTAGGATTTTGTAGTTTATTATCGTTCAAAGGAATTCTGTATTCGACTGTCGTCAACATGAATATCTGCATTAACATGGGCAGTAACCTGATGTTTATTGCGCAAGGTTTTATTTTCGTGTAGTGTGGACTCTGGAACTCGATAATTTTCCTGCTTCCTGTGTTGCATTTAACCTCATAGGAAATCATACGGGCAGAATTTTGACAACGTGTCTAAACACGCTTTCAGACTACAGGCTTTAATGGAATTACAAGTTCGTGTGTGATAGCTTCCCAAATACATCGAATTAATTTTGCGGGAAAGGTTTTAAATGTAATTCAAATTTTCGGAAATTAAATCATAAGTTTAACTTGAAAATCTTTTGAATTGTGTAGCACCAAAATTAAAATGTTATCTACATACGTTGTAGAAATCTCACCCGTCACGTTCGGCAACCACCAAATCTCGAGTGTTGCAAAATCTACACAAATTATTTTTTCCCGTTCACAGGACCGCATGTGGCGTAAAAACCGAAGGCCGATTGACTTGAACCGCTGCATCGGTGTGGACCTCAACAGAAATTTTGAGCTTGACTTCGGAGGTAAGTTTGACTTGCTTCCGACCTGCAAGCAAGATCATGTCTCCGGTGTTTGAGATTTCGAATTTATTCCAATTCTATTTACGCCTGAATTTGTGAGCAAAATGTGTAAAATTTGTTATTTTTTTGTTCATTAATTGCATGACCACTTACTGTGTTCGACTCGTTGATCGTTCACAGCTTTTCTTTATAATATTGTGTTTTTCACCCACAAGTTTCGTGACATTTTTCAAATTTCCTCATTTCAAAGGAGAAAACTTCTGGTTTGAATAATTTTAGATAAAACTTCTTGATATCACTCGGAGGACTGTTTTACTTTTTTCTAATTGCATCCGAGAAAAAAAGGAAAAATTAATATGCATCCTTCATCTAAAAAGACTTATTTTTCGTGACTTTACGGTAGAGGAAAAGAGAAAATTGCTGAGCAATGAACAAAAAATTAAGAGGTATCTTTTTTGTTGATTAGGATCAAATTTTGGATGCAGTATCTGTGGGTACAAAAAAGTTGTACGTTAAATTCAGGACAAAATTCTGACAGTTCATAAACTTTTTTCAAGAATAGTGTCCTCAGATTTTGCAGATCACTATTTATGCCTCAATCAATGGAACCAAGAAATAACACAAACTCATTTTCTGAGAGTACCTTCAGGCTCACAGCGTCTGTTGCTTGTACAAATGACGAAATTCTCAGATTCAACAGGTCTCAAGGAAGACAAAAAAATAAGTCATTGAAATTTTTCCTTAATTTCAATCTGTGATTTATCTACAACAATCTTACTCCCGTTCTGCGACACATCAATAGTGAGTGAGGTCGAAAGAAAGGAAAGGAAGAAACGAAAACCGTTTATTTAAAAAAAGTGAATACATGAAACGTACAACACATTGGATTTAGAAAATTTCTTAATATAAAGGTCTTTAATTGATAGACAACCATACTAGGCGTACTATAGCTGAGTCGAGTGTTTTTCCGGCTAAGTCGGAACAGAAAAAGACAGCAGATGCAACTTGTGCCTCTGGAGACAACTTATATCTTATGCCTGTGGAGACAACTTATATCTTGTGCCTGTGGAGACAACTTATATCTTGTGCCTGTGGAGATAACTTATATCTTGTGCCTGTGGAGACAACTTATATCTTGTGCCTGTGGAGACAACTTATATCTTGTGCCTGTGGAGACAACTTATGTAATGTCACGAGAACTTGCCATGAAATTATACTCCTCACAGGGGCAGGCGCGAGTCCTTATGCCTGCAGTGACGAGTATCACGGCGGCGCTGCCTTCAGTGAACCTGAGACGCGGGCCGTCAGAGATGCTGTTGTTCATGCTGGCGACCGCCTCAAGGTGGGTGGAGCTGGGGGAGGTGGGCAGAGTTGGGGTTGACGTGTGCAATTTTTGCACATGGGTGGCACACGGTAACTTTAACGAGAATGCAGGGAAATATTTTACATATTCCCAGATGAAATTCAAAAGGTGCGAATAAGGATGAGTTTAAAGACTGCACTTCGATGAAGCCGCACATCTTATCTTAAATAGGCACGTGGTCATTTACTGAAATACCGATGTTTGTACTCACCAAGGGGAACAGGATCGGAATAAAAACGTGCACGTGACTATGATGGAGGCTTGTGCGCTTGGTATAGAGGGTTTGCGGATGTTTTACGGACACCTGCACATGGTTTAGGAACGCATAAATGAAGGCGCGTAGAAAAGCATTACGAGGTTTAAAATACGGAGCTACACATAACGGAGATAACGGGGCTAGACCTCAAACGGATACAACATAATAATTTTATATAGAGACGATAATTACGAGATTTTAAATCGCATTATGCTCAAAATGAACACCGATTAATAGCTCAGTAGCACGTTAGATGATGTACCGAGTGGCTTGCAATATATCGGGGGCGATGCATTTCTCACAGAAGTTTTAAGGCAATATACGGACAAGTTGATTCACTCGCCACAGAAGAGCTTTTGGCGTTTGGGAGGCTTTCATCCCATCACGCTTATGTATGTCGTGCTGTGGTTGAAATCATTGCGAAGTGTGTGTAAAATTACTCATGAGTAATTTTATTCCCTGTTGCTCTAGAGCAGCCATTCTCAACCATTCATCCATGATTGACCCCCTCGGCTTTTTATGTTTTTCCATTTGCCCCCTACTCCTATACAAAACACACACACACACACTTTCTTTGCATTATCTCTCTCTCAATTTGAAAAATTATCTTCTTTCATTGAGATCGCATTTGCTCCCCCGTGAACGAGGCAAGGTCTGCGATTGATCGCTTCCACTCATTGGAAAACTAGTTCACACGAGACCTTACATCAGTCATTGAACATCTCTTAGTAAAGTACTGAGTGAATTAATTACAAGGAAGCCACACTAATTGCGTCAGAGCTTGCATTGCACTATGCTAAGAAACATCATGCAATATTAGTGAGATAACATGCACTTAAGACGAATGAAGTTTAGGTTCAAATACAAATACATGAAAAATATAAACGCAGTATTTACACAAACATTGGTAGTCCAAATTATTCCATTAAAGAGCCAAACCTGACAGACACATGATCCGAGCGCTAAATTCAAGTTATTTCTCTGTTGGCAGGCATATGTGTCCCTGCACAGCTACAGACAGAGCATCCTACTGCCCTGGTCGTATGAGCCTTCCAGTCATCACAACGTCCAAAATATGGTGAGTCTCTGCAGCATGGTGAGTCTCTGCAGCATGGTGAGTCTCTGCAGCATGGTGAGTCTCTGCAGCATGGTGAGCCTCTGCAGCATGGTGAGACTCGGCAGCATGGTGAGTCTCTGCAGCACGGTGCACACGAAGCAGCACGCTCACGTGAGCACCATTGCTCTCCAGATACACTCCCAGAAGTAGAAATCTAGAAATGAAGCACAGAGCAGCAGTGGCAACTCAATTACCGCCAGTCAGTCTGACAAAGCTTGATGTGCTTAAAAATAAGCCCTTTCATGTCGACTGTATTGAATGGTTTATGCTGATTAAGAGGTACTTAGTTAATGGATGATAATTATAGTGAAATAGATAATGCTATTAAGCAATCATGCCGGCTTGTGCAGAAACTTATTTGAAGAAGTCAGTGTGACGGAGTGCTAGAAGCGGTTGCAAACATTATCAGTTTTTGTGAATCAAAAATAGCAAAAGGGAATTCAATTTTTGTTCACAAATTCAGGGAAGGGTTTTTACATTTGCAAGCTCACGAATGTTATGGTAATTTACTCTCTGAAGACTCGCTAAGCCACATAAAAAAATAATCTTTCATTCCATAAAGCTGTAGTTCATATACTACATTTTTGTGTTACCACAGGACGTATAAAAAAAAGAAAATTAATCATTTAAAATTTGACCATGCAATAAAACCAAGTGATAGAGAGTTATAGTGTGAGACGGAGAGTTGGTGACGAGGCATTTCGCTACAAAATTAAACTTTTACTAATAATAGGCCCCTGTTGTTCACGTTTGAATACTAATTGGTCGAATTGTCTCCTAAATGAACTACTTTAACAGCCTCAATTTTTGAGGGTAGTTAGCTGCTGGAGACACACCACTCAACCACACAACACTTTGCCACAACACATTAGCCACAGCAGCCACACAACACTCTGCTACAACACATTAGCCACAGCAGCCACACAACACTCTGCCACAACACATTAGCCACAGCAGCCACACAACACTCTGCCACAACACATTAGCCACAGCAGCCACACAACACTTTGCCACAACACATTAGCCACAGCAGCCACACAACACTCTGCCACACAAAAACAAAGCATAATGCTATTGACAGAAGCTTACCTATGTACTTGCGTTTCATCATTTCATGACAGCACAAGCCTAGGCCAAAGCAATAAATGCATTACTGCTGATCTCCTGTTTATAGGGGTGCAAATGGAAACATTTATTGAATGACAACCAGAGCGGTAAATATCAGTTATTTGGTCTGTACTCACTTCTGTAATTGTAATAAATAAAATTCCCATTGTTTGTTCAACAGACAAACCTCGCTCACGGAATCGCAGAGGAGATTTCTAAAGCCCGCGGGACTAAGTTCGAGGTGGATTCTGCGTGGTATAACTTATGTGAGTGGCCAGGTGGAGGGAGATTGATGTGGTGCGCTTGGCACCACCTCTGTGGGTGGCCAGGTGGAGGGAGATTGATGTGGTGAGCTTGGCACCACCTCTGTGGGTGGCCAGGTGGCGGGAGATTGATGTGGTGCGCTTGGCACCACCTCTGTGGGTGGCCAGGTGGAGGGAGGCTGGTGTGGTGAGCTAGGCACCACCTCTGTGGGTGGCCAGGTGGCGGGAGATTGATGTGGTGCGCTTGGCACCACCTCTGTGGGTGGCCAGGTGGAGGGAGATTGATGTGGTGAGCTTGGCACCACCTCTGTGGGGGGCCAGGTGGCGGGAGATTGATGTGGTGCGCTTGGCACCACCTCTGTGGGTGGCCAGGTGGAGGGAGATTGATGTGGTGCGCTTGGCACCACCTCTGTGGGTGGCCAGGTGGAGGGAGATTGATGTGGTGCGCTTGGCACCACCTCTGTGGGTGGCCAGGTGGCTTGAGGCTGATGTGGGCAATATCTACATCACACAATCCAGTTGTGATAAATAAAATCTGAAAAATTTAAATTGGACGAGTCAGTTAAGAATTAAACTGAGCATAGAACATGAATATTTAAATACAATAACGCTTGCGCTGCAGTGCGGATGACTTTTATCAATGTTATAATTCCAGCTATAATGTTTAAAGACTTGATTCTTTTAGGTATGAAATATCATCTAATCTACGGTACAATGATTTTATCAAATCTTTATGATGTACGAGTGTATTAACGGCCGCACACTGAAAATTTCCTTAGTTGTGTTTTTTTTTAAATGTTTCATTTTTGAAGTATTCGTCAAATGCTGTGCAAGCAAATTTTGAATCCAATAATAATAGAGGCGTAAAATTCTTTGCACATGCTTAACTTCCGTCATATTTGTTATAATGGCTTTGATTCCATTTCGATACGTTGGCGAATTCAATTTCTTGGTGCAATCAATGCAGAACGCACCGTAAGTTTGAACTTTTATGGTCTTTGCCGTCCCACAAGCAAATTTGACGAGTGCGGAAGCTCTAAACACTTCTTGTAAGCAATAATATGAATCCGTTTGTTATAGACACTCGCGTTTTAATTGAAATATACAATGAGTTATAACAGAGCTCCGCATGAGGATAACACTGCTCTAGAATATTTAAGTACGAGCAGTATCATTTAAAACTTGCACACTTTTCTCGCATGTCAGAAACTTCGGAAAAATAACAAACTTTCTGAAATAGTTTAAGCTATCGTACATGATTTTGATCCTAACAAAATTGTATTCTGAGTAGCAATGAAAACAGATATTTGAGCAAACAAAACTGCGTACAAAGTAGGGATGAAAACAGATTAAAAATAAGAAGGGGGAAGAATTCTTTCATTGAAGTGTTTTAATTGATACGCAGACCCAGCGTCCGGCACGAGCGCTGATTGGGTGGCAGAGCGCGGAGTGCCTTATACATTCATCATCGAGCTGCAGGACCAGGGAAAACATGGCTTCCTCTGGCCTGAGAGTGAAATCCTCCCCGCTGTAAGTCTTCTCATGCCAATTCCCTTCTTCTGTTCTTTTGTTCACAGAGTTTAGAATCTATTAAAAGTACTGAGAGTGAAATCTTCCCCGCAGTAAGACTTCTCGTACCACTTCCCTTATCCTGTTCACAGAGTTCAGAATCTATTTAATACTTTGACAGCAATTGGAAAACTGAACTTCTATATTCAATTCAAATTTACAGTCAATTGAATTAAGGAATTTGGAAATAAGCAAACATTAACTAAATCGAACCTTTATTTAGCTTTAATAAAGTACTTATGGAATTTGAGCTTGTAACTACAAGTCAGTCAGCAGCATTATGAAAATCCTCTCCGTGTACCACCGATGGTGCACGTTGTGGTCAAAGTGTTAAAGTATCTCTGTGCAGAGTAACACGAAGCTTCTCTGGATTTTTGTTGATGAAGTTCACTTTAGGCTGAATTATTTGCTTGATGAAAGATATTTTTGTATTTTTGTGAATGCCCGTCGCCGGTGTGCGTCGGAGAGACAGAGGCAACCTCAGGGATGTCTTGCAATGCTGGGTCACGATTTCAAATTATGTTGTCCCGAATTCCAAATTTAAAATTTCATCCCAAAATCTGATGCAATTTTATTCGGATATCAAATATAAAATGTCTACGTATAAGCTAGTAATCTAAATAGTTTACAATTTAATGATAATCTGCTTCGCAAAATGGATGAATATTTTAGTTGCTCCCTCTAAAATGATTGCACTTCTCATCAAATTCATTTCAGGTGAACGAAAGCTACGCCGGATTCCGATTCATGGGAAAAATGATCAGGAAAGAATTCTCACCAAAGGAATTCGTTTCCGAAGATGACGACGCCGCTTCCTTGGCGGACGTCGAACTACCGGTCGACAGGGAGCCCACGACTGAAAGTCCCCTCGTCGTTTTCTTTGAAATTTACGATCAAATTCGTACAGAAAATAACGCAATTTCAGCAAATCATTCTGAAATAAGTCTTGATGTCGTCAACGGAACTGAGGGCATCAAAATTAGCGAGATAAACAGAACCGAAGCGACGTCTCCATCTGAGCAGCCTGGAATTCTGAACATCGAGGTCGAGAGGCTGGAGGGCGCCATGGAGAGCTCGGCCAGCCCTGGAGTCGTCATCGAGATCTTGCATCTGCCCACCGATGAACAATCTGAAAAGGACGGAGCAAAAACAACTCTCCGGGAACGTCAACCTGTGCTCAACACTGGTATTATATACGATGGAAATCTGCAGTATGAACACAGCCTCGGAGGGGAAGACGTACTTGCGAAGCCTGACGAATGCGCTGGAGACGTGGACTGCAAGGTCAGTGCCCTCATCAAGGCCATGCTCGATGAAAAGCATTCAGCTGGCAGTGAGTAGGAATACTGTGCACCATTTTGTGCGCCATTGAATTATTTGTTTGACTCGCTTTCGACAGCCTAACTAACTTAAAATGTATGCATGAAAAAACGAAAAGTGGTGAAATTGAATTGAATGATTAATATTTCCTCAGATTTAAAACCCCAAAAAATGTTTGCTCAGGTTACATAATGGATTTTAAAGGATAAAATTCGTTTTCTTTTCATAGGTTCATTAAATGCACATTCTCGGCGGATGATCCCTCATTAATGGGTATTTCTTTCATGATAATCCCACACTTGCATACCATATTAGAGTTTCGCTCTGCCAACTGGTCATTGGGCCATTGACAAAAACTAGCAAATTCACAGTAATATTGAAGTTCTGAAAAAATAGTTAACTAAAAACAATGTCAATGCACTTGAATGGTCACTTCAGTTCCCAGACTTGAACTCTTTGGAAAATCTGTCAGTGTCGGGAAAATTCAAATTTAAATGGGAACTTTAAATGGGAAATGGGAACTTTTAAATGGGAACTTTAAACTCTGAGTCGAAGAATGTGGGCAAAATAGCGAGAATGATAGAAAAAACGACTAAAATCGGCTAACAACTGCAAAGCAACGACTTTTGATTCAAGCAAAGTAGAAGTCAATAATCTCAATTTTATCAAATATTAACAGATCATAATGTCACTCGTTTTGTTTTGCGCTTTTAGAAATAATATGTTTCCCTCGATACATAGAAGTAGATGCAGTGAACGTATTATTACATTGCTATTAAAACACTTTTAATTTTAGTGTATATTTTGTCAACATGAACTTGCATGGGATTAGTATACGATCGATTAGTTCTTGGCTGTCGAGAAGCGTGATACGTTAAATAATTAATGTTATACGAATATAAAACCAACCCTGTGTTCCCTCCGTTGTTTTCTACACGAATAAGCGAGGCTTGTTTGTCGTGTCTGTATTGTATTCTAAGGACACTGCTGCCTTCTATGTTATGTCGTTACTTTCATAATATTTTATTTTATTCGCTAAGGTATTTATGGTAGGATGTAAGTCCAAATTTACAAGCCACTAAATATTTTACTGGTTTGTAAGCAACTTTGTATAGTTTAAGATTAAGAATAGACATATCTCAAGAGAGGGACCGTTTATCTTCGAACATGTGAAGACTACAATTTTAAGATTAATTTGATAGTTTTATCCCCATTTCCTTTTCCTAAAAAAATCATTCTAGAAATGCAGTAATACAGAGGGTTAATAATAGTAAACTATTTATGTACAATCAATCGTTTTATTTTTCCATCAAATGCAATCAGGTGGCTCATTCATCGCTGTTTTATCACCCTTTTCAGATTTTGTTCAAATCAGCCTACCAGAAAAAGAGCCTTGTCAGAAATTATAGCTAAGTCCAATCCTCTGGACTTCGTAGGCATGGCTACGCAAAATTTCCTCTAGGCCTCTCTGAGTCTAATGTTTTGTCATCCTGCAGCACAGCTGTTTTACATCCGCTTCCAAGGCAACACGGATCGAGTCACAACTGTGATTTGACTTTTACGAACAAATTTCGACCTCATCTTCGCTTCATTCGCTTTTTAAGATTCCAAATTGTGAAGAATTTACTCTTACCCCTAGGTTACGTGAATTAGGTTGAACATAACAGAGGACCTTAAAATAGCGTTTATGATAGGATGCTCTAGAAGTCGCTGAACTTATTCGGGCTCACAAGTAGCTATACTCAAATATGTCCGTTGTACTAGACTTGAGATGCAATCTATTGCTGTATCGCTTGTGGTAAATTAATTCTTTCATATGTTCAAAGAATCACATCTCATTTTTCCTTATTTCAATTTCCGAAGAAAAAGGAGATGAATCGCTCAAAGTTTGAATTGTTGGTACCATGATTGTTTTCACACGAAAAGAGCATACGAAATGTGAACCAAGCATTGTAAAGCGTTTCTCCCAAACCCATGCTAAGCTGTCAGCTCTGGCATCAGGCACGTTGTTTCATTCCAAATAGAAGAAAAGTAAAATTATATTATTATTGATACAAGCGCAATTTGGGAGAGTAAAGAGCCTTTTTTTTTGCAATTAAGACTACTTGGAAAGACTTCAAATTTATATTGCTTTTCCTCTGAATATCTAAATTAAGTAACTCATCTGTATTTCACTGCTCATAGAATACAACTCTACTTACTAGCAGTATTACATCGTACGCACCGAATATTATCTGCGAAAACAGTCAGATCGACTGCTAACATTTACTGAAGGAAAAATTGGAATGTACGTATCGAAACATCATAATAAAATGTTAGGGATTTTTTCATCCTAGGGAGTGGAATACCCTGTCCTAAACTCAGAGCTGCGCAGTAAGATGAACGAAAAAGAGAAGGAACTGGAGAAACCAACGGGAAAGCTACGGTTGGGTAAATAAAAAGTATATAACCTGGACGGGACGGTGAACTGTTAAGCCAGCTTTCTCAGTCGGCTACATACCGGTTTGTAGGACCGGACAACTTTCGAGTCCGCAATAAAATGAATCGCTCTCCTTGCCATCTTTCAGTTATACTCGAACTTCAGAACTGCTTGCACTAATCTTTAGGCAAATATTTTCAACAGAACGATAGTGATTTTTCAGGCTCTCTTGTTCTTTTAGTTACTTGTATCACACGTTTTCATCAACGGGAAATTGCTCCATCTTTCCCAGGGGTGACGTAATCGCAGCAAGGAAACTTTAAATGATTTTCCAAGTTGATGCGTAAGACCCATCACATTTGCCTGTAAATAACAAGGAAAACCTCAGTCACCATGAAGTATTTGCGTACATTGCTCTCCATCCTCTCCGTGGCCGTTGTAGCAGTAGAGTGCTCTACGTCCCCTGAAGCAGAAGAGCTCAACCTGCAAGAGATATACGATCGATACGGCAGGGGCCCAGGCGACACCTGGCTGTCGGTGTTGGACGAAAGTTATTCTGAAGGAAGATATGCTGGGTAAGTTGCTTATAAACTCCTTCCCTCTTGCTTGTGCTGCTTGTGTCCGTACAACTCTCAAGAAATCTGCGCAATGAGTTAAGGAATGAGTGTGTGCGTCGTTAGACATAATCAAATTGAAAGACCTCGCTAGGAATGTTCTGCCGCAATAATTACTTTCAAATGTATCCATCAAAGCCTTGCTTTAATAATTTACTTTTGAATGGGCATCCTTTGAGAAGAAATATTTTTGCGTACAAAAACATCTGATATGTTTTATGTCAATTGTGTTTCTGTGAAAGCTCTTGAATTTACCCGAATTTTGAGTACATGACACTAAAAAAACTGGCTTTGCAATCATGATGAGTTTTTTTTGCCACAACCATAGAAGGTTCAAGCATTTCTTGGAAATAAAGAGATGATTAAACATTTTTTGGTCATGGTATTTCCCTTTCGTTCCACTAAACACCCTCCAGTAAGTTGGAAAGCGAGGATTAGGAAGCCCGATTTAAAAAATGTAGAGTAGAAGACAGCTCGCACATGTGTAGAATAGTGTTGAATAGAAAATAGTTCTCTCTAAACTCCTGTAGCTGAAATGGGGGGGCTTCGGTTGTGTCTATCCAGCATGACAGTGCAGAACATTTGACACTCAGTTACACTTGCCAGGAACTGCATTGGGCATTGGGGAAGAGGACAACCTAGGTAATTTTCAGTCACCAATTCCTAAAGTTGAAACTGCAAGATACTCAAGTTAATTGTTTATTTAGGCGTTAAGAAAATTGGAAATTAATTATTAGGAAATTAAGAACATTGATCGAAAATGAAAAAGTATAAGAGTGAATCATATATCGGTCACCCTGAATTACGGTTATCAATGGGCGTGGAATATAAATCATTCATTATGTAGTAGTATGATGTCTTACAAGAGAAACAAAATTAAACCTGTGAAAGGTAGGTTACACACAACGAAGAGTTAACTTATTGACCGAACATGCATTAGAATCGAGTGCGAATATCTTAGGTTGACTTGATTTACTTGCTCATTTCTCTATTCAATCATTTGAAAAAACAGTTTAGCTGGTACGTTTTATTTTGAGCAAAGTCTTAAATTCAATTTTCTTTGCGGCGACGTTAAGGTAGTTACATTTATTTATATACTTGATCGACGAAACAATGCAGCTGTAATTTATATTACGAGGACATTCTTCATATTAACTTTGTTCCGACTCGACTTTGAGGTGGCAGAAGCTGTCTGCCTGCTGCTCGCCAGGGGTGGACGTGGAGGAGACGCTGAGGGACTGGTTCGAGGACGGCGTGGCTGTTCTGATGTCAGAGGACGGTGTTACTGGTGGGTGCTCAGCGTACACTGCACCTGATAGTCAAAATGTTTTCCTCTGTTTATGTTAGTCAAGTTAGTAATGGGATCGTTCCTACACTACCCCGGCAAGTCAAAATGCTGTGCTCTGTTTATTCGTTCTTTGTCGTAATCAGGTTTAATGGTTAGTTAATTCAACGATGTTGTCGTGTTAGCCAAGCAAATCAAATGATATTCATTCCAAATTAAATTTTCCCATAGAATAAAATGTATTACCTTTTTATATTTTCCATCACGTTAGTATGCACTAGCCGTATTTTCTGAAGTTTGCATTCAATGAGCTTCGTGTGCTGTGAATTTTCTTGTAAGCCTTAAGACTTGTAAATTTCTTTGGAATCTTTATCGCTGAGTATCACTAAAGAAACATCGGCGCTGCTTTCGTTCATTAGATATTTGAAGCAGCGGTGCATCTGTGCTGCATTGATGAAATTTCACTTCTGCATGTTTGTAATCCATCAAGAACACTTTACTTTTTAACGAAAAATGATTTCAGCTCCGAAAAAGCGAGATGAAATAAATTCCTGTTCATACCCAATGAAAGACTTTAAAAACCATCCGTAACCAGATGCATTTATTTAAAAGTTAGTTATCTGTACGCATCAAAGCATCAAATAGCGGTAGCACGATCCATTAACACGTTGACTGTAATACGACCCATCGATGAATCGTGCTTAAGTTCTTCTTGCTGCGAAACGACCGAGCAATGAGTCGTTTGAAAAAGTTTTACCAATATTTTAAAATTAATGGTATTTAATGGACCCAGTTACTGTTTGGTATTTGCAAAATAGCTAGCAATTATTGTTCGTAAATATGAGTTGAATACTGAACTTCAGTTCGCAGTCAACGTGTTAAATACAATATTGAGTGCCGTTGCAGACCCAATAGATATCGCAGTGGCTCCCCCCATCGCCGCTGAGGCGCAGCGCGTCTTGCAAGAACAAAAATTCGAGGTGACCGTCGAGGCCGAGGATCTTGAAGAGTGAGTCACGCTAAACTGAATTTCACTTCACTTCATTACCCCTAATTTGTGACTTAGTTAAAATATCAAAACAATTGAGGTAAACGCTTGTTTTTTGTACAGCTTAGATTTATTTTCAAATGCTCGCTCTTTAGAATATTTGTCATATGGAGGCAAAGTTTAACAATCCATCTCGCCTTACCGGCTACACAGGCAAATTTGGAACTTGCTGATGTTATCCGCTGAAAGAACTCGATTTCTATTCTGCTTTGTTCTACACTCGAGTAAAAACTGGACCTGATAGGCGAACATTTTGAAATTTTTAGCACAAGTTTTATTTTTACTCTTTTGAAGGAGAAGTTGAGTGTGTAAACTCTTCCTAATTCAATTATTCAGCATCTGTATTGAAAGAAAGAAATTCTTTTAGTAAATTTACTTCAAGTATTGCTGTTGCCATGCACCCACATGGCAATACTCATTACAATTTTAGGATAACGAGTGCAAGCTGTTCGTTGTTTTAGGTAAAAAAAATACCCTGAATAACAGCCTAGGTGTCTGGAAACGAACGAATCCTAATTCTTTACAATTGCGAGTACTTCCGAAAGTGTAACCCAAAGTTTACAATTGCAATCCATTTAGTTATTCTAATCAAACTCAGCTGGTTTAAAAGTATTCAAGGGACATTTCTTATTTATTTATCAAGTGGCCGTAGAGTTGAGTTGAAGAAAGGTTCTCCACCGCAGACTGTTTGCCGTCACGCTGCCTACCATACGAGGCTCCAGCAACATCACCGAGACTTTCTTCCAATTCCACGAGGTGGGCGGGCACTAGTGGCAACAGTGGCTTTTCCTTTGTACACTTTACTGTTCGTTTCTTACCCAAAACAATGCTGAGTATTGCTTATGTTTACTTATTTCATAACCTTTTAATTATCTAAGACAGCCAATCAGACAGCTTAAATTCTTAGCTGTCTGACTGGCTCATCGCATGTTCGGAGTGATTTGTGAATTCTCTCAAAATAGGGCAAAAAAATTATTTTCAAATTCCTTTTTCGTAAATTAGAAACATCTTCTGGCGCTATCAAAGCGGTAAAGGTAAAGTTATCAAATCGGCAAAGTTAAACCCTCATTTGTTACGAATTTCTATTCACTTCGACTTCTAAGTCGTTAATTTTTTGGTCTGTGGTGCTGAGAGGCGCCGTTGTGAGCCGTGCGTCTTTGCAGGTGGAGAAGTTCTTGGATGAGCTCGCCGCCAGACACCGCGACCAGGTCCAGCTCAGGCAGATTGGCACCACTGAGAACGGCATGAGAATACGCATGGTGAGGGAGCAGGGTGGGAGAAGGGTCTTTCTATTTTAAGCTTGTATGATCTTAGCATAAGACGAGTCTCAGCGCAGTCGTTTAGTGGAATTGGTTTTCCCGTAAGCAAATTCAAAATGACTGCAATTTACCTGTGAATATGCAGGCAGCCCGTTTGCATCGTACGACAGTTCAACACTCATAACAAGAGCCCTGTATTACCAACTGAATTGAAATTAAGACGCTTAAGCTCTGCAAATCGCCAAGTATTTTGAGAGGCAAGTAACAGGTAGTTTCCGAGACTTTGATCCTGGCTTTTGTCCAGTTTCAGAGACTTTGATACTGGCTTGTGTCTAGTTTCAGAGACCGAGGTGCAATCCATTGTTCAGTTTTAAAAACCTATAGCACAATCCACAATTTCATTCTAAATCCCCTGGCACTGACTTTTGTTTTGTTTCAAAGACTATGTAAACAGTTTCAGAGCTCCAGGTTAAGTTTGTGAGACCCTCAATGCTTAAACTCAGCAGCGTCCAAATTTTAAATGTTTAGCTGAGTTTTCATAAAGGCGAAACGTTACAGAGCTGAGCGTCTAAAGCAGCCTTTCTCAACTTTGCTTCCACCATTTACCCCCTGGGCTTTATGCATTTCTCCATCTACCCCCTACCCCATTCAAAACACACACACACACACACACTTTTTTGCACTCTCTCTCTCCCATTTCAAAAATTGAATTAGATTGAACTGTTGCCATGCTTGATTGCTTTAGCTAAAAAAAATACCTTGAATAACAGCCTATGTGTCCAGAAACGAACGAATCCTAATTCTTTACAATTGCGAGTACTTCCGAAAGTGTCTCCCAAAGTTGCACCTCTGAACAATGGATTGCACGTCGGTCTCTGAAACTAGACAAAGGCCTGTACTAAAGTCTCTGAAACAAGGCATAAGCCAGTATCAAATTATTTACCTAAGCCCGCTTCATCTTCAATATCAGGTATTTGAATTATTTACCCCCAACTAAATCTTTTTTTTCCCCTAGGGGTAAATTAACCCCTATGTTGAGAATGGCTGGACTAAAGCCTAGCATTGGCCTGCTGTGTTCAGATGACCATCAAAAGCCGGCAGTCACCCAGTGTGTCTATCCGCGCCTCCCCGCTGCCGCCCGTCATCTTCGTGGACGCTGGTGAGTGTCAGTCATAGGTGCCGCTCTCACCTGCCTCTGTGGCATCACGGACGCTGGTGAGTGTCAGTCATGCGTGCCACTCTCACCTGCCTGTGAGTCATCAGTGTAATGCCCACATTTCAAATATAAAAATGCAAACTAAATGGGAGCTCTCCATCTTAGGGCATTAAAATTATTTTGCCACGCTGTTATAGTGAACTTGTTCTATAAGTCTGAGTAATGCTTATATTGCATTGCCAATAGTTTTATTGCATATTTTTTAGTTGAACACGTAAGCAAGAATTTTAATTTTGTTTACCGCGAGAGGAAAATAATAGAATATTTTCAAATAAATATGGTCTTTATTTAAGGCATTCATTTCACTGTTGAATTATTGTCTGCTTTGATAAGCAAAAAGTGATCATTTTTGTGACGTGTGAATTAGACTTACTCTGGCATCAGGTAGTGCCCCACATTAGATTGAGGGAGGAGCTGCCACTCGACAGTGAACTTCAAAGAACACATTAGGGAACAAATTTACCAAGAAATTCAATATATTGAGGCTATTTGGAAAAGTGGACCGAAAATTCCACGTATCGTACATGTATAGTGACCATATCGTGTTAAAGGGTTAAAGCAGTATTATTCACTAATTTTTGCAAGAGAGCCACTTCGGTTATAGGTTAGGTTAGGTTAGCATACGTTAGGTAATGTTGACTGAATTTTTTCACGGGTCCACCTAGGTTAACGATCACATTTGTTTTCAAACGCATTGATTGAGAGAGCCGCAGCAACTGCAAGTTAGCGTTTTTTAAATAAATTCTACATTAAATATTTAATTTATATATCTTTCTAGAGTCGCGCAATGAATACCACTGGGTTAAAGGGTTAAATGCGCATGCCTATCGTTGCGCAGCGACGCATGCGCGTGAGTGGCTGTCGGTGTCGACAGTGCTGTTCCTCATCCAGCAGCTGCTGGATAATCCAGGCAGTCCGGCCAGGGACGTGGAGTGGCGTATTGTGCCTATCGTTAATCCAGACGGCTATGCCTACTCCTGGGACAAGGTGAGCACGTCGTGTTATTCATTTAGAATGTTTTGGTCTTTATACTGCTCGATTATGGAGCGCTTCTTAAGCCGCAATAAATCTTTCTCACACCTACACCTCAACCTTGTTAAGGATCTACTCGGCAAAAGTATTGAACGGATCAATATGAAAACTTAGATCTCTGTACTGCTCGATTACGGAGCTCTGCTTTAATACGTAAAAGATCCTACTTAATTACACAACCTAGTTATGGATCTACATAGTAAAAATATTGAATGTTTCAACAACGGTATTTTGAGCATTCATTGTCTTTTCATAATTAAAATAAAAGCTTTTTCAGATTGATTTTGAATGAACAGCTACGTTTGTGTGTTTGTGACTAATTATGCCTTAAAATTGCTAAACTTTCACTTCAAAAATTTCATATCAAGAGTTCCAGCTACAAAAGTCACATCAAAAATAAGCGCCCAAAGCTGTGTCTTTTTTACAGAATGCAATCGTCGCATTTTTCCGAGTATGCAACTTACACGTTTTTAGTATCTAGAAATAACATTTTGATGTTTTGTAACTGGTTTATTTCATCAGGTTTCCGATCGTAAAATCTTTCTGATTTCGTTTTCAGAACCGCTTGTGGCGGAAGAACAGGAGAGCATCAACAAAAAAATGCCAAGGAGTTGACCTCAATAGAAACTACGACATAAATTTCGAAGGTACTTCCAATACACGCATTTTATTTCATTTCCTGCCTAATTTATTTGTTATTTGCGTAGTGTACTGATTAAATGACGCCCCAATGGTTACCAATGAGTTCGGGGAGCACTTAATTCGCGTAACAGGTCATTGAGAATTGGATGGGGTAGCTTAGCACTTTGACCACGGCAGGTTAAACTGAAGTTCAATATTCAAATTAAATTTGAAGTCAATTAGAGTGAGCAACCTTGAAAATACCAAACATTAACTGGATCGTGTTCTCGTTTAGTTTTGATGACGTATTTTTAAAAATCGAGTTTGTGACTACGGATTGGTCAACAGAATAATTTTTTTATGAAAACCACCTCCGTGACCAAATATGGCTCACGTCGCAGTCAAAGTGTTAACCGATGCCTGCACCCTGGTTAACACTTGGTTACAGAACCTGTTCTGTGCAAGGTAGTTCCAACGCAACAGTTGCCGCAGAGGCAAGCCAAATCCAGCAAAGTGCGGCAAAAATTACAGTTAAACCAATGCTCTGGTACGTCAGAGTCGCCGTTTATACTCGCCGTTGACAGTACTGTAGAATTTACTGAGATAGACGCGTGATCGATCCATTCTAACTATGCCACGGCGAGTGTTGCTAAGCAACGCTTGAATGCAGTCTCATCCTTAAAGTGAATTTATGTAATTTTCGATAACGGTCAGAATGTGTGACATTTAGAAATTTGTTTCAAGGGAATAAATAGGCGTTACGGATCGCAGTGCTGTCAAATGTTATGCAATCGTACCGGGTGCTCCGTCTTAGGGTACCAGAAAGCGTGTGAACACCTGGCTAGGCACCACAGTAGTTACCATTACGGTACCCGGTGCCAGGCACCCCGCTAGGTAATTAACAGTACCGTGTACCAGGCAACACGCTAAGTGCCTGGTACGCCGCTAAGCAATTGACAGAACCAAGTACCAGGCCCCACGCTGGGTACCATTACAGTGCCCAGTACCAGGCCTCAGTACCATAACATTGTCCTGTACCAGGACTCAGTACCAGTACCGTGTAACAGGTGTGGGGTCGAGTGTCCGGGAGTGCAGCTACCTGTACCGCGGCCCTTCTGCCTTCAGTGAACCGGAGACACAAGCTATCAGGGACGCCATCTTCGAAGTGCGCAGCCGGCTCAAGGTGTGTCCCGTCGCATTTGTTGCACATCGAAATCACTTTATATTTCTGTTGTACTCTTGCTTTTTTGAGCTTTTTCGTGCCGCAGAGGAACCTAATATATAATTTAAGTGTCTTCTTCTAGTGTGGAGTACCGTGAAGTGTGTAGTAAATATGCATATGTAAATGTCCAATGAAAGATGTGCCTTCCACTACAAAGCAAAATTGTAGTCACTCCTATCAAGTTATTATTTACGCCACTCATCAAAATCTGTTACAATGTTGTTCTCATCCACAGCACTCGAGTACTAGACATACGCTAGTTTTTCGTAAATAATGTCTACTTGAAATGCTGAATGTCTCTTATTTTGTACTCTAGGAGTGAGTTCACAAATAATTCTGCCACATGTTGTAAGTGTTGTGACATCAGTGCTGGGGTACAGCTATTGTGCGAACTTGATTATTTTTTCTTACGACTCTGTGCGTCAAAAACGTCTTCACTCCTCGCGCTATTTCCTCCCATCATGTTTGCTATTTTCTTAAAGATCTTTTCATATTTTCTCGTACGACAGACACCATTCAAATAAACAACTTCTAATGTTCATTCATACGGCTTGACTTCACACTACTTCATACCTCTATTGTATACGCGCATACTCTCCATGTTACTTCGCTTGCGTTTAATGTTGAAGTTTCTCCTATATGCTTTACATGATAAATACTTGAGATTTCATACCTGATGTCCAACCAAGTGTCTGATTTGGATGACATACGCAGGGCTACATCGCGCTGCACAGCTTCTCTCAGGTCATCCTGCTGCCGTGGGCCTTCAAGGCTGATAAACATCCCAACCTCAGCAACATGGTGAGGGCAATGTTCACCCTATTTCCTGTGGATGTTTCTATTCTACGTCTGATGTTAGTTCAGTCAAGGTGTTTACTGACTTTTTCCTAATGCTTATGTTTTCTTTCTTTTCCTAATGTTTCTTGTGTTTTTTTTTGTTTGTACTCATTGGTGATCTGAACACTGAGCTCCCGTTGGGTGGTACCCTCCCTACTCCTTAACTCAAGCACAATACCCTCTCTACTCAACCCAGGTGTCGGAAATGGGTACCGGCTTTACGGGGGAAACCGTCAAGGTGTCCAAGAGTTAGTTATAAGGCATTTGAAAAACCAATATACAAGATGATATGCATCATGCTTGATTGGGAATAAAGCATCCTTAGAATGCGATGTTTAAATTCTGACGCCTCCGAGCAGACCGCCATGGGTGAGGGCATAGCCAAGGCAATCAAGGCCGTGCGAGGCACTGAGTTTGGCGTCTTCGACACCTACAGCAATTTCTGTGAGTTACAAATGAAAGTATCCTTAGGAAATGCTGTTCCATTATTCAGAAGAAACTGATGCTAGATTATTTTAACGCTATTCCATTATGCCTGAAAAATTATTCTACTATAATTTTAGTGATGTACAAAAACATAAAGTTATTTGAAAGCGAAAATAAAATGCATCATTTAACAATTAACCCATTAGCAACTTGTTAGGAATTCAAAAATTTGTAAAAATCAATGGATAATTCCAGTTTAGCAGTTATTCATAATTTAGCATTGACTACAATTTGCTTGCTCATCATCAAAGAAATGTTTCTAGGTTTCGGAAGTTGCTCATACGGTAGGGATTTCTTTTCTCAGCCTCTGCCTGGACCAACAAAAGAACCATAAATTGACCATTGAACTTTGAGGTCTAATTCAGAGGGAGTTCTAGCCAACGTTGTACATTGGTGAAATGAAGTTAGTTTTTTAGGTCATTCGACATTTCTTCTAATCAATATTAGCAATATTCTGTTCCTCATTAATTTGGAAGTCTCCTTTTTTTCAGTAGCTGAGGTTAATAAATGGGTACCGATAAACACCAGATGTAAAATACTACGCTAAATTCCTATAATTAATGTTTCCAAACTGGGAATAACGAGCTTGTTCAGCACGAAAAACAAGTGTTTGATCAATTTGGCAAATAACTGTCATGTTATAATATTATTTGCACTTTAAAACCAGTAATCGTTCTACTAATCATTCTTCCCGAAAATTCAATTTTTTCTGCCCGTTTGTATTGAAGAGCTCATTGCAAATTTCCATTTTGTTTCATTGAATTCATATCCTACCTTAACATGAGTTCGAATAGTTCCGAACTATTTTTGAATTAAAATAACAACTTTACCGCCGCTAACAAGGACTTTGATACTCCCATTCATTACGAGATCATTTACAATCTAGCGGCGCGTTGTTCCGTGTGATGTACAACAAGTGTATGTATGCAGGAGTATATTGTAAGAAAACTAAATAGCGAATGTATTTCTCATACCCCTGATCCCGGTGCAGCTAGTGTATGTATGCAGGCGTATATTGTAAGAAAACTAAATAGCGAATGTATTTCTCATACCCCTGATCCCGGTGCAGCTAGCGTATGTATGCAGGCGTATATTGTAAGAAAACTAAATACTGAATGTATTTCTCATACCCCTGATCCCGGTGCAGCTAGTCTATGTATGCAGGCGTATATTGTAAGAAAACTAAATAGCGAATGTGTTTCTCATACCCCTGATCCCGTTGCAGCTAGCGTATGTATGCAGGCGTATATTGTAAGAAAACTAAATACTGAATGTATTTCTCATACCCCTGATCCGAGTGCAGCTTGTGTATGCATGCAGGCGTATATTGTAAAGAAACTAAATACTGAATGTATTTCTCATACCCTGGATCCGGGTGCAGCTTGTGTATGCATGCAGGCGTATATTGTAAAGAAACTAAATACTGAATGTATTTCTCATACCCTGGATCCGGGTGCAGCTTGTGTATGCATGCAGGCGTATATTGTAAGAAAACTAAATACTGAATGTATTTCTCAGACCCCGGATCCGGGTGCAGCTTCGACTGGGTGTCGGCGATGGGGGTGCCGTACAGCATGACCATGGAGCTTCACGACAAGGGCAAGCACGGCTTCCTATACCCTGCGAATAAAATACACGACGCTGTGAGTCCTGTTCTGGGTTGACTTTGTATTTTGGGGTCGCTGCTGCTGCTGCTTCTTGGGGCGGCAAGCCAGAGTAGTGTTCAATTCTAACGCTCATTCACACAGTGATAATTGCCACTTTTTAGCGCGAGTGCCCTTGGACGCGTTGGATTTTAGGCACAATTAATGAAATTATTGTTTATGGTGTCTCTCGAGTAGGCTAGCTGCAGCCTTATTTCAGCAATTTTTAAAGCTTTTTTTTGTTGAAACTACTTCTAATTGTGAGTGGCCTCCACCTGTTACCTTCAGAGGGTTTTCATTATTCGGTCATTGGGAGAATTTAGCACTTTGCTTTCTATTCGTTTGTATCTCGTTTATTTAAAAACATTTATTTAGCATCTACACATTTTACCAATTAATTTCACACCATTGTATTTCTTGAAGTTCTCATAAATAATTTGAGAACAAACGCTACAGCAGACAGACAACTTATTCCACGCTGTTTTGTATCTGAAGAATATGCTGCAACAAAATTCGAACAAATTGTAGAAAGTCCGCGCCTAGACATTGGCTTTTCAACTTTGCGACAGTAATATTACTCTATTAAAATTGTAGAATACCTTTAACTCAAAGTCAGCACATGGCACATCTTAGCGTCATCCTGCCTTCATGTTCGGCAGAGGAAATAATTAGCTATTGTATCTGCTTGTGGTCCTCTGAGAGCTGTACAAAACACTACCATTTTTATTTTGTGTTAATGAATGCCAACTCATGCACTTTTCACAATGAGATTCATTCGTGATGTTTAATTTTTGAGCAGGTGACGGAGGTGTGGAAAGGACTGGAGTTCTTCGGACAGGAAATTGGCAGGCAGGCGCGACTTGGGTACTTCTCGCACTGAAGTCTACGTCTCATCTTTAAAGAGTGCCTGCCAATTATTTTACTCATATTTTTCATTGGAATCTTGCTCTGGAGTATTTAATGAATTTGATTGTGATTTTACTTAGCATATTCCTGAAGCAAATACAAAGGTTAGAAATACTAAAAGATAGGCTTAAGCTTTCCTTAATTTATTCAGCATAATAATAAAGTGTAATTTTAGTTAGTTGTTTTATTAACATCAAAAGTCAACTCCTCGCTCAACTGAACATTCCATGCTTGTATCACATGACGGCAAAATTTAATACAGGAGCAATTGTTCGGCGTCTGTTTAGGAAGGTTTTGTTTTCATTAACCTCCAACTTAAACTTGAGTTATGATAGTTCCTCACTGCTTGACGACAGCACAATAGAGGGTTCGTAATCACCAACTACCTCCCCGAATAAAATAGTGGACTATCTCGTCGTACGTATATTTAGGCCGGCACTGACCAGCTCGTGATCGTTGTCCGTCGTTGTTGAAAAACCGGAATCATGATGACGATTGGGAATCAAAAGTTTTTGGTCATTTTTGCTCTTTAATTTTTATTTGAACTGCCTGTTTTATCAGTATTTAAGTGTTGGGTGCACTCTTCGAACATGCCTTGAAGTATTCTATTAGCTAATTTATTATTTTAGCAGCACACGATGCGTTGTTCTATATCGCCGAAGCTCAATCACCACAATGTGTTTACCGTAGTCCATGACCACGTTTGTCGTCACGTATGTACGTACTATTGCGTCATTTACTGTTTGGTCCTGTCAGCTTTTAATTGTTACGGTATGCGTGTTTTGTTATGTCAACTTAGAAATACAGTTAAGTACGTCGTCACAGCTCGCCAGTGTTACACACATGGTTGCTACTGCCTGGTCATGCCAGTTTTCAACCACTTTTCCGTGTGCTGTTCGAACACGTCAGTATTCAAACACCTTTCTTTCTGGCCTCGCCAGTTGATAAAACTACTGCTGTATTGGAAGTCCTCGACGCCTTATGGCGCTCGGATACTTAATGATGGAATAATGCCCATTTTGGGGAACTTCATATCTAAACGCGTTAGGATCAACGTGTTGAGGGGACCCAAGCGACACGAGAATGTTGGGAGAGTCCAAGAATGGATGAGCAAACTTCGGTTCAGCTTCTGGAACTTCAGGAGCTGTCACGGCGTGGATGTTGGTCTTGAAGTGAGCTTGTGCTGGAGAAATTGGAAGCGGCTGCAGAATGGGTCGGAACGGTTGATCTGATATGCGAAGCGATGGGTTGAAAGGTTGACTTTGAGCTTCGTCATTGGAGAATTTCGACGTCTGGAATGCCTGAGAACCCCCACTTGATGGTTCGAATCTGAAACGTGTTTGATCGCTCTGGATCTCAGGATTGAAAAAGCTAGGTTTTATTAGCATGGGGCTATTGTAGGGAACAGACGATCCTCCAAACTGACTCTCAGCTTGTATGCCAGGGAGAAATTGAGGAACATGTAACAATGCAGGGTAAGGAATGTTGTATTGAGGGAAATTCTGTTGATGGAACGGATAAGAACTAAACGAGGGATTCACAGCTAGCTCATGTTCGTGCAATGAATCTCTAAATTTATTCTCATTTTGAGTTTGTCTTTGGTGAGCAGCATATTGACTGTGTTGCTGTTGGTTTTGGAATCCAATAGTCTGGAGAGCGGGCTCAGCAAAGTGGGACAGCAGAGCTGGACCGGTGGGAGGAGAAGGACTGGATTCCAGTATCACAATCCCGTGCCGCATTTGAGAGACAAAATCATTTCTTGGCAGTCCGACGTTTGAGGGCTGCTTGAAATGAGCATTTGGAGGGGACACTTGGGACAGGCTACCGCGGTGACCACTGCCAAAATCTAACTTCGTCGGCCCGAGTCCAAAAAGAGGGACCAGAGGAGGTACCGGGAAAGGCGACGAGTTCGGATTTTCAAACACATCTGGAATTCCGCTTCTGAATCTGTTTGCCGTGTCCTGGTCCACTGGAACGAGAGAAGGGTAAGCCTTCATGAGCTCCTCCGCGTTAGTGGCTGCGATGCCGACGCCCTCCAGAGCGGAGAGCATGTCGAGGTCATCCTGGGAGAGGGCGGTGGGTGCCGTGGCAGGGCGCAGCTGAGGAGACTCGCGTATCACGCGCTGCCCGAGGTACTTGATACCCTCCCACGTCTCTTTTACCTGCCGAGGCATTACAATTTAAAATAGATGATAAGCTTCAGAAGACATCCAACTTGGGCTATGCAGCCGACCACGCTTCATTAACGAACGGTGAAGATTACATCAAAACTTAAACCTTCGGTTTCGTAGCCCAAAGATATTTCGTTTAGTCACGGTGAAATTGAAAATTACTTATGAGACCGAAATCAAGGGCTTTACGGAACTCTTTCCTACCAAGCATTTGAACTGCGGAATCATAGAGCTAATGTGTGCTAGCATTGTTCTTTCAAATTTATTCAACTCTCTGTGTGATAAAAGCAAATTTGAGAAAAAAACAGAGTGATCTCTTGATAGCTCTCAATATTCATAAATTTCCGAGGATCGAAAACAGAATACATATAACTGAAGGAAAACTGGTTGAGAAAGAGAAGATGAATACATGAAATAAGTTATACAATAAGTGTACAAATAGAGGCTGACCGTGGGGAGGATTTGGCTAGCCGGCAGGATGAAGCCTCTGCTGCCGGTGTCCCTGAGCTCGAGGGTGAAAGAATACGGCACGCCTAGACTGCTCGCCCAGTCGTCCGAGCCGCCGGCTGCTGGGTCTGGACACACAACACATGTTAGTGCCGTGAAACTTAGGTGCATGTGTCATGCAGTTAGACTATAATATACTCTTATACGCGCCGGTGAAGCTGATGCGCATGTTTGAAATGACACTAGAGATTAGATTAACATAATCTTGTACATACACGCCTGTGAAACTCTTTAAAGGTCAGTATTTTTGTACTCATATTACCGTTATCACAACCACCATCATTAAACTGGCACCGGCATCATGTAGTCACCGACATCACAACGAGGAAGGGACTGCCACTCGACAATGAACTCCGAACACATTAGAGCACAAATTTTCCATGAAATAAAATATACTATTAGAGCTGTTTATGAAAGTAGATTTTGAAATCCACTCTGACGGTAAAGGGTTAACTAAGGCCCATTTCACACTGAGCTAGCGAACTAGCAAGCTCGCATGAGCTTGCTAGCAGACGGTCTGCGAGACTGGTAGGTAGGAATAGCACTATTACGAACCGTTGCCTTCACAATGAACTCGCACGTTTTATCCAGCATCCAGCATGCGAGATGAAAATGCCCTACCTACCTACCAGTCTTGCAGGCCATCTGCTAGATATCTCATGCGAGCTTGCTAGATGCTGCTTTGCTAGCTCACTGTGAAATGGGGTTTTAAGCTTGCAAGAGGGACACAACATCGATGGTGGACTCACAGAGCACGGCTGCCGCGCTGCCGACCACGTACTCCTCGCCGTTGACCGCACGCATGGCGTCGGACATCCCGTCTCCCATGCTCGCCTGCAGTGTCAAAAGATGTTTTATTCCAATCAGGCCTGATCCATATCGCTCGTTGGGAAGAACAAAGTCACAAGTCGAAATTCTTGATTTTTCAGGAGAAGCGATTTTAACTATGCAAACTGTTTCACGAAATTAGTTTTGACCAAGAAAAGGAATCCTTCTTCTCGGTCAATTTTGAAGGTACAGCTATGGTGGTTTTACCAAAATACGTAGAACGAAATGGTGAATTTGACAGTTTGGACAAGTCAATTTTCCGAAATTTGGAGTTATGACGTATTTCTTCTCAATGAGCGACATCATCTTGTACATTTATTTTTCCAATGCCTCATAACCTAACATCAGGACGCAATGACACGCAATTATTATTATAACATTATTAATTTTTGGCTAACGAGAATCTTCCTTGATGTATGGAAGCCATCACCGACAAAATCCTCATTGGCAATGAAGTAGCGAGAAACCCATAAATACATATTATTTTCCAAATGAGACTATCTAACTAACAAATAAATGTTCTGTAAGGTTGGTGTTCAAATTAAGGATTCATAAAAAAATGAAATGGTTAAGAAAACGGGGCTTAGATTCATCTTATATTATATTCGATTCTTCATGCCCATCTTTCTGTTCTAGTTGTTTAATCTTTCAGGCTAGTATTTTCAATTTTTAATTTCTCCTCCTGAAATTTCCCACTCAAAATAATTCTTGATAGTTCTGTATACGAAGTAAAAATGAGAAAAAGAAAATTTATTTCCAATGACTCCTTCATATCACATCTTTCTCAAACCCTATACTTCTTACATTAATATTCTGCACTGTAAAAGGAGCCAGTTGGTTTCCTGATGGTTTTTTTTTTAGCCTATGACTTCCGTACAACACCTCGCGTCCCTCAGGTCTTGTCGATACCGAAACAGTTTCAGAGCCGAATTTCACACCATGAATACAATGGTTACCGTGAGTACACCACACACTGGGAGCAAGATTGTTTTGGTTATTGTCGTGTTGTAATAATTTATAATTTTCGTTTTATTGTCACACGCTAAATCTCATATTTAACGTATTGACCACGTGTGTGAAAAAAAGTTACCGAATGATTATTTATTAAGGTCCTAGTATTGTTATTCATATCGTGCGTGATTAGCTTGCATCATTAAAAAGGAGAGCATCAATCAAAGCAGGTTCTTCTTCCGTCAAGTAAACTGCAGAACTTAGACTTTATTAAAAGAAAATTGTGACGCTTTCAATTTCCGAACATTTGATTAACACATCAATGTGGCATTAAAAAATTACTGGGAGGACCTTGCAGTCTACAAAAGAAGTATGATAAGGAAATAAGGCGCCCTCATCCTGTGTGAGCCATAACTTCCAGTAAAAAGTTACAAATTGCATCAAAACTACAGTTAAAGGTCAATTAGTACTTTTGCATAAAATACGTGACCATCAATTTTTAAATACTCTCACACAGAGACAGATGCTACCAGTTACTGAGCTCATATAGAGGAGGGTTCGACAGACACCACCCTGCCTCTGTGGGCACAAAATCTCCACGAATAAAAAACAATGGAAATTAAACATTGTTCTACATCGCAGCCAGGTGCACTCACCATTTTTTGTTCGTCAGGGTGAGTGTCACTGTCATAGCCCCAGGGGTGCAGGATCATCTGGCCGTAGCTGTGCACGGTCACGTACGCCTGAAAAAATAAATAAAACTGTTCTTAGCCTGTATAAAATTAAAAAATCTCTCCTTGGCCTGTAAAAATAAATAAAACTGTCTTTAGAATTAATTACTCCGACGTCGCATCAGGGAGGTTTATTTGGCCATACCTTTTAATCTGTTGATTTTAAGTCTGGCAAGTCCTGCTCTGATCGCAGGAATAGGTAGCGCTGAAATATACAGGTCGAGGACGCACTAGGCGGGCGTTAGCTATTCGTCTAATTCGCTCTGGCCTGCTCTTAGTCCTAGCGTCTGCCTACAAAACAACTAAAAGGGCTCAAACCCATTTCCAATCAACGCGAATCCATGGTCCTTCAACTACTAAAGTTTGAATGCAATACTTTTATCGAAATCAACATGGAAAAGTTCCTCGTACTGCTATAATAGCTTCAATAAAAGGATTCATGTCTGATATCTCAAGAAGGGATGCTATTTTGTAGCTGAAATTCAGATTTGATTTAACATTCAGTACGTTCATCAAAGTTCACCTTTTCGCTTCAGGTTCCCTTTACTAAAAACTAGAAATTTCATATGTCGATCCTGGAACTTTACTTGGATAACTTTGATAACTTCATCATTCATGTGTTTGACGGCAAATTATTAGCTCTAGAATTACACAATCCACCATCAGCTAGTTAACTAAATAATCATTCGATCAGCTTAGTATACGTTAGAGTTAAGTTTTCTTAATCAAATGTAATTGTACGCGTACAATGTGGTTTCCGTACGATGCCCTGGAAGTCCTTGAACTTAGTAAAGCCCACAAGTACTGTAGTTATATCTCAACTTGTCAGTAGTATCTTAGAGCTCTGAGTAACAATTTCACTCATGTATTTCTTGTGAATAAAAATTGTTAAAAAAAATCATCCCAAGCCACAACCTTACAGGATCAAAAGATTGTGTGGCATTGGGCAATAAATGCCATATTTTTATTAAGATGATCAAAAACTCTACCACTGGGGATGTCAACAGGGTACCCAAAGCCACAGTATCTCTAAAGTATAGAAGTTAATATTAATAAGTTTATTAATAATACGCTCTCACGCTCCATGCAGTCTTTTTAGAGGATAAACGTTGATATTAATAAGTTTATTAATAATACGCTCTCACACCCCAGTCCCTTTGAAGGATAGAAGTTATTATTAGTACATTAAATAATTATGCACTCTCTTTTTCATCAGCATATCGCCCACTGCCTGCACCAGCCACACAATCACATTCGCCTCACCTGCACGCGATCCTTCACAGCCTCCACAGCGGCCTGGACAGCGCGAGACTCGGGCTCGCTGAAAGCTTTGGGCCCGCGGTAAATCTCGGAGCAGTGGTTGCTGCTCGAACCTTTGCCTGCAGGTTCATGAAGAATCACATTTTAGGTTCATATTTCACATTCGTATTTTAGGTTCAAGTTTCATATTCATATTTTAGGCTCATATTCCATATCCGTATTTTAGGTTCGTATTTTATGATCATGTTTTAGATTCATGAAGAATCATTTATAGAGCTCTACACAACGAGGATTACTTAAAATATGCCAGGAAGGTAATTTTATATTAAGTAAACATTGTGTTGTACGCCCCCATATACATTGTAACATTTCCATGTCATTGGGGAGTCGAAGATACTTCACATACTGAGGAAATATTCTAAAAATATGTCAAATAGACAAGGAAGTTTGTGGAGATTGAATTTCCCTTCTCTATATTAGATTAGATGATGAATTAAATAGATTGTGGGTTCTAACTCGTTCGGGAGAGTCACTTGATGAGATGATGTACAAATTTAAATTAAAAATGAGGAAAGAGAGAATAATGCAGAGTAATGAATGCGCCTCACACCGACGGTGTTGAGCATCTCATAGAACAGAAACTCATCATCTGTCAACACCTGATAATTTTGTTTTGTTGCAGCGAATATTTTTCTTTCCATTACTAACATTTAATTATAAGTTGAAAGTTTATCTCTGACTGAAAAAAAAATTGCGTCTTCTTATCGATAATAACAGTAACAAGATGAATTTGGTTTTTGGTATTCAAAGAATAAATGAATGCTAGGAAGATCATGGCCTGCTCAATAACATTAAAGACTCTCAACTGAATGAAAGTAGAGTGAATGAAATTTATTTCCGCATACGCCACAATAATGCCATCGGAAAGTAAAATTCTTCGTGAAATTAAAAATTGAGAGCACACTGGAGTTTCAGAGGGATTTGGGTTCCAATCGATTTCGAAAATTCCTTTGGCCATTAAAATCACAGAAAAAATAACGAGCTCATTTACTGTGAATATAAAATTCATTAAATTTGGAACCATTATTTCATCAACGCTTTAATTACTATTATAAGGTCGTTATTGTTTCTGAGACTATAATTATTTAAATCAACTCTGTTCCACCGTTTGTACGCCTAACTTTGTTCGGGCTTTCACATCGATAATTACTTCTCTAAACAGGCTACATCGAGCCCTTTAATAATATCGAACCGAGCTTTATGTTAATGTGCTCGCTGTGGCACAGTGGTTAAGGGCATCGCCCTTGCATGTAGAAGTCGAGGGTTCGTATCCCGGCGCTGGCGCGGCGATTTTCCCCGTTGGGTATAAGGGAAAGCTCAAGCACAACACCGCACTCAACCCAGGTGTCGGAAATGGGTACCGGCTTTACGGGGGAACCGTCATGGTGTCCTATATATAGTGTTAGTTATAAGGCATTTGAAAAACCAATGCTCAAGATCATATGTATCAGGCTTGATTGGAAATAAAGCATCCTAAGATGCCGATGTTTTTTTTTTAATGTATCTAAACGAAGGAAAGTGAGCAGCCAAACCGGCTGTAGGATCGTTGCACGCAGCCAGCCCTCCTCACCTCCATGTTTGTACCCGAAGTTGCGGTTGAGATCGACACCTCTACACCAGCGCGAGCCCTCCGCTCGGTTCTTCCTCCACATGCGGTCCTGCGTCGGACAGAAATTACGAAACATTGCATTGTTATCCCGAGGAAATATTTACTGTAAGCCTTGCGCTTCGCTTCCTACAAGGAACATTTTTTTAAGCTCTGGAGGTAAAAATAAATTGTTGTTTACACATCAAAGCAAAAAAGTGTTGTATGATCTATGGCCTCATATAATTTTAGAGTCCTGAGTGAAAGATCAATTGAGATCGACAAATTTTACTCCCTCGTCCAAATTCTAGGAAACAAAACATCCCAACTATAATAATTTGATCAACATATATACATACAAATTTATATATGTAAATGAAATTGGCCAAATATATATATCATTATTTCAACTTATACATCATACGCAACAAAATTTGATCCTAGTTAGAAAAAATTTGAATTTGTCTCTAGCTACTTTAGGAAATAAAAAAACAAATTAGCGATGTAGTGACAGGCACCAGTGCCCAACTCTGCAACCACTGAAAATTTCAGCTGCTATGACAGTTATTCTATTGCTGACATAGTGGAATATCTTGAAGTGAATATCCTTTCAAATTTTAATTCGAAAATTCAAAGTTTGAAGGTAAATTTTTAAAAGCCCGATTCATCTCCATTTAACGTCACTAGTGGCTAGGATTTGTGCACCATGTTAAAGCTACACATTGACTAACGATGGACTAACGTCACATTGTATAACCCTTTAACGCCCCAGAGAACTGTGCGGCCTTTTCCTAAAGTCGCTTTAACATATCGTAATTATAGCCAAATTTATACCCTAATGTGTTCTTTGAAGTTCACTGTCGAGTGGCAGTTTCGTCCTCATTTTGGTATCGGAGACAACCTGCGTCAGTCCAATGACGGTGGTTGTGATAACGGCAATGTGAGTACAAAAATGTTGACTTAAAAGGTATAAGTCGTGTTACTCACCCCAGTCCAGGTGTGCACGTAACCATCTGGGTTGAGTACCGGCACCAGCTGCCACTCGGCCCCCAGGAGCAGCTCCGTGCTGTCCACCAGCTGCGTGGCCGCATACAGCAGGAACGCGGGCGATATCCACTCCCTCGCGTGGATACCTGCACCGATGTTATACCATGTACTGCTGCATGTTATGCACCATGTTATACAGTATGTTCTGCACCATGTGCTGCTGTATGTTGTGCCCCATGCATTACTGTGTGTTGTACACCATGTGCTGTAGTTTGAAGTACGTACACTATGTTCTACAGTGTGCTGTGCATACCAACGTTTTGGTGAATGTTGTACATACACAATGTTCTATAGTATGTTGTACACCATGTTTTATGTAGTGGTCGTAATCATCTTGTAGAAGAATTGTGATCCCATCAAGCAAGACTATTCAAAGGCAGACATCTCGCCACGAAGCGCTCGCTAATCAGCTTAAAATCGGGAAAACTACTCAACGCAGCTAGCAGTTTTTGTGAGCGCAAAAGCCTAGAAAAAACATTCTCATTTTCGGAGTGTAAAAATATCTCAAACAACACAATCATGTACGTAAATGAGGGATTCCTTGAAATTTAATCATTTTGATGAAATATTCTCAGCTGCAGCTATTCAGTCGCGCACGATAATTAAGATTTGTGTGCAACTAAAAATCTATCACCGATGCATGCGTATGTGTGAAGTTCATTCTCGAATAATAATCTTTCTGACATAGTATTGCGCGAAAGAAGCATGAAATAGAAAATTTTTTGATTACTCTTTTCTGCTTAAAATTTAACTTGTTTTACTTAATGAAACCAGAATGAATTCAAAAACAGTTGACGAATTCTCCATGAAATTGATTGTTTGGCGAATGGAAGTCGAAACTGACATTACTGACGAAAAAGTTGAATTTGAATGTGAAGCATAAGTAATTATAAGAATAATTTATTCGTTACGTAGGTCAGTGCCCCTGCCTAAGATATTGTAGTTCTTGTAGATTGAGTTTTTGCTGCGAGTTGCAGCGTGCGATCGTTTAGTGGGCGCTGCTCGGCTTTATCTCATCTTGTCCATTAAAAAACTATGCCAGTCTTTGACATCTCTTACCTGCATCTACAGTCTCTTACTTGCATCCAGTCTCTTACATCTCTTACTTGCGGCAATCTCTTACATGTCTCTCTTCGTCATCTCTTACAAGCTATTTTACTTTTCTAATAAATTTCAAGTTCAACATGATTTTCTATATTTGAAAATGGATAAAGATTGTGATAAAATGGAAACACTGATTTTGGATTAAATGCATACTGAAAAAATCGACCAAATCCCTAATCCATAAGAAGATCTTCATGCGTTCTTGCAGGAGTCTAGTAAAAATTAAAATCAGGAAGAACATTTGAAAAAGGTCTAAAGATGACTAGAAAGAATGATAATTAGAAACGTCTGAAATATAAATACATTGAAATTAAATTATTCTGATGTGAAAAAAGCCAATAACAAAAACGAAATGGAGTTGAATAAATTAAGGGACCGTGGTCACTGCAACCTCAAGTGAGAGATCTGACACGACGGCTGTTGTTCAGTTGCAGCAAACTTCATATTTTGTGCGATGGGGAATTGTTAGTTTTCTGGAAAATTATAGCATTATTGATTGATGACAATGAAGTGAATTTTGGAGGAAAGTGTTCTTCAAAAAAAAAATATCCCAAAAACTACGTAGAGGAATATATTTCTGGTATATTTGTATTTTTTACCTGCCACTCGGTAGCACTCACCTCCATCTATGAAAATCACAGGCTTGCTTGACGACGCTCTCAATGTTGGTCCTGTTCCCTCACCGTCTTGGCCGCTCAGGAACTGGTCAGACTTGTTCGTGGTGAGCAACGTATTTCTAGAGCGCAGGATTTTGTCAAGTTTCGAGACGAGTTGGGACTTGCTGCTGGTGCTGTCCGACGCTATCCCAACCACTCCCGGAATCTGCACAATTTGAGGGGCGATTCTCTGGACAACTTCGTCGGTGAGAGCCAAGCCTCTCGGAACATTCTTCATGATGATGCGAACCGAGTCTGCGATGGAATCTATCATGGTTTTGTTGTCCGCGAATTCGTCCGGAATGATCGACGTCACAATGAACAGAATCTCTGCCTCCTCGTCGATGTCAATTGCTTCAGGTTCTGCTTCGTTTTCAGAAGTCGTTTTTTCTGTATCTAAAGATTTGGCGATGCGATTGGAACTTACATCGATGTCTTCAACTTCTTCAGGGTTAGCAAAAAATTTTCTGGCTTCTTCTTTCTGGTCATAGTTCATGATTCTTTGAAGAACTTTGTACGCAATCTGTACTTCCGGAGGCTCATCGGCGAAATCAACCAGTGCATAGTCATCATCCTCAATTTGGGTATTATTAATTATTTTATTCAAAGTAGAGTATGTATCACTCACTACTCCAGAGAAAGGTTCGTCTTCATTGATAACCTCATATGGCATGTTGTAAATCATGTGTTCCAAAAATCCAGGTGGTGGTCCATTTTCTCTTCTCGAACCTTGAGCTCTTTCGAACAATTGTTGCCGTTTTTGGTTCTGCGTTTCGGTTTCTTCCGGTTCTGTAACTCCCTCGTCTTGAGCCTGGTTGTTGTCCTGATTTTCCTGGTTGTCGTGGTTGTCACTCCACGTAATGATGCGCTCTAGAGCTTTGAGGGTGGCGTCGATGGCTGGAAAAGATTGGTCTGGTGTTTTTGGAACTTGCCTGCCCTGCCTGGTCAAAGTTTGTGCCGAGCCCGGGCCGAGTGTGAGGGTAAGCATGTGGATGGGGCGGCCCTCGACACTCCTGCCGATCTCGCTCTTGGTCACCACTTGCGGGTGAAGCTTCGCGAATTCTGTGATGAAGTCCTCGATCTGAAATGGAATTAGAAGCCAAACTGTTCTTAGTCTTGGAACTTCTATTTTAATTCACAATACACCTCTGTGAGTGAAGGTTAACTAAGCCATTTGGTGTAGGTTCTTTGGAATATAATTCACGTCTCAATGTTTGTTAAAATAGATGCAAAGAGTAAAGTGAAGATGAATGAATCATGCTATTCAAAAATAGCAACCAAACTTTTCATGCTCTCTGAATTCAAGCGAAATGTCATGAAAGGGGAAATTTCCTTTCATGAAATGTTTTTTCAAAACATTTCATTTTGAGATCTTACCGCAAAATCAAACCAATAAACTATGGAATTCACACTTGCTCTATTTTTATGTTTATTAAATTTTACAATTTCCAACACCAGCTCCCATCATTGCTTGAATGAGATAATATTGTTTTTAAGGAAAATGGCACGAGTACCCGTTGTGTGTGTGTGTTGGGTGTGTGTTGTGTGTGTGTGTTGGGTGTCGTGTGTGTGTTGTGTGTGTGTGGGTGTAGTGTGTGTGTTGTGTGTGTGTGTGTTGGGTGTGTGTTGTGTGGTACCCGAGTGTTCACAAATCTTAAAACGAAAGTTACAAAGTCTCGAACGCTACGTGAAACTTCGTTCACGGTACTCGCCGTACTTGGTAGACATTGCCCCCTCAAACTTGTACACTTGAACTTATTTCATTCCCTGCAGAACTCACTAGCCTGTTATTTAGTTTTGTAAATTATTCAAGAATCGCTTTAACAATTTCCTCAGAATGTAAATAAATTTGCTTCAAGATTCACATCAACGTTACCTAAGCGATGAAGGAAGGGACATATTACACTGTTTAACTGTTGTTTTTAAGTTATGGATAATATTCAAATTCTATTAACAAGTCTAGTGTTGAAATGTCTGAATGCTTTTCACATGAGTATCACCATTCATTTTTATTTTCAAACACAATGAGTAAAGAATAATTTTTAAGAGGTTGAAATTTGTTGCATAAGAGTGGTTACACCTTGGGTTCCAATTAAAAAAAATAATAATTTGCTTGTTGGTTTCTGAATAATTTTTGTACAGTTTTTGTTCTATATTTGGATATTTCATGATTGATTTCAACCATTCCAATGAATTAGAATTCTCACAAGACAATAATAAAAACACCTGTGTGCTGTAATATGAAACTATCGCACTTATACATCGTATTAGGAAGTAATCCAAACTGACAAAACGAAAACATCACACTCGTCAGGAAGATTTCTTCCATGACTTCAGCGAATCAGAGAAAAAGCTCTAAATTGCTCACTCTGATCCTCATTGACCAAAGAGGACCAAGCACATCTTAACTGACTCCCACACTATGCTATAAGTACGTGGGAGAGATGACGCACCGTATTTATGTTACGGGAATCTCTATCTCGACCGACATGTCGCAATGGTGACGTCATTGAGTGTGTTCGAAATGAATCCTTTCTATTGGTTAGCTGAACAAAAACGGGTGTAATTTTTCATCATAGAAATGACTTTACCTTGTTTCCTTTACCGTGATCAGGACTTAATCTTCAGCCTCCCTATCATCACAGTCAGTATTGCTCCCTTATGCAACATTCGTTCTCATCAATTTCTTGTAACATTTCTCCTTTCTCGTTACCGAAGAAATGCGCGGCTAAATATGTCAACATGTTCATTTCAACTTTGTGTAAAAAATTCTTTTTACTACTCCTCTATTCCGGGCTTGGTGTATAGAACATGATGCTAATTTTTAGTGAATGCTACCATTCTCTTGAGTGGTATAATAATACGCAGTGTGTTGATTGCTGGTTTGCTTTAATTTAGCTACACAAGTGCTTTGAATGCTGCAAATACTTGATCTAAACCGATATATTTTAAGAGAAATTCAAAATTTCCGAATTTTCCTTAAAAACATTCTTGTTGTAATTCAGAACTTGGAATTGCTTCGGCTACATATAGCAGATGTTAATAATTCGTTACTGCAGACGTAAGTGTTCGCTCTCAATCACTTTTATGCTAAGAATCATTTTGACACAAACGATAGTGGTGATTCTCTCAATTTATCGTTTGACACACAAACAGTTCACCCTGTATGCGCAGACCAACATGGGCTGTCGGCACTGTGCAACATGCAATATTCTCTATATTGCCATGCGAGGCAATACATACAGGAGGACGCACTCTGTTTGGTTTGCACTGAAGGCCTTCACAGAAACCGGTTCAGCTTGGAATGTCAATGGAACCTCAAGGAGAAGTATCTGAACTCTACAAAATCAACCTTCAACTTGTCGTCAAGGTTGTAATTGAAATTTGTAGTATAAGAAATGCAAAATAGGACGCAGCTATTAGATTTTTGAACATATTTCAAGTTTATACTTTTAGAACAAGTCGACCTGAGTGTTTCATTCGTACAACTCGTAAGAACTGTCTTTTGCCTCAGAAGCTTCAATTTTATTTCAACAAAACTACCATTGAGTTAATTTCCGTTTGATTAAATTGGTGAACATATGAAAGTCTATGTTACATTAAGTCAATTTTTGTGGTTGAAAAGTGCCGTGACATTACCATTATCGCTTATTTAAGTGGCAGAATTTCGTTGAAGAGTTAACACTTTGACTTTAACATGAGCCATATTTGGTCACCGAGGGAGTTGCCAGTGTGAGGCTGACCAACCGGTATTCACAAACTCAATTAAAAGAAATACTTAATGAAAACTAAATGTGAGCACGATCCAGTTAACATTTCGTATTTTCAACAACGGTTTTCACAATTGACTTTAAATTTGAATTGAATATTAATCTTTAGTTTTACCTGCCGAAGTCAAAGTGTTAGTGAGTGACACACTACACACGAGCAGCTTTGGACAATAAGGAAGAGTTGGTGGCACGGAGACATGGTCTGCATAGCGGTGGCCAAATGCAGAATGCGAGAGTTCTTAGTTCAAATTTTTCATCCAGTCACCGAACAAGATCAGATGTATTTCCCTCATAGAAATGACTCTACCTTGTTCCCTCCACCGTGGCTATAAGTACGGTGGAGAGATGACGCACCGTATCCATGTTACGGGAATCTCAACCAGGATTGAACCTTCAGCCTCGTTAGCATCAGAGCCAGTATTGAAATTTTTGATGGTGGCTAAGTGGTTAAAATCATAGATGTCTTGACAAAAAGTTAGACTGGATTTAGGATACATCGAACTGAAAAGTTCTTTTTTAAATGTCTGATATTTAAATCGCATGTAATAGAATGTTACTCGGTAGAGGATTACAAAAAGGATTATTTGATAAAAGAAACGAAATGTAACTCGGCTGAAAGATTCGATGTCGGCTCACCTGTTCATAAGTCATGTAGCTGTCGAAGGTGACCGCTCCTTTTGGGAGCCCAGACCTGAACACTCCGTCCTCGGCTTCTGCGATGAGCCTGTTTATGGGTTCAGATCATTTGTTACATTCATGAAAACAATAACCCTTGCTTTTATATTTAAACTTTGAGATTTGAGCGGTATATCAGCAGCGATGTTCGCTTACCTATTACACCTGTTTTTATTGCGTTATTAAAATCTTATATTAATAACGTCGAATTATCGTTTTTACTATATTATTTTATTACATTATTATCCCTATTATTGTGCCTGACGCTGAGCTAACGCGTTGGCGTGCGTTGCGTAGTTATAACCTACGCACCCCGCACCAAAAGAGGGCTGGTTACAAAACACGGCTCATCGTATAGGGCCGTCGTATCCCAATATAATTGATCGCCGCGTAACTTTTTTGAGATAACACTTGGCACTCTCAAAAAATACCCCGAATTTATTGTCCACCATGGTTCCTATAATTTCTGTCAATGAGCTCACAATATGGGAAGTTAAATGTTCTAAATTCTGGGATAAACCACAGACACTCGTGCGTAAATGTGAAGAGATACTTCAAATATATATGCTGGGTCTGAAGGGCCTGATGCTATTTCAGAATAACCTACGTTTGAAAGATATTGAGGCGAGTTAAAATATCAAAGCTTGCTGGAAGAAAACTAGTAAAAAATGAAGCTTCACGTAACGAAAATTTTATTCTCCTTTCATTTTTTCCGCAAATACGAGGAACTACTCCCCCTAAGATCTTAGACGTCTCTATGGCGCTGGCTAGCACAAGTGCGTGGTGTGTGACAAGGGAATCAAGGCCCGCTGTTAATTCCTCAGTGGTTCAAAAATGAACTTACTGGCCGAGGTCGACTTGTGTGTCCTGAAGTGTGAAGCCTCGGGACTCCAAGTCAGAGAGAACTTCCGCTCGTCTGGCGGCGTCGGGCGATATTGCGATTTGGAAAAAATCTGAAAAAGAAAAGCAGTCCAGCCTTGCAATAGAGGCTTGCGCAATTATCGGGGAACTCGATTCGTGACTTGTTTTTTGTACGAGTATTTGAAAGGATTTATTTACATGGTATATTTGTTGAACTCTAACGCTGTCTATCTTTCAAGTGAAGTTGTTCAATCGAAGGATTCTTAAATTTTTCAAAAATAAACCTCAAAAGTCAAAACACATGGATTACTACTAGTATCAACCGAAGTCTCCAGCAAAAAAGCAGGATTTCCAGTGCCAAAGCTCCTACCTGGAATAAGATTCTCAAACTCAAAGGATAAATTAAAATAACAGAGAATTGTTTCCCGAATAAAAACACATACATACACAAACACACTGCAGATGGTGCTAACGAACTCTTTAACAGTTAGCAACTTGGATTTAATGCGGTCTTCTATGACGCAACATTTTCAGCAATCTAGATCGTAAGCACTTCAAGCTTTCTTGACGTCTCTCCTACGAAATGATATTTTCGGTAAAAGTTGCAGTGAACTGACTTCCCATAAATGTAAGCAATTCTCTATCATGTATCAAGTCTAGAACAACCCAATATCTTTAGGTATTATTTACTCTCGATATGCTGGTATTCATCGAATATTGAAATGCCAGACTATGGAGAATATTTTAACGAATAATTCCACTGTATGTAGGTACTATTCAATATGGCGACTTTGTTTGAAGGTTTAAATAGTGAACATTTTTTTTTTTAAACTAGAACATACTCTTAAATAACTGCTGATAAAAATGTTTATTAATTTGTATGTACAATATTGACGTATTGCGGTTCTCAAGAATTATCATATAGGTAAAGTTACTCACGAAGCAAATAACCATTTTTCATTCATCTACGACAATCACAAACTAAATTTACAGCAAATTTTCTTCTGATTTAAAATATTTGGAATTAATAAATATAGCTAGAGACCGAATTGAACATGTTTTCAGCATTTATTATGGCTACATAATGTCATTCAAATTGATAGTAACCATAAAATAAAATGATTGCGAGATTTGACGTAATATTAATAGTTAGCCTATTCATAAGCTAAGACGTTGTTCATAGCACTTAAATGTCAATGCAATAAATACATATAGGAAGAATTGCGGAAAAGATAATTACAAGCCTGATTACAAAAGCAATAAGTTCAAATGGAGTGATGATGCTTACTCTGGAGCTGGTTCTCGTGCAGGACGCGGACATGAGGGTTCTCTTCTAGCTGCATCAGCGCGTCAAAACCTTCCTGGTAGCTCTTGTCCTGGGCAGAAATGAAAATGTCCTCACGGTTAGTGTTTAAATAATGATAACAATGCACATTTTGCTGATAAACATGTGCTACTGTGAAGTAACATTCTACAGTATTTAATATTTATTTGGATGAAATAATTTCTAAGCCATTTTTCTTGCGTACAGATCATATATAATTTTCAACTCTGATTTTTCAAGACAGTTTTGCGCTCATTATACAGGGAAAGCGCAGCGAGGAGTAGTTGAAGTGCTCCAGTGCTGCACTCATTGTGCACCGAACATAAACGAAGTCTTGAAAACTTTAAATAGTCGAACAAAATTATACGTAAATCTGATATGCCACATTAAACATTTTCAACTGCTAATCATGAATAAACGACCATCAGACGGAGCTCTTGTTCCGACTTTGCTCGTGAAATTCTTGGCTTGTAAAAAGCTAACATGCGTGCCATATTTGCTCTCTGTACGCCGGCCTCCAGCTGTTTGTGCAAGGTTGCCCGCTAGACGCTATGTAACTGAACTTCTCGACTCGGTCCCGGTAGCAGCCGGTCGACCCCTAGCGCTGGTGCCAGTGTTAACGTCTCATTGGTTTCCCGAGACTTCCGACCGGAATTAAATAAGGAACATATAACAAAACTTGAACGCAATGGCGAAGATGCAAGTGTGAAGTATAATTGTTTATTTTAATTGATTCCAGTGATAATTAGAGGTCATTTCTATCAATATTAATGAAATTTTACCCTTCGGTTCACCTCAGGCAAATTCTTGTGCAGTCATTCATTAGCATAAATCAGCTATGTTTTCATCATTTTGCAATTTTTTTTCGCATGAACGGCGTCTCTATTCATTTTCTAAAACCTAATATTAAAAATACACCTCAATGCTGTAAAGACCGATGTTGCTGTAGATAACGAATGATGCTCTACAAACCGAATGTATCCACAGTAAATCTGAAAGGATTTCCCAGAATATTTACATCACCTATTCAAATCTGATGGAAAAAATGCATGTGTTGAAAAACAGTTATTGATTAAGTCAAGCTCGACCGTTCAATATTCACGATTTGAGAGCAAACATGAAAACTTTCCCCGTTAGAAGGCAACTCACATCGACGGCGAGCTCGTCCCTCAATGAAGCGCTCGGAAGAGATGCAACGCCGTCCACTTTGTAGACGCGCCAGCTGAGAGAAAATGAGCTTGTGAGTGCATGCTCAATCCTGTCATGGTATTTTAAGACAATATAACATTTCAACCAAAATGACTGACTGAAAAGATGCTCAGTTGAGAGCTTTGTAATGTTAGGTGACCTTTTGAAGTCATTTTTAGATTGCCCTAATTTTACGTCATCTAAAACGTTCGACCTCCTTGCGTAAAATACGATTCACTCATTGCACCGAGAGAACAACTTTTATCTTGATTTTATTTTCTTTTGATTCATATTTCAGAAACTTACACTATCACGTGCGCTCGATGACACAGTGCAACTTCAGAGCTCTCACCTCGTGTAGTCCACTTTTTCTGGCTCCACAGATCCCGGTTCCGATGCCACATTTTCTTCTGGTTCGTTTACACTTCCTGAATTTTGAAGATTGTCTTCCTCTGGCAACGAAAGTTTCATGTCTTGTTGGCCTTCGTTTTCTGTCTCAATCAACAACTGAGATGTGGTCGTTGGCTCGGTAATTTCTGATTGCTTAATTTGTGTTGGAGTTTCGCTGACTATGTCTGGTGATGCGTTTTCAATTTTTGAAGCTTCATCATCTGAAATTTGATCATCGATTATTTCTTCAGTCACGAACTCAGACGGAGTAGTCTGCGCTATACTTGCAGAACCTTCAGCATCTCCGCCTGATACGCCATTCTCCTCTTCTGCAGCACTCTGTTCATTCGTCTGTACCTCCACAACAGATGATCTGTCAGATTTATCTTTTTCTTCCGCAATTTCGCTATCGAAATTTCCAATGACTGTTTCTTCAGGACTAGTTGGTTGGGAAGTAACCGATATAATTTCATCTGAAGTATCTTGGGTGCTAGATTCTTTTTCATTTCTGACACCTGCGGGACTAGGAGTACCGCTTATGTCACTCTCAGGAACTGAGAACTGAGTCGTTTGCTCAAGCCCATCTTGCGCGATCGTTGAACTTGATGCAAGCAGCAGTACTGTGAGGAGCAGCCCGGTTTGAGGCCGCCAACCCATGGTTTATGGCTGGCGATGTGTGGGTGTGACCGCTATGAACGAACTAGTCGCTTCAGGTTAGAGCGGTTCTACCGTAATGTGCAGAGACAAGTTGTTCTGAGGAAAACATTGATCTCATTATAGAATGTTGATGAGCACTCGACCTCTCAGATGGTCAATATGACGGTCACATTTCTTACGACTGCTTGATATTGCTGAAGGGAGTAGCAATTCAGACAATAATAGATATATTTCAAAATAACAAAATTCTTTATTCCTTTGATGGTTTGATCTTTCCCAGACATGAGCACAAAATTATTGCACTGAGGCAATTTTTGCCAATATTGTGAGTAGTGAACTTAACCAAGACAACTAAATTTGAAAAACCCAGCAATGTAAAATTTAAGGAAAGAAAATAACAGCTCTTCCAGGTCTCGCTTACCGGAACTAGTATTGATATGTAATCAATTCCTCATATGTTTTCAAGTGGTTAATTAATTTTTCAATGAAAACCAAATGATTCTTACAGTTAATTTTACCGATTTTTAGCTTTAAAAAATAAAATCTAATGTAATAACCGTACTGTACATGAAATAACGGAAGTCTTATGAAGTCATTTCGTTAATTTCCGCACTAGAGACTTCCACATCCTCCAGGTCCGTCACGTTCACGATGAAGGATTTGAGAAAAAAAATTCTTACATGATTCTAGCCTAAATTTGACATCTGGTAATGGACGTTCCTACATTCTGCGGTAAATTGACGACTGACCTTAACGAAGAAGTGACCCTGAACGTGACTTTTTGTAGTATTAACAGCTGATTTGAATTTAGCTCATTTATTTTATCTCTTGAATCAAAATTTACATGCAAAATTTTTTCACTCAGTTACTTCTAATACGGTGAACGTCGGGTTCATGAATCACAAGCTTCGCAGAATGGGAATGGGTATGATAATCACATGCCTGAGAGAATGGGAATGGCAGATAGTCATCATCATTGCATTCTTCACGTCGGAGAATTAAATAAATCGATAGAGTTATAAATTTTCCTGGCTCTTTCAAGTCAATAGAAAACTTTTCTGTAGAACTCGTAAGGACTTCGAAATTTTGGAGAGTTATGAGCTATTTTAAAAGTCTTTCAAATATTAATATCAATCGGCTATGAAGTTGATTTTTTTGTATGCTCATAATTCTCGATTTTTCAAGGCTCATTAACTTACACTGTCGAGCAATCAGTGAATGAAAATCAAACCGAAAGTAGTTAATTGCTAACTTGCTAACAAACTACGAAGAGAAATTTAAATAAATTGTAAAGTGAGTTAAGAGAAAGTATACAGTTTCTTTTAATTTTAGTACTGTGTTGATAAGTGAACAACTTATCCCACAGCAGAACAGTGATGCAAGCCAAGGCTTTTTTTGTGAATTTCCACGCGTGATACAGACGGAAAATTTAATCAGTACCACGTGATGATTAACAGTGCGCTTTTCTTTGACGTACGATAGCGTTCGCACGAGCAGGGTACGTTACTCGCAGCAGCGTTTGTTATTGCAATTGTGATTAATATTTAGCCAACCGATGTTGACACCGTGTTGTTCAAGAGCAAAGTTTTGGTGATGTTGGGATGCATCAACGAGCAAGAATATATGTGGCTTCCTTGACAGTCAGCTCACTGGGTAAATAGATTGTTTAAATTCTGGTGGCATGGTAGATAGTGGAGTAGTTTATTATTTGCATGCATGCACATCTACATGTCCTGGAATGGTATTTGTATTACTAAACAATAATCGAAGGATGCCAATAGACACGGTCACTGCACCCCACATAAAACGATTGCTAACAAAAATAACTCTGAACAGGTGACCACAAAAATGATCAATACAGATATTTCCGGTTCACTATCAATTAACTGTAATAACTGTGCTTTGGATAAAAGTTCGCGGAGTCTACCAGCATGTGGCGCCGCTGAGCACCGCAGTGGAGAGATGGGGTACGGACTGGCGGGCCAGAGCAGGTTGTGAGCAGCCTGAACAGGTCCGGGCCTCATCAGACATCTTATTAACTTGTGCCACCGTGCGCTTTCTAAAAGAAAGTTCCGAGCTTGCCTTCTGAATAGTAATAACCATTGGATGTTCATCTGGTCTGCTTGCTTCCTGAATGTTAACAACCGCTGGATGTCGCATCACTCCTCCATCTTTACCATCCCGGATATACTCAGCATGAAGTAATTGGAAAAAAATTTTCTGTGCGATTTGAAATAATTTTCGGTATCACTCGTGAATGATTTGAAGTTCCAATTCTATTCCGATTTCTAATTTCTCCGATAGTCAAATCATGATTGAAAATAATGCAATGTTAGGAAACTACCGTCAACTACGTCGACAATTCTAGTTATTAATACCTAACACTCAATCTTATTTCTATTTAGCAACTCTCGATTTGATTTCCTTCTAATATTTCCAAACACTCATTTTACAGAAGCTTCAGTTGGTCAGTATCAAATATTCGAGGCTCAAGGAACCATCAAGAGATATAATTTTCCTAAATATACAATTCAAGGAGAAATTTAGCAATACCTGTGTTAAGAATTAGAGTTTAGAGTACCTTGAAATGCGTTTATCATCTCAATTTCTAAAATTTCGGTTTTACATTCACAGGAGCTTAAAATTTTGGCTAATTTTCCCACAGCGCTGCGCATTTCTGCTGAGCGGACGCACCTCTACATTCAATAAACGATTGAATTTTGCTGCTGGAAAATAGCTTTCAGAGGGACAATGTACAGAATACTTCATGAAATTTTCGTCAGAGGGAACAGCTACTGACTTCCTTCAAATCTCAGCGAAAAATCGTGAACTTTTATTTTTTGCCATCAAATTGAAATTCGCCTTCACATAATGTCCATCATAATGAGGCAACGGTCAAAAAACATTATTACTTCGGAACTTATAGGGTAGAATTCACAAACACGAATGCTACAAAAATAAAATACGCACAAACATAAATTTCAGAGGCCAAGTAGAAATTGAACTGAAGGCTGAGGCTGAAAAAGCTGAGAGTAATTCGTGAGACAGGGGTCACAAAACTAGAAGAAAGAAAAACAGAAAATGTTTCACTGAGAGAAAGATCACGTAGAATATTGAGCCTTCACTGATTTCGTGTCCAAATGAACTCTAATACTGAACCAACAAGAGAAAGACAGATTTCAATCTAATTATTTTCGTCAATGAAAATAAAAAAAAATTGTTTGATTAATGAACATCTCCAGAACATCGCCGCTCGTGTCCACTCTTATTAGAAAGAATACTGACAACTGGAAGACACTGACATCAAATGATTCCCTGTCGGATCATGGGAGATACATTAAAAAATATTTCACTCATCGTATGAAGAAAAAAAAATTAAAATGCTATGACAGCAAGAAAACTGACGTCGGATATCTTCCCATTCTCTAAATTCAAAATAAATATATTTTGGCGACAGACAGCACGAGCCCAAGGACAAAATGATGACCTTCCGCCGCAGGTACAGCGGACCTTGACACCAACCTTACCTTGCGGCCTCTTGTTCCGCACTGCGGGGCTCTGCTGTCTGCTGCTCTTGTTCTGGAGGGCAGAATTATTCTTGAGCTTCTGTGTTGAGTTGTGGCTTTTGTGTTGAGTTTTGGCTTTTGTGTTGAGTTGTGGCTTTTATGTTGATTTGTAGCCGTGGCTTATGTGTTTTATAGCCTTGGTTTTTGTGTTGAGTTGTAGCCGTGGCTTCTGTGTTGAATTGTGCCTTTTGTGTTGAGTTGCAGCCTTGGCTTGTGTGTTGAGTTGTAGCCGCGGCTTGTGTATTGAGTCGTAGCCGTGGTTTGTGTGTTGAATTATTGCTGTGGCTTCTGTGTTGAGTTGTTGCAGTTATCAGACGTTACAATAATTATTAGCATTCGATTACAAATAAAGAGCGTTTAACAAGGAAATGCAATTTTGAATTTTACCTCAATTTTTTGTTTAACCGTTGACACATCAATTATAGAGCGCATGTTTGTTTAACAACAATGGATCTTTACATTAACATATCTTGGAAACCCATGTTTTTCATATTATGTGCTAACTGTAGTGGAAATAAACGGCTTCTTTTGTTGTTGATTTTTGTATCTTTTTCCTTCTCTGCTGAATAGTATCTGTGGCTTCTGTCTTGTTTAATTGAATATTGGTATCAACTTTTTGACAAGCTCAGGATTTAATTTTAGGTCGATTTTAATCTTAGGGCCTGTTCTTTTCCAATGCGATTGTGCGATGGTTTCAGTTTGAATATTTTGACATTAAAACTTTGCTCTTACGTTGGTTTGTAATTTCTTCAAACCAGTTGCAGATCACGTTAAATTGGTCAATTGATACAACGCTCAAAATGAGTCGAGCAAATATTCCGTATGAGTAACTGTACAGAGGCTTCACAGCAGCTCCATCGAGGGACACTTCAACCAGGACACCTGCCTGAAAATCGGACAAAATTTCTCTACAGTTTAATGCGTTTTTACTTACCGTGCAAATCGAAAAAAATAATGTTAACATGTGTTACTTGGGTCACATAATGAGTCTAAATAAAACTTCCTCACTAAATTCCGACAGGCATGAGTCTGAAAATTCAGGAGGAATGGCAACACCGGCGCCAGAAACATCAATGCTGCGACCGGGAGCTGATCAACAAAAAGCAGCGAGGGCTTTGACCCCTCGCACCCGGCGCGCTACCAGGTGATTAATGCTGCGACTGCGCTTATGTTCAGTGCAGCGGGATAGTATAATTTTGCCTAGAGGAATGTTACTCATGCGTTTATTTGGTTAATTAAGGTATTCAGTACTCAATACTACGATATGAAACCAGTGCGACGAATGCTGGTTCGTCAGGTGATAAAATGCTGCAACTGCGCTGATGTTCAGAGCAACGGGATACTATAGTTCGTCCCAGTGGCATGTTGCTCATATGTTTATTTGGTTCATTAAAGTATTCAGGGCTCAATACTGTGAGAAACCGGTGTGACGAATGCTTGTTGAAAGTTGTAAACTGGGTTTGGGTGTATGTGCTCAGCACATATGGGGAGTAAAAAGTAAAATGAAAACAACAGTGCCATTCTTGAAATCATTCTCGAATAAAGAAAAGATAGTGTTCTCTACCAATCAAAACGTTTATTTTAATCTAGAGCGTGTATTACAGTGTTGTATAAACTGAGTAGAGAAAATATGAAATAGTCAGATGGTCTGATCCATTCGAGCAAACTCGAATTAAAACAAATGCAGTTGCAATTCTTCTGAGAATCATTGAAAATCGTTTGCATATATTTGCATGCGTAATATGTATAAATTTCCATGAAATAAAAAATCCAGAAGAGAAAATACGCCACAATCCAATTAATTCTAATTAATATATTAACACGACATATGCAGTTACTTATAACTCTAATAAATGAAAACAATTATACATAAACGTTAATTATACTTGCACGTAAATATTGCATCAGTACAACACATACATGACAATGGGACTTGTTTACATGATATCCAAAATTCACAATACACACACATTTTCAAGTTATTCAGAGGGAAGAATAATTTTCTTTCCCCCGAATACTTGTATTCAGCTGACATGGTTCATTGCTGCAGCATAATCGATCGAGTGATCGAAAACTCAGGAAATTCTTTTCTCAAAACGACAAATTCTTCTAAATTTGAAGACTACGATCCGTAAATGTTTTTCTCTCAAATTATTTGACTCGACGAGTTTACGTCACAGTGAATGCAATTTTTTTCAGTTTTTTCAGTTAGTCTAATCTCTAATGGAACAAAGTTTCCTTATCGCTGGAAACTTGGTAGCTTTGAAGAAAATTTCCACTGCATAGCGATTTCGAAGAAGAAAATTAAGGCAGTATACCAGGAATTGCATTAATTTATAATTTTGAGCTCTGCTTAAGAATGAGCCGCGCATGAATGACATGATAATGTTCTCTGTCATGTTCAAATTTTAGTTTAAGTGCCACCACAGCAGGCACAGATGAGTAAACATCCAAAAAATTAACTGAGCTCGTTTGGTAAATGTGCATGTTAAAGCCTTTGGTCTGATGCGTCCTTCATTCAGGGTGGGTAAAATCGTCGAATTTATAGAAGCGAATTCCCAAACTTTCTGAAAAAAGTTTTCGATACATTTCCCGAAAATCCTTTTTAAAATGAGGTCGCTTTCATTAAACGAGACTCGTTCTCGTCCTCACGGCTAACTTTTTCATCAGCAGCTGCCAAGGAGCATAGAAAGCTTACGGTAGAATCAATGTTGAAATGCATTCGTTTGTTATTGACACATCAAACTAGTCAGCCCACTCTGTAATATACCAGGATGCTTAATATCCACAGCAATTACATGAGTCTATATGCATAATTCATAAGATTGGCATACTCCATTACGATGAAAAATTTCCAAAGTAGCATTACCGTTAAACAAAACCAACTTTGAGGGTTTTGCAATTCACATCATAAAATTGTTGGGACTGAAGCCGATTGAGATCAATCAATTGCTCAGGTTTGCTAGATGAGACTACGTGCTCAACAAGTTTGCAAGGTGGGCAGCGAGGTGGGAAAGGCATTGTATACGTGCAATTCAAGTGGACAATGTTGGAATCCCAGGGAATTTTTCATTGTAATCAAAGTTATGCGAAATGTCTGCACAAATAGAGAGAACTCTGAAAAATTACGGATCGCTAGGCATTCACAGAAAAAAGAATTCACAGAAATCAATAGGCTGAACGGTAGCAGTCGTTCCCCCTTTTTCTTGCATTAGTTTTGACGTTAAGCGTATAATTTTGGTCAAGTCGAACTGGCAAGCGTACTGCGCCAGAATTTCACAGAGAGACTCGACAAATATAGTCCCGTAATTCACATGTCTCTTAGCCTGGAAGTCTGGCAAGGCAGCATGGACGAGAGCGAGGTCTTTTGGAGCTTCAAATTGCATTGTGCCATTACCATCAGACCGAATGTTTATTTGCTCCATCGCCCCCCTGCAGTAATTAAACATTAAAATCTTAGGTTTACCCGCCAAACATCGGGCTGCAGAGTTGGTCAATCTCATGTACAATTCCTGAATTTGTATGAACGAATGTTCGGTCTCGAAGGTGTCAGGAGAATTTCCGTGGCTCAAGAAAAACACTACGAATGCGCTGTAGCGAGATGCAGCCTGGATCGTTTTTTGAAAATGTTGCAGAGTTTGATCTCTCGAGCAATCACGGTACAGGACTACATGGTAATTCATTTGCTGGAAGACTGATGCCAAATTGGTTTCGTCAACTTCTGCTCCGATTCTTGGTCTTGTTGTGCCCTTGAAAGTGTAATTGAAAATCACCACAAGTCCTCTGGGTGATGTGGTGAGACGGTATGCGTCTGGGGGCCTGTTGTAGACGACCCTGGTATCCACTCGGAACTGTTTTCGGCCGAAGTCGTCAGAATCCTGCAAGGTAAAGAAGCGTCTAAGTTGAACATCATATGAGGTCTCTCGCAATCACCCTAAGTAAGCGCGAATTTAGAATTGGCGCGTAATTTAGCTCGTAAAGTTTTGCATAGCCCACACTTGTGCATGTTGTTAAAAACACTTGGGTCCCATTGTGCCATAAATTGACTTGACCTCAATTATGCTTCATTCTTCCATAATCTGGGGTATGAACAAGGCGCCAATTTCAAATGTTCACATCTGGAACATAAAATCATTAATAAACGTTATTGAAAGAAGAAGGCATGAATTCAAGAACTGTTTTATCGCATGTTTTAAACTCACACGAATGTTGACCCACTTATAAAAACCAATGACTCAGCGTTGACTAGCTCCTTGCATCGTACGTACGGTAGAGATTACTGAGTTGAGAGTTGTAATGCACGTGGGTTCATTGATGGTGTGTGGGGTGCACTGTCACACCGGCAACATTGTTTATCTTGTCGATAATGGCAAATGTGGTGCAAAATAACATAGTAAACATTTATTTTAGAGACCTGAAATTTAACTTTCGTTCACCATTACTGAATTATGATGGTTTCAATTTGGTCTAGGGCCACATATCGTCTGAATGTTTATTTTCGTTTTTGTGCTTGCAATTTGATTCGACTGGGCTTCGGCCATGGAAATAAAATTCATTCATGTTCTGTAACCGACAGTTCTTAGTGATGTTGATTGGATTGATCAAATCTTAAATGTTAATGGGATATGCTGGAAGTTCTCAAGAAGAGGGCAAGCATGCCCGAACAGAGAAAATATTCATACTTTTATGATATCGATTACACAATGCGAAAAATTTTGGTTTGTCGTCCACATCTTCAGGCTTTAATAATTTGCATGCATATCAGATAGCAAACTTCATCAAATTTTGTAAAGTTATATGAACATTTTCTATTTCAGAATAACTAGACACTTTCGATTACTGAACATGCTCAAATTTGAAGAAGGTGAGGTGTTTGTTCGAATTCATAAATGCATTCATACCTGACATACGTAATTCATCTGCAAGAAAAATTCATCGCCCAGTTACTCCTCTATGAAATGCTCTCAGTCGTCCCAATTCTGAGAAAAGCAATGTAGCACTCATCTCTCGCATGGTATTGCCTCAGAAAATCGTCATCCCTTCGAGAAAGTGTGCGAGTTTTTTGTCTCGAATTAGCATTATTTGTACAAGGTTACCGCATCGCAGTTGAAATGTTTTGACCCACAATGCGTTCCAGTGAACTGTTGCCAGGAGGATAAGGAGCCGGCTGGCTGATGGCTTGGACGACATACTCTGCTGACCGCTGAGGGGAAAAAAAACTTTAATCATGGAATTGGTGAGACAACACCTGCTGAGAGACCAACATTGATGAGTTTTGAAATAAATGGCAGTCTGAACTTCAAACCAAGTTCGTTTTTTTGTCTTTCAACACGTATTTACACAATCTGTATTGTGTATACACGAAATTAGATGAGCAAGAAGCGACACTGAATTTAGAAAATCTAAAGAGGCATACCAAAAAGGCTAATGTTAGTTAAATGTTTACTTGGTAATCAAAAAATGCAGAAGTTTATCTTCTCCTCAACGCCACATGAGTACCAAATAAACTTTCGCAAACGAATAATCAGCTTTACAAATTTTCAATAATGTACAGCGTACGAGTTGTATGAAGACTGAAATCTTACAAGGAATTTAATTTCAGACAGCCTTCGATGTTTATTCACAAATGAAAATTCACATACTTAATGACAAATTATGAAATAATAATCGATGACTGTTTTTATTTAAGAACGATGGATTGACAGAATTCAGGCTGCAGCCAAGAAGCCATGAAGCACTTACTATGGGCGGAACCTGGACTGCTGCGATGGCGGCATCCTGTTCAGAACAGTCAAGTTAACGAATGAAAATCGGAATATAAAATACAAGATCACCTTCGATTTCTAATTATTATTTCACTGGTTTATGATAGAAATTCACTGAAGCGAGATTTCTTGAAGTTGACATGAGTTGAGAAAAACTTTTCAAAATCAAAGTTAGCCAATTATCTTGAGGATTTTGGATTCTTTAAAGTTTCAATGAAGTATAGTAAAACTATACTGTCTTAATATACTCTACATATACATATCTACTGCAAAACAATGTCAGAAGTGTCTTATTTTTTAATCATATTGCGAGTTACGGTTAGCTGTGACAACTTTTTGACAGACGAAACATTCTCATTACCGTGACATTTTTGCGGTGGGAGGTGCCGTGGAGGTGCTGCTGCAGAGGCACGTCCCCGGTCATGCTGCTGTTGCACAGCGTGCATACGAATTTCTTTGTGCCGTATTCATCAATTACCTGCAAATTGTCTTATTAGTACCACGGAAAAGATCCATGCAGTCAAGTTATAAATAGTACAAACTGGTGATGGCTTTCACACATATTCTATTTATGATTCTTCATGCCGTATTCATCAATAACCTGCAAATTGTCCTATTAGTACAGCGGAAAAGATTCGTGCAGTCGAGCTATAAATAGTTCTAACTAGCAATGGTTTTCACACATACTCTATTTATAAACGACGAAGGAAAGCTATGTGTGAGACAGCTTATTATGCTTGCTGGAAAGAATGATTCCCAGTATTGGTCTCTCACGTTTCTGAGAATTGCTCGGTCAGTACAAAAGCTCACAGTTAGAATTCTCTGTTATCAAACATAGAATTCATTTATCCAAAGTGTTCACTTACCAAATTTAAAGTTTAGCAACTAACATTTGAATTCTTATGTTGATAATCTCTGAAAACTTCAATTTACTAGCTCAAACTGGAAAGTATAAGGCGCGAAGTTTTAAGCACCACTCTTTAGCGTGGGATCAATGTACGCTATTTTCCATGAATGCAAGATATTTCTTTTAGATGAATAATTTTTTTATCAGAGTCTTCGGCTAGTCAGTGGTTGATTACCTTCCTCGTAAGTTCACTGTCGAAACGAGACAAAATTTCCTCTCAAACGAAAGGTAATTTAAGTTATAAAAGGGTTTACTCGGCATAACTGGTAAATAGATTCTTGGTTCGCATGTTCTCAGGCTTTTGATTCATACGTCTCGGTTATTTACCCGGATGGTACCGTTGCTCAAGGCGGCCTGAACATCCCGTGGCAACACAACAGAGCTGTCGGGAATGATGCGTGAGGGCTGCGGCTGCGAAGGGGGTGACGTAGAGTTCTGTGCTGCTGCTTGCTGCAAATGCTTCTTACTCTTTAGGTGATCGAGCACGGGAGCTTCGCCACTGAGAAATATGCCGCATGGTACGCACTGCAAGTTTGATCCCGCCACTCTGATGATGTTTTTCTTATGAGCCTGCGTTAAGATGCCTGGGAGGCCCGAGTACAACGACGGGTTTCGTGAGGGACTTTGCATCATTTGAAAAAAGACTTTATTCTTGTGGGGGTTGCCGTTGATGTGCTGGAGAGGTTGTTGGCCCAGGCTTTGCTGGCACACATTGCAGCTATACTCCAGCCCCGATTGGGACAGCACACCGCTTTTCACGTGCTTCTTGATCTGCAATAAAAAATTGAACAACACTTCATTAAGCAGGGACTGTGAATCCTTTGTATACATGTTGTTTGAAAAGTGTTATTTTCTCACGTCATTTTTTGAAAAGTAATGAAGTTTCTGCTACAACGTTTTTGAGCGAAATGTAGTGTTTGCACAAGTGAAAATTTCAGATAAATCCGTTTTAAAATGCCAGACTTAACTTATTACCTAGACGGTTCCCTTAGGTAGTCATTTAGGTTTCGACCCCTCCTTACAACGAAGCTGGTTTGAGCGTTCAGCAGGCGAGACTTGGCCCTACAGCTCACGCTTAAAACACCTCGGTACGATAAAAAAAACATTCCAACACACACAATAAACAAATTCTGAGCTGAGATGAGCAGCAGCGCACTCAGTGCTCCCAGTTTGTTAAACTCTCGTGAAAACCTGAAGTTGTGGTTCCAAACGAATCTCCTCGCACAGTTTTGAAGGGGCATTAATAGCAAATATATCAAAGAAAAGCTACAGGAAATTTGAAAGTCATTTAAAATTTGATATAGGATAAAAGTTATACAAGATATAAGAGGAAAAAAAAGTCGAATTTTTTGGGAAAAAAAATCTTAAAATTCCACAAATCTAATTATCGAAAAATCATTCCAAACTTTCTATAGATAATGCATTTAGCTATCCAGAAAACATGATGCCAGTTCTGTTACTCCAAAAATGTAGAAAGAGATTCTGTACATTTTCCAAAATAGTCTTTTTATCAGTTTCTTTGGAAAAAAATTTTGAAATCAAATTTATAAAAAAATACACGAGTCCAAAGAATAGTTACACCTTCAAAAAAATCCATCGGAAAATAATAAACTTAATTTTTTATTATTTACCCAGACTGCCCTCTCAATAACTAATAATAAAAAGTACTTTCTATTTACTAACGTACATTGACTGAGTCATGGTTAATTTTTTTACGGTCTGTAGATTATTTTAAAACGAGAGAACGCTTTTGTTTATTTGCGGCGAAATTAATTGATTAAAATGGAAACATTTCATTTTAACCTTTACTTCTTGTGAAGTGAACTAAAAGTAAGATAAAGTTAAGATAAAATTTACCTAATTCTAATATACAGTAGTCTGTGGTTGCCTTCTTCGTATAGCGTTAGTACTTATTTTCTGAGTCTCTAAATACTTCATAAAATGATTTGTTCTTACCAAAGTTAAAAATTAGTTTTATAAAATATATTCTGCTCGCCCTATTACTCGTTTGACTAGATATGTTCTGCATGGAAAACATAGTAATTTACGTTAGAATAATTGCAGCATTGATGAGCAGAAGTAGCATTCTATTGTTGAAGCCACAGAAATTTATAACACCCCATAGTGATTAATTATTGTTACAAGCCCTAGATATTAAGATTTAGATTAGTTGATGGAACGCCATCAGAAAATTCTTGCTGGATTGAGAACCTTCATCAGGGTAGAATTGTATTCTCGTTTTGTTATAATTGTCATGAGAGAAATGTTGGCAGAGTTCTCGGTTTAAGATTGTTGACACGCAATGAAAGTTCAGCCCAGACTTAATTCCTAATTCATTATTATTGTTATGACGGGCAAATTTCATTATTGACTGCGCTTAGTTCGTAGAAGTGCGATGTCCTCATATGGTTACAGGTTCTTACCTCACTCATGTTATTCTTTTGACCGTTACTCTGTGTTCAGGTGGGTTTAAGCGTGAAGTTTGAAATAGACTTGAAGAAGCTCCTCGCTGTCTGCAGATAAAGATTTTTCTTTATCTAGTCATAAATCTTGAGGCCCCGTTGCTCACCACAATAAGAAAAAAACAACTTTTGAGTGATGGATGAATTTAAACAGGCATCACAGCTTAGTTTGTTGGCCGAACCACGATTTTATGATTAATTATGCCCGTAAATCAATGTTAAATTCATTTTTTGGTGAAAAACATTATTTCTCAATCACCGAGTACAATTACGAATTTAAGCAATTTACCACAAGTTAATAATAACACACTAACTTAACAAGGCAACCTGCGTTGTCGACAACAGTCGCGGGTGACTGTTGGGAAGTGGGTGCTGCAGACCTCGATATTGCAGGCCGTATCGCATCTTATCAGCAGCTGACCAACGAAATACAGGCTAATTACCATCAAAGTTTTTCTATGACGTAACGATAGCGTTACTTGTTCTTGTTCTCAATAAGACGTAATTTTTTCTCATGGTCGTATATTACAACAGTGTGAATCTGAACTAACATCAATCAATCAAATGAAGTTTCTTATTATGAAATAATTCACGGATTGGTGTCGAGTGTTCCAGTTTTTTCTCAAACTAACTTCGTCACTTCCGTACGATCTCGTCAGCACCAGCTTAACATGATGGCACCAGCTCTTGTGCAGACGACGCAGACTTTCTGATCTCCTACTCACTCAAAAAAAAAATCATAACCATGTCTGACGTGGTGCAAAAAATAAACTATCTCATGTAACAGGAGGTGGTAGAAAGCGTGTCATCTAAGGGCAAGTCTGCCTTGTAGCGCAGCGAACTTCGTAACGCGGACTGACCGACGTCCATCGAGGCCCACACTAATTTTGGTGCTACTAAAACATGAGGTCTACCGCCATATATCGCCTACCAAATGACTTAAATACATAATTGAACATTCTAATGTCAACATATTAAAGGAAGAAAGCTAAAATTAAGCATATTGTATATTTCTTAGATCCTACCTCTGCTAGCCAGAGGTAGATCTCTGGCTGTAGTGTGGTTGACCTCACACTATAGTACAAGCTAGAGGTAGATCTTTGGCTGTAGTGTGGTTGACCTCACGCTATAGTACAAGCTAGAGGTAGATTTCATGCTATAGTGTGATAGACCTCACACTATAATACTAGCTAGAGGTAGATTTCATGCTATAGTGTGGTAGACCTCACACTATAATACTAGCTATAGGTAGATTTCATGCTATAGTGTGGTAGACCTTACGCTATGGTACTAGCTAGAGATAGATTTCATGCTATAGTGTGGTAGACCTCACACTATAATACTAGCAGACGTTGACCTCACGCTACAGCAGTACCCTAATTTTACTCTGCTCAGTACAGGCTTGTAGACCTAAGCTATGGCTGAAATAGAACAAACTGCTCCTGAGATCGCGGTAGAAAGTCATTATACTTGTAAATCCGACCTTACCAATGCTTTTGGTCCATTAAAGAAAATAAAGTTAACTTTTACTAGAAATGTCTGGATCAATAAAAAGCAAGGAGAAAATCGCTACACGTAAAATCATTTCTTTTAAAAATGATCTAATAAAACTGAACGATTCGGACCAACAGTCTCTTTTCAGCAAAATTTCTGTAAAACTAAGCCAAAAGAGAAAGAATTAATGTACAAATGAAGTATTTATAAAATTTTTAAACTTTGTAAGCAGAAGCATCAATGCCGGAGTTGTTTTACATGTTTGGATCAGGAGGTGGTGTATTGGTGTGTCGTAGTATTTATTGATGAAAGATATCTAGCACATAATACTTATACTGAAAACATTTAATTATTAAGGGGCTTAATTGGATCTGTGTTTTAATTTCAGTCCAAAATAAAATTTCAGTCAGAAACGTCAGAGTAAAAAAATAACAAATAGTAAAACGATGATAAATTTACAACTATGTGCATTATTCTATATATTCCATAAGAAGTTCAAGTTCACTGACACGGCTTCTCCTGTCTAAAATATTCTACATTAATTAGAGGATCCGTAACCGTAACAGGCGCATATTATAATATCAGTTTTCCAATTGTTGCATGAGTGCGGATTTCATCTCCTATGTTAGCCTGTGAAAAGCAGGCATGCAATTTTTCACTGCTGTGAACTTATGGTCTTCTAAGCTTAAAAAAGCCCGAGAAGTATTTAATCCAGTCTGTCATTATCTATTATCAATACCTTGCGATTGCATTTGTTTTTCCTACTTGCTGATGGGAAAAACCGTGCTGTGTCTTTGCTCGGAGGCAAACAAGCGGGCAAATTACACATTGCTTGAAAGTGGCATTTATGCTTGTTTCGGACCTAGTTGTATATATGTAATGAATATTCGGGTGTTAGAGAAGCAACAATTTAAACAAGTGAAAATTATTTTTAAAAACTGATAAAATTTAAAAATCATCTGTAAAGCTGGGAAATGATTTGCTGGTTTGGATACTAAATTGGAAAAAATGCTGTGCAACTAAATTTTGAATAACCTAACCTATTAATTATAATAACCGAGAGTTTAAGTCTCCACTGTTCATATATTTACCAGAGTAGATTTATTTACCTACATTGAATAATGAAACGAATAAATACACTTCTTGAGCATAAAATGCTCTGTGGCATTGTTGTTCAGACCAAACAGGCATTTCAGAGCGGAGTCTGCTCCCGTGGAATATAATACAATAATATCCAGTATTGGAAACAGTCGAGGAAAATTTACGTGAAATTCAATTTAAGAGGCATGAAGCAGCGCATGTAATCGATGGCCTAATGCCTGAGTTGTCGGACTCAGTACATGGCCACTTTTTGGTCAGTTGTTGGAACATTGCAATCATCTCAAGCCCTCTGATTGGTCAGGTTTGGTGGGGCTGCTGGTGCTATCATGGACTATCAGGAGCGGTATCAGACGGAGCTATCAGTTCATGGCTCGTTCAGTGTAGCCACAGCTCCACCTCATATACATCATTTGTGCTTGTGATGAAGTATTCAATAGTCAAAATTAATTCAGTATCAACTTGAGTTCATTTCGAATATCCTATTTTGTCAAGGAATATTCACGCATGATCATGAACTCAGTGTTACGGATGTTTCATAGAAAATTCATTATCGCCCAATTTTCTGTCTGTAGATCGCACATTTTTTTGTAAATTCGTTCCCTATTAAATATAGCTCATAAAAATAATGAAAAATCTCACGATGGCATCTACAATGCTATTGTGAATTTTAAATATCTAAAAGAAACACTTTCCAGTGGATGAAATGACTTGAATGAACTCACTGTGCGTGACACAATTGCCTGAAATCGAAACTTCGAGAAAGCTACAGAAATGAATGCGACTCTTGAGAAACACGTGCGCTCCGGGGAAATAAGGTACTCACAGACCACAGGGTACCACTGCAACGTGTGTGATGTACCTCTGGACGCTCAACCGCTGCCACACCTCAGCGGGACTCAACATAAAAACAAGGCTTTTTTTATTGCTCTTCGCCGCCCAGGAGAGTACCCAGCTCTATTTCACGACCTCGATGATACAGTCCGGGAAGCCGTACAGGATAATATTATTGAAGTGCACGATTTAAGTATCAAATGTCTTTCTTGTGGAATCTCTCTTTCTGGAGAAAAACCTTTGAAAGACCACCTCAAAAGTTCGGGTCACCTCAAGAAAACAGACGTTATGAAGCTTTCTCGGGGCATGGAAAATTTATCAACTGGCCCATCTGTCGGAAGTGCCGTGAATCCAATTCAAAATAAGAATGAGGAAAAGAAACAAAACCCAGTAGTCTCGCCATTCGTTCAACGTGTGGAGGCACCATCTGAAAACTTCGTTGAGTTCACCAAAAATCAGCAAAGCAGAGTCAATGTATTCCCTTCTGAGATTGGAACTCGTAAAGATCCCTATCCTGCTCCACAGTCCAGGTTGGGAACAAGGGACCAACCGGCGGTGAGAACAACCGAACCTGCAACATCGCCTGTACAGGCTGTGGCGCGGCCCCTTCCAGCACTGCAGGATGATTTCGTGGAAGAGAAGGCCATACAGTCCGAAGTGGCAGCAGGCCATATTGAAGTGAGCATATTTGACTAGACGCCCATATTGAAGGGAGTAGATTTGACTAAATGCCCATATTGAAGTGAGCATATTTGACTAGACTCCCACATTGAAGTGAACATATTTGACTAGATGCCCAAATTGAAGTGAACAAATTTGACTAGATGCCCATATTGAAGTGAATAGATTTGACTAGATGCCCATATTGAAGTTAACATATTTGAATAGATGCCCATATTGTAGTGAGTAGATTTGACTAGATGCCTATATTGAAGTGAGCATTTTTGATTAGATGCCCATTTTGAAGTGAGCATATTTGACTAGATGCCCAAATTCAAGTAAGCACTTTTGACTAGATGTCCATTTTCAAGTGAGCAAATGTGACAAGATACCGATATTGAAGTGAGCATATTTGACTAGATGTGCTTGTGTTTTGCCAGCTGTCTTAGAACACGGGTAAGGCTAACTCAGAAATGTTAGTAAACTATTTGCAGTGACACCTAAGATCAAATTATTACATGGGGAATATACGCAAAAAAAATTTCCTCATACAGCTCATTCAAAATGAGCATTACAATTTTCAAACGAAAACGGAGAACATTTTGGGTGACGGGAGTGGTTCTGTGATTGTAAAATAATATTGCATTTTGAAATAATATTGAAGATTTACATGCAGTTTATAATTTCGACGACGACGAATAGTTCTCTAGAGTCTGCTCTAGAGTTGGGGATTGATAATAATGTACAGGGCAATAAAAGAAGATAGAAAATATGCTTTTCACGCTCACGCTTTTATTTCTGTGTCAGCTAGAGGTTTATCTCTTCAGATGCCATTCCTAAAATGCCAATGAGAGTCACACATTTTAGCCCTCTGGTGTCACTCACGTTTTCTCAACGATAGAAAAGAACACGAATTTGCATATGAAGGTCAGAAAGTTCTTCTGGCTTCGATATGGCAATTTTTGGGGTGTAATTTGAGGGACTCTTGAGGTAAAGAGCATAAAATTTGTGTCTCTAATGACCAGAGCTCAATTCAAGACGAAGACGCCCATTCCAAGTGATGTTATCAACGCTTTCACTTATTTCCATCCATTGCGATTCAGTGCATCGTTTTGATATGAATAAACAACACTTTGACTGAGACGTAAGCCGCCAGTGGTATAAGGACGGAATTTTCACACAGCTGTTGAACGATCAGTAACCACCAACTCAACTTCCTTAAATACTTAATCAAAACTAAATGAAGTATCAAATCAAAACGATCCAGTTCATGTAGGCTACCTCTAAAATTACTTACTGCAATCGACTTTATCTTTAAATTAAATGTTGGACTTTAGTTTTGGCAACCGCAGTCAAAGTTTTAAACACACACATCATTCCAGTCTAACTTTTTCGCCGCCTAAGCGATTTCATCTCTTAAATCGCTTAGGCGGTTAAAAAACATGCTTGCAGGTGGCGAAAAAGTTGGACTGGGTAAATGAGTGAAATCTAGATTATGAGCAACACCCTCACCACAGGACTTGGGCGGCGTGTACCGCTGCAAGGCGTGTCACATGCCCCTGACGGGCCGGGAGCCCGTCCTGCAGCACATCAACGGCCGCAGGCATCGCTCCAAGACGCAATCTGTAAGTGTTTTGCCAGCAAAGTCTAATTTCCAATCGAATTTACGCGAGTGAATGATTTTCGGTATAGCAGAAAATTACTGTAAAGCTTTGTGGAATGATTTCTTTGTGCGTTTCTCGAGGAAAGAGTAACTATCAATCAAATTAACATGAGCAACTGTTTCTAGGCGATGCAGCGAACTACTGTGCAACTATACAGTTTTTCGATTGCTTGAAAATTTCAAGTGGTTGGATGGCACTTCATTAATTAGGTATTTTGATCCTGAGTACTCACGGTTTTCGCTTCAAATGATTAGAAGCTCATTGAGTAGTAACCCCTACAGCACTTGATATGTTCATGCCAGGAATGAGTTTTATACTTCACTGAGAAAATTAGTCATCTATTATTTAAAATCTTATCCTTTATTAATCAAATGATGATGATTTTATTCAAGTTTCTCGGTTTCTATATTGAAATTTCTCATTCCGCTAACATATCCACTACTTTTCAGGCAATTCAGGGCGTTCCAACTACTCAAACAGAGCCTCAACGAAGTAATGTGAGTTTTATAATCCGCATCACTATACGGTTAATGATATTTTCCACCTCACAACATAGCATACATCATTTGTATTTCATGTCACCTCCCAGTCTAACTTTTTCGCCTGCTGCATGTATATTTTTCGCCGCCTAGGTGATTTAAGCGATTAAATCGCTTAAGCGGCGGAAAAGTTAGACTGGGCTCACAGCAAATTATAGTGGAGTGTAAGCCGAGACGATCCAAGGTAACAGTGTTCAGAGCCCACTCAGCGCCTCTGTAACATGATCACTTTCGAAAATGTTGCTCTTGAAAGAGGATGCTGGTTATTTGATANTTTAAAAAATACCTACCGTTATCAAGCGTTGGATCTTAAAAGCATTCAAGTACTATCCTACACCGGTAACGACTTTACATTCAGACTGCAGCTTGAATAGGAGTTTCGTTCTAAGAAAATTCTTTCACTCGTTTTTCAATCGATGTAGCTAATTCTACTGTAACGATACTAATCATGATTGAAAATTCATTACCGATTGCAGGATGGCTTGGAAGATGATCTATTCGGCTCGAAGAAACATCGATCTAATCTTGCTGGTCGAAGTGTGGGACCGACGATGCCTGGAGAGATGTTTAATTACATGCATTACCCTCAATTCGCCAAAACTTCAGCCCAGGCCAACTTTGCTCCAAGGTCTACTGCTACTATTGGACCCATGCAGTATGGCAACAGTTCCTCCATCCTGCCCGAAAAACAGCACTACGCTTCATATCCGGTGTCTGCAGTTGTTTACCCTGAACCTTCAACGGAGTTCCGTCCTACAGGCTTGCCCTCCAGCAATTCTTCGCAATTTGGTGCTCCTTTCGACATTGTAAGTTGTGCCAAGAGACAGATTATTATCCATCCCAGAGGTAGGTTCTGCAGTCATGATTCTTGTATAATTTTTCAAAGATGTGAGGAGTGAAAATTCATTGAGGATACGGAAAAAAACACTGAAAATATATTTTTTACCAGCTTAAATGCTAGCATATTTTTGCTCTGTGAATCATTTGGGCCACAGATTTTTTTTCAACAACAGACAATAGAAAGCTACTGATTTGTACAATACGTACAGGTAGGAGTGTTAAAATAAATGTTTTCAAGCATTTATTCAGGCCCAGTTTAATTTTAATTAATGGATTCTTCCTTCCAGGACGTCGCAGAGAGCTCGCCAGTATTTGAGGTGAAGAAAATCGGCAACTTTTGGCATCGGCCCCCCACTGCCTACAACCTGCTGACGCGACCTCGAGGTTACGTTGCAGTGTTCAACAATCATTTCGATGATCATCCAGACTGGAAAAGAGACGGGTCGAAGATAGACGATGAAAACCTGCAGTCAGTTTTCACGCAAATGGAATATAGAGTTGATTTGTTTCCAAATACAACTAAGTCTCGAGTGTTCGAATATTTAGATCAAATCTTGAAAAAAATAATAGGAGTAGACTCCCTCATTCTATTTTTTTTAAGTCACGGGAAAGATGAGAGACGTTTCTACTCGGCTGACAAGCAACTCATAGACATCAGGGACATCTGGATCAAGCTGACGGACCAGAACTGCCCAGCACTGAAGAATAAACCGAAAATATTATTCCTGAACTACTGTCGCGGAGAGTCGAAGCAGACCAACCGAGTTTTTGACAACATTTCCGAGAGGGAAGAAGACGCACCAAAAGACGTGGCCATCGTTCACGCAAGTCTACCAGGGTTCAAGGCACAGAGGGTGCCCACTGAAGGAACTCTTTTCGTTCACAGTTTGTGCCACGTGCTGTGCGAGTCTGCCTGTGAGAAAGATATTCACGAGATCATCAACGACACAACGCAGCTCATGCAGACTAGAGGTGGCACGACTCCGTCCATTGAGTTTATAATGTTCAAGAAGTTCTACTTCATTGATTGATTTTTATACTAAAAATCTATTTTATAATTTTCACTTACTCAAGTGCTGAAGTCCTGTCAAATATTCCAATTATTTATCTAGTGATATAGTTTATTTTGTGATTCATTTTTTTGAGTTCAATTGACGAGTCTTAGTCAACAAGAACTTGAGTTGATTTTACCAGCCTTATTAATGTGTTGTATTTCATGGATATTTTCTGGTGTGGGTGAAAATAACATAAAATATGTTACTCAATCAGGATAAATTCTTGTGCACGAATTTGTAATAATTAAAGACGAAGAACATTTTAACCCGTTAATAGGCGCAACAAAACTTTATGATAAAATTCGACTTCTTCGCTTTAAATAGGAAACTGCTTGAGCAAATGAAATAAATTTTCATGGATTGAGGATTTTTTCCAATTCAGTATTTTTTCAAACGAATGTATTTTTCCATTTTTCATTAGTAATTTATGTGTTGTACGCGAGTTACAGAGCGACTTGTGGCTATAGACCGGTCACACGTCAGCAGATATCCCCGTACCTGCAGTAGGGATAACTATAGAGGAAACAAGGTTGGGTCATTTCTATGGGAGAAAATACACCTCCTCTTGTTCGGCTAGCCAATAGAAAGGCTTTATTTCAAATAAACTTTATGACGTCTCCAAAACGCAATGTTGTTAGGCCAATAGTGGAGCCAGATTTGAGGTTAGCAGTGCTACCAAATGCAATACGAGCGAAGTTATTGGTCCGTTGCCGTGACGTCAGTAAAACCACACCGTCAACGAAAAAAAGACTGGTTTGAACCTACCTTGTTTCCTCTACCATGGTAGGGATCAACCCCAAAAAAGTGCACCAGTAGGAGTTAGACGCAGCAGTGGCCCACCTGCGGCGCATGCGCCAAATGCGGCGCATTGAACGATTAATGATGGCGTATTTCCTTTGTGCTGAAGGAGATAATTAGTGTTTTTGAACTCTATAGGTAGGGATTTGATGTACTCTCGTGATTTTGTGTAAATTGGCTCATCTGATCTTATATTATAGGGCAAGTGGCGCATGATATCCAAAAGGTTGGTCGCCTTTGCCTGTTAGAGGGACATTTTCTGTTGTTTTGCTATCGGAAATGGTTCAATTTTGAACTCTAAAGCATCGATTATTGAGCTATGTTGTACATGATTATTAGCTGCTATCTTCCCAATTACGACAGTTTTTGATAGATTGTAAGTTGATTGCTGTGATGAAGAAAATCTATACCCAAAATTTGCGTGTTTGACTTGAGGAAGATTCAAATTGTTAATTCAGTAGTGTTCAAATCTGTGGGAGTGCGATTATTCATTTTCGTGTAATTCACGTCTCTTGAAAGTTTCTTTAGTTAATCATTAGAACGAGAAGCATGTGGAGCCCTAGTTGAAGACGGTTTTCGGAAAAAAAACGATAGACGAGACATACTTGAAGGATTATTTAAATCAAGTCATAACAGAGCACATAATTCTGACATAATAAAGAATCACCTATAAAAGGCCTTCATAAAGCATTAGTGGAAGGCCTTCTTGAAACAAGAGCTAAACAAGACCTTCACCAAGTTAAAATTAATAAAAAGCATTTATAAAGCACCAGTTAAATAGAGGAGTTCGTGAAGCCACAGCGACTGAGCCAGCACACCGGCATAGAGTTGAGCTGTTAGAGTGGAGTCCGAAAAGTTTATACGTAAAAATTTCTCCTTCGTGATCCCACATGCATGCTTAACGCAATCATTGCGGTATGACCCACCTGTAGGTCGTGCTTAAGTTTTTCCAGCGGCGAAACGACCCGTCGTTTGAAAAAAATGTTACAATTTTTTTAAATTAATGGTATTCATTTTACACAGTTAACGTTTACTTTTTATCAAATTGTCAACAACTTTTGACTTGAAATTTGAGTTGGATATTGAACTTCAGTTTATCGCAGTCAATGTGTTAAGGGTCTGTGCCATTGCAGGTCTTTTGGATTCCCTGCGTTTCCAAGAGTTACTTCTGTGTTGGTCATTGCTTCCCACTCCGTGTCAGTGCCTTACGAAGAATGGTGTTATGCTGCATATAATGGTGTTGTTGTAGTATTTGTGATTTGTCTCTGATGTAGGTGGTTGAGTATATTAAAAGTTTCTCATGTTGAACTTCTTGGTGATTTCCTTTGTATCATTAAATGTTACCAAAAGTTTCTTACTGGAAAATTTCCGTAACACTGAAATATTAGAACGTTTTTTTTTTGTTGTTGTTCAGTTTGTATAAAAATAAATGGACTTAAGATCAGCAAACCTAGTTGAATGAAAGGAATCACTACCTCACTTTGAAGTGTATGACTGGTTTTATAATTGCTGAACTAATCCGGAACTAGGAAACGCAACAAAACTCGTTCATTTCAAACAAACTACCGTGGAGCCCTTCGACATGAAATTTCTTTTGCTCCATATACCGGTTATATTTATGTAGGCAAGATATATTTTAAATTTTTAGGAACTATTTTGGTTCTTATCTTCAACAGAGTGCTGTGTGTTTGCCTGTGAGAAATATATTCACGAAATCATCAGTGACACTGAGCAGCTCATGTAGACCATAGATGGCTCTCACCAATGCGTTAAGTTTATCGATTTTCACAAATTTGGCTTTCTTGATCGGTGAGTTCGTGAACTGCTTTATTCAGTTTTTGCGCGGCGTCATGTGTGGACTTGAGGTGTCCAGTGCCTCATTTTGTATTTGCGCGGCTTATGACCCAGCACGATGGTCGGACCGCACAAAACGGAGGAATATTCATCCATTTCGACATTTTATGGAAGGTTATAGGCCAAAAAAACAGGCTTCTCACTTATCATAATTTACAGTAAAACATGTTTTTTAAATTTAAGAATAAAACATCCCCCCCCATTGTGCCCACACAGCGTTATGAGTTATGACGTGATAATGGTACAAACGAAACACTCGTACTCTGTCGTCGCAATTGAGCGGCGACTGCAAAATCATTCACATCGTACCAAATATTTAGGACGCTTTTTGATGCGTATCATTTCATGGGAGAAGGAAGTTATATCAATAACTAATTTTAGTTATTTTTGGGCAAATTTGCAATATATTAGATTTTATAATGAAGAACTTGTTATTCAAAGGTGACATTAAGTTTGTTCGATTCAATTGGCTTGAAAATAAAATTGCATTCTAAGTCACAATTGATTTGATCAATTCAACAAATAAACCATAAAATGATTTATTTCATTTTTTGTACAAACTGAAACGGGATTCGTTCAACTACAGATAACTTTATTACCCAAGGTTGTGTGTTACTATCAGCGAAGCGTGGTAAGAGTTGAGTGAAAATGTTAAACAAGAGGGGATTAGAAAAGGCAGATAACATAAAGCCATAAAAACGCTAAGAAAGCTAGATCTGTAAACTACAAAATATTGTGGCACCCAGTGACAGTAGGAACACTTCTCATTTTATGCTTTCAAGTTGAGCATTTGCTCCTTTGTCTGCTTACATCTGAGATAATAAGTACATCTAAAACATGGAGAAGCCATTATCATATAGTGCTAGTGATAAGTTTGAAATGTTACCTTGAACGAACGTTTAGGATGTTTATGTCTCAAGTAAATGTTGAAAAAATCAAGAGTGAATTGAAACCGCCAAACTTTAACGTTTTGCACCATAAATTAAATATTTTCACTTCCATTTGCTCACTATGCCCTCGAGAAAATGAGTGCCTATTCCTCTAGCAAGAATTTTTAGCTTTCCATTTTGGCAGGCCTCGGAATCTGGCAGAGGGATAGTAGGGTCGACAAGGTTAAGGAGTCTCGGCGACAAAATTGTTTCGATATTTTCATTTCGTAAAATTCCATCCAACTGGAAAGCAAGGAACAAAAAGAAATATCCTGAAATTTGAAAATATTTAATGCGTCTCATTATTTTGTGCAGCATTTGAAGGGGTAGAATACCAGAATTAGACGACATCATATCCAAAATAGCGTGAAACAACTGCTGCACTTCTCATCAGATCGCTGCAAAGAGTGCCGCGGCAGTCGTCCAGTGATACTATCTTATATGTCATCAAGTACTGGTTGTCTTCTCTTTCAAATGTAGCGAGAAATTAAGGCACTACTTTAAATTTTTTAACAATCAGGAAAGTTTTTCTATTGCTATCTGCTTTTAAGTATCTATTAATGCGGAGATATCGATCCATTTTGGCGTCATTTTACAAGTTTAACGTCAGGGAAGGTTAGTGTCTAATTTCTTTGCATCTGAACTTAGTTTGCAATGTGGTGTGAGCATAATAGTAGCTGGAAGAAAATGAGAGATACCGTACAGAAAAATTATGTCATTTGCACCAATTTAGACCAAGGGAGCGCAAATGCTAGGGCACCTTTTCAGCCAGTTCATCGAATTAGACTTTGTAGAAAGCATAGGACGTTTTTAGAACATCTTAGACAAGGTTATAGTTAGAAAGCAAGGCTTTTCACAGTATAGAGGTTTGCTGCAAAGCAAGTTTTCTTAATTTAAGAATAAAGTATCCCCCATTGTGCCAAGACAGCGTTATGACGTTATGGAAGTGGTCAAGGCGAAGCACCCGTACTCTGCTGTGACCACAGAAGGAGTCAGGGAAAACAGCGTCAACATTCACCCCTCACTCAGTCAGTGAACACTTGAACGCTCAGCGCAGGCGGCGTTTACTAAGTTGACAATTTATCATTTTCACTGTGTGTATTGATACAGCATCACATCATCTTCATTTCTTATGATTAAGCTTCACCGCAGTACCCGACAAAATACTCGCCCGTTCATTCCAGCACTCGGCCTCAATGTCAGTTTTGCTCAAGTCAACAATTACTAAGATGTGCAAGTTTTTGTGCCCGACGAATGCCGTGCGTTGTATTCCAAGTCACAGTAGTGTACTGTGAGTCACGGTACTGTGTTGTGATCGACGGTTCTGAACTCTTACGGTGGTACTCTTTTACCTTTTTAATTCTTTCAAAAGAGTACGGTGGTACTTTTTTAACTTTTTAAAATATAATTCAAACTCTGGGTACTGTATTCTGACTCTGATGCCTCGGTACCTTGACTCCCGGTGTGGTCTTGGTTCGTGCCTGCCAAGGGGCTGCAGCCATAGGTCTGAATATGCTGTGAGGGTATTTAAGGCATCAAAGGTATGGGTTGAAAGAATAAAATAATTACAGTTACTGTTTTTGATATTTAATGCTTGAAGAGGTTTATAAGCCTGGCAGGTGTGAGCTAAACTCGATATTTGGAACTGTGCATTTTTGAAAAAATAGGTCTTGTATTTAATGTGCATTGATTTTATAAATATTCTCGCACTCATTATTATTATTATTGTATTTCATAATAAAATTGGTCTTGAATACTAGACATCTATCAAACTGATTACATTTTACCGTCACACTAAATCAGAGTTTCATAAGAATAACATTTCGAGGAAAAAATTTCCGCACATCATTCAAACTGGTCTTGAAAACATATTAAGTACATTTGAAATTAAAGGAATAGCCTTACATTAAATTACAGGTGTGGGTCACTAAGTCAAGACCATTCTGTGCTCTCTACATACTTTGCACACGTTGTCCTTCAACGTCCGTACAACGTGCACAGAAAATTTTCTTTTCTTTTCTGCTCGTGCATCTTGGCACAATTTTATGAAATCTTGCGCTACAAATCCTTGATTTCAGTGCAAGCTTTGATCCTGTTGAGTCAGTCTAGAATATTCTGCAGGGCAGCCTCAGTTGTAAAAGGATTCTAAAAACGAATTGAAGGACCTGTGGAGTATCAAGTGTCTCGAAAATGACATTGAATGTAGAAACATCGAAGGTAAATACACATTCTGTTTGGAATTAGCAATTGCATGTAATAGAAAACAGTATACAGGATGGGGAAGAAGCAAAAAGAAAACCAATTTTAAACTTCAGAAACTCGTTTATTAAGCGTACACAAGAGAAAACTAATCAGTAGGAGACCGTGAAGTCTATAAAAATGGGACAAATTTTCATTTATTCAACATGTCTGACCATATTTTTAATAACAGTTTTCACGCGACCTGAAACTGCGTAAATTTTTATCGTAAAGGCGCCTGGCATACTTGCCCACTCCTCAACATAACAGTCCTGAGAGGCTCAATGTTGGTATAAGAGATCCCGCTGGTTGCCTGCTTTAATTTACGCTCAATGAATTTTCAGGTTTTTCAAGACTCTTGTACCGTTTGAGCCTCCTATCTTCATACATTCCGCGAGAAGGTTGCCTTGACTTCATGATGGAAGAAGTGAGGCCCGAATCCTGATGTAAGGTCTTTCGAACGGATTTAGGGTCCACTTCAAATTCTGCAGCGCCCTTCACCATATATATTTGAGGGATTTGAAAGATTTACTTTCCACAAGCATTTACATTATTACAAATAAGATACAATAATGTATTTAATATCTAACAGGCAACAATGTTAGCATTTAGGCTGAACACACATCGAAGCGTCTATGGTAACCTATCAGGATGTGAACAAATTCTAAAATAACATTAACAATAACTTAGCATACATATGTATCTAACTCAGAATTAGTTTAGCATAAAAGACAGAGTCAATTTCAAACCGACAGAAAATACAGTTTGACAGTCTCATCAATGTTTTTCATCAGAAGCATTTTATTTACAAACATAAATGTACATAAAAATTTGATAGAGCGCTGCACATAAACACACACACATGTACATACATACTCCTGTAGGTTGCTCTGTAATTCAAGTTTCCTGCTGCTCATTATTCACGGAGAGGAATTTAGTTTAGAAATTATTTTCGGATTCTCATCATGGCTTCTCTCTCTTTTCCCTCAACCGTGCCCTTTACCTGTAATTTGGCATCATAAGAGATTAGAGCCTAATTTTAAATGCAGAAAAGTTAAGATAATAAAGAGGATTAGAATTTAAGGATTTGATACCAGTAGTAAAACAGTATGTTCTGAAATTTTGCCTGTGAGTAATCAGGGACTACTACACTTTTATTCCTAATTCTCCCCTAATACAGATGGTAGGCAGGTAAAGCCATAAATTGCTGCCAAATCTCAGAGCTCTCGATGGTGCTAAGTATTTTACACATAAAACTTCAGAGAGTTGGAACTTCAGATAAATTGGCAGTGGTGGCATAGTTTGAAATTTTTTTAAGGTTCTCATTGTCTTGTAGCTAATTTTTGAAGTTCTACTCCTAGCAAACACAGCAGGTATTGGCCCGGTAGGACATTATGCCACTATTAATGTGCCAGTTGTTGAACATGGCTGAAATTTGCCCAAAATATAAAACTATTTCTTACTGATGAAGTAAATGTAATTGGTGTTTTTGAAAAATAACATTCGAGGTGAATTGCTACCATCCTCATTTTGCTGAAACACTGGGGATATTTTCCAGTCAATGAAATGCAACAGGTTCTTTATGATAGAGCTTGAGTTCCATAAGCACGTTGTACAATGATGATGCACCATTTGTACAATGATGCACCAATGGCGTGACCTCTCACTGTATACATGCGAGAACATTTGCGCACACTTGACACTCTGCAAGACAAACTCAAACACGCACACAGACACTCATGTAATCGTTAACACTCGTAACTCGTTTATGGTACTCTCAAAAGCCACTAATTTTTAAGACTCACTATTTATTACGGTAGTTACGTAACACTAAACGATGACGTTAAATTCGTGGCCCTGCTCTATAGAGTTGCTTTTTAAATTAATCTTTTTAACCATGGAAATACTGTGTGTGTAATTTTGTATAATATGTATATGCTAGTGACAACAATTGGGGCGTAATTAATGCTCCGGAATGTGAAGTTTAAAATTCATCTTCATTGACGGCTAGTGAGGTCGCGCCCCGCCATGTCTCACTGGTCGGGAACTCTCCCCTTTTTTCTCACAGTATAGACTTGAAAAACTCAGCTCTAACGTCCGTCCTTCAGTTACGTCAGTAATAAGAAATTTCAGAACGCTACAGATGACTAGATCTGTGATAAGTTAACCCATAACCATCGAAAGTGGTTGTTTTTTCTCCAATGCGAGTAATTTAAAATTGAATTTTTTCTCCTCGATGAGAACCATCTCGGTTATCCACGCTGCGTAGATGATGCGTAAAATGTGGTAACTCAGCCGTCGCAGTCGGAGCGACAGTAACTATTGCTTGTCTACTCTTACTTGTGTAATTAGTAGCTATTGCATGCCTACTTGTATAATATTCATAAGTATTATCATGTTATGAACGTCATCGAAGACGAGTTTGACATTGTTGGTGTCTGTGGCTGTGGTGAAGTGGGTGTACAGCTCGCGCTGAGAGCTCGGGTTTTTGGCGATGCCCTGGTAAATGGACGGCTTCCTCTCCAGTTGTAGGTCGAATGGGATGTTCGATATGTCCTGTAATAAACAATAAAAAGTTTTTTGAGGCGTCGAGAAAAAGGGACAGTTTTTTGAAAGTCAATAAAGGAATGGAAACTATTCTCACCGGTCATGAAAAATGTGAGCGACGATTTTGAAATACTACGAAACATTTGGAGGGCTTGAATGAAATGCTATGAGCTTATATTTGATATACGATGATACTTTCAGATCTTCTCAGAAAGAACGAGTTGAAAGACGATAAGAAATAAGTGTTGAAATATAGTTGAGCCATAAACTAGTTAAAGATAAATTTGAGATGATGGAAATGAAAGGCAATCCGTAAATAAGTTTTCAAATCATACAAACCAAAAGTTTAGAAAATCGCTTATGTATGACTTAAGATCGCGAAAAGAGTTGGAAAAGCTTAATTTGAATGCCCCCAAAACAGAAAGTCCCTTCAAATGAATTTGATCCAAAATGGCTATAAAGTTAGTACAAGTTAACCTTGTCCTTCAATTAAACAAGAAAACTTGGATCAAAATGTAAAGGCACCATTAGAAGCATGGCCTCGGTGACATTCCCTGCTTGTGTAGGAAAGATTTTACTTATTTGCTTGAAATTAATTTGTTGCAAGAGGAACAAACTACAGGAAAGCTTCAGACAATAGGATTAATGTTGGTTCAATGCTCTCCAGCAATTATTTCTCAACATATGTCAGCAAGTTGCACGATTCAAGTGAAATATATAACTATTCCTTCTATTGTTCACGATCTGGCTTTACAAAAATCAGTGTGCTAAAGCCTATGCAAATAAGGCTGTTTTCTAATGTAGTGTAATTCATAAGTGTCATTAAGTAACGAAGAGATTGCAACATTTATTGAAACCCACATGTCTTATTTTCAAGATAAGCAAATTCCGTTGTAAAAAGTAATAATTTCTCGTAAAAAATGCGTTACAGGACATGCTTTTTCTTTTATAAAGGGAAATTATGCATCATTACTCTGACTTATGAAATGTTAATGACCCACGAGATATAAATCAACACTAACTTTACTCAAGTCCTTACACTTCCAGCAAAAATTAGTTCCTACTTTGATTGCGATTTGAATGATTTCTAAAATACGTTCTCATTGATTTGCAGCAATTTTTTTAGATCCACTGATGCTAAAAGATCTTTATAAGAGGTTGTATCTGTTTCTACATCCCTCTTTTATTTAAGAGAGATGTAGAAATATGAAAGTATTTCTTTACGTAGTTGCGCACCCACTCTTAATGAATGAGGAACTCTATAATGTGATAGATAGAGGAAACTCAGACCCCTAATTGGTTACAAAGCTCAATGAGAGCATGAGTGAGAGCCAAACCAAGAAGCATCAGACGCTCGGCTCAAAAGCTTGTTTTTAGAAAGCGAGGCTGAGTTTACTTACCAAAAATCTATCTCTGATGTAGCATCGAGTTTTCAAGTACTCTGTGTCTTCTCCAGCCACTTGATCTGTTGGTCAAATTAAAGAAAATAAGGAGGAAAATAATAAATTAGAATTACACAGAAGAGGAAACCACATCTGAAAGATGACTCTAATGAAAAAGAGGCATTTGACTTCGTGCTGATGCTATAAGAAACATACGTAGCGCTTGTCAACAACATTTACGTCGAGAAACTTCATGTTCTAATTTTAAGATGGCCACATTGTCCGATGTTGCTCTCGTTGAGAACTAAAGAATTTTCAATCTTTAAGGTAAATCTGAAAATCCCGGAGTGATTTTCCGAGTAAATGTGTAAGAAATATCTTCCACAGCTGTTCATTTGCGCCACCGTGAGTGAGTCTTCCTGTCCAGCCTTGGTAATATTTCCTCGAGAACAGGGAACAAGCTAAATATTCAAATATTAATCGGGAAATGCTGATGGGAAATTTAAAGTAAGGAACTCCATAATACACTAAAAGGGATTAAGTGGAGTCTCCTCTAAAGAGGACATCATGTCCAGTCTTTCAGCAATCTTTATCTTCTTTTTTCAACACATGAATTTCTTTGATACTTGATACTTCAATGTTTCTTAATCTACAGCTAATGTTTTCCCCATGTTGCTTACTTGCTGACACTTACTCCAGGGTGCTCACCTCATGCAGCTCTCCACATGCTGCTTACCATGAAATGATTGCCAAATGCTGCTCAGCAAACTTTACCTAATTCGTGTTGCTCATTACATGTTGCTCATTACATGTTGCTCATTACATGTTGCTCATTACATGTTGTTCACTACATGTTGCTCGCCAGGTGTTTCTCAGCACACGCTTCTCATGTCGAATCTCATACCTCATATGACATACATGTCTCATACTATCATTATCCAATCGATCTCTGCAAATAAATTTTGGGTATCAACGAAGTGAAATTTTCGGCGTTGTTTTGCAGCCTGACCGAAACTGCGTGGTGATGGGACGCAATGTGAGACTAACGGAGCCTACGAGAGGGTAAATGATCCTTCACTGATCACGAATATGTCTGTACCTCCATAACCACAGTATCAGTTTCTTATGACGCATGTATCAGTTTCTTATGACGCATGTGTTTTTTTGACTAAGCGCCAGTGCCCTACCTTTAGGTTTGAGCTGATAGTTCTTGTAGTCCTCGAATTGATCTTCGATTGACTTTTTCTCGACGACGACCTTCTCCCTGAGCTTGTCCTGCTTGTTCAGGAATAGAATGAAGCCAGCAGTCTGTAGGAACCTGCAACACATCAGTGCTTTCTTTATTTAATTTTTCATTTTTTATTAACACAATATTACATCCGTTCATTTCAGGTATTTACTTCAATTATTTCACTCATGAAAAAGTAAGCCTTCTGTTTTGGTAATGCAAAAAAAAAACTTTTTGTCACGACTTATTCTTTACCATATGACGTGCAAAATTCAAACATAAGTTACATAAATGTTTTCAGTTTTTTTAATGTAAATTTAGGTTGTAATTTACATAATTTGGGTGAACATTTTTTTTTAAATATCTATAATAATTATTTCTATCAACAAAGAACAGTTTCGTATTGATTTAAGTAAAGGAAAAGATGTTAAAATATGAATACTTTGCTCTTAATTATTTTCAATACCCTTCTGTGACAAACAAAATTCCTTGGACACTTCCACCAGGAGCGCACGTCTACAGCCCTCACGCTGCCACAGCTACTCTTGCCTGTATTTGTGTACGTATGTATGTATGCATGTATGTATGTGAGTATGCATGCATGTATGTGAGTATGCATGCACGTATGTGAGTACGTATGCATGTATGTGAGTATGCATGCACGGATGTGAGTATGCATGCATGTATGTGAGTATGCATGCACGGATGTGAGTATGCATGCATGTATGTGAGTATGCATGCGCGGATGTGAGTACGTATGCATATATGTGAGTATGCATGTGTGTATGTGAGTATGCATGCATGTATGTGAATATGCATGCACGGATGTGAGTACGTATGCATATATGTGAGTATGCATGTGTGTTTGTGAGTATGCATGCATGTATGTGAGTATGCATGCACGGATGTGAGTACGTATGCATATATGTGAGTATGCATGTGTGTATGTGAGTATGCATGCATGTATGTGGGTATGCATGCACGGATGTGAGTATGCATGCATGTATGTGAGTATGCATGCACGGATGTGAGTACGTATGCATATATGTGAGTATGCATGTGTGTGTGTGAGTATGCATGCATGTATGTGAGTATGCATGCACGGATGTGAGTACGTATGCATATATGTGAGTATGCATGTGTGTATGTGAGTGTGCATGCATGTATGTGAGTATGCATGCACGGATGTGAGTACGTATGCATATATGTGAGTATGCATGTGTGTATGTGAGTATGCATGCATGTATGTGAGTATGCATGTATGTATGTGAGTATGCATGCATGTGTGTGAGTATGCATGCATGTATGTGTATGTGAGTATGCATGCACGGATGTGAGTACGTATGCATGTATGTCAGTATGCATGAGTGCCTATAGGCATAATGTCCTCACCGAGATCGCCACATGCTCTCGAAGATGTCCTCGGAGTCCTCGAGTCGGTTGGTGGTGCCGTCCTCCACCGTCTTCAGATCGTAGCAGTTCGAGGCGACCAGGAACAGCACCGCCTGGATGCCCTCGAACACCTCGGAGCGGGATTGGGGGACAACAAATAAATAACACGGGACATCAAATAAATAGCACGGGACAACAAATAAATAACACGGGACATCAAATAAATAATATTCAGTGAAATAAATAACACGGAACAACCAGAAAATAACACGGGACAACAAATAAATAACACGTCGTCAAATAAATAATACGGGACAACAAATAAATAACACGGGACAACGAATAAATAACACGGGACAACAAATAAATAACACATCGTCAAATAAATAATACGGGACAACAAATAAATAACACGGGACAACAAATAAATAACACGTCGTCAAATAAATAACACGGGACAACAAATAGATTACACATCGTCAAATAAATAATACGGGACAACAAATAAATAACACATCGTCAAGTAAATAGTACGGGACAACAAATAAATAACACGGGACAACAAATAAATAACACGTCGTCAAATAAATAACACGGGGCAACAAATAAATAACACATCGTCAAATAAGTAATACGGGACAACAAATAAATAACACGGGACAACAAATAAATAACACGGGACAACAAATAGATAACACATCGTCAAATAAATAATACGGGACAACAAATAAATGACACGGGACAACAAATAGATTACACATCGTCAAATAAATAACACGGGACAACAAATAAATAACACGGGACAACAAATAAATAACACATCGTCAAGTAAATAGTACGGGACAACAAATAAATAACACGGGACAACAAATAGATTACACATCGTCAAATAAATAACACGGGACAACAAATAAATAACACGTTATTCGTGACAAGTCGTACGCTGGATGTAAGGTTACCGCTCTGACAACTTACTATCAGATTAAAATTTTAATTTAATGAAAATTTCTCTTCAAGTTAGTTAACAGAAAAGCTACAGCGTAGTTGACCAATTAGACGTAAGATGGTTAACATATTTGCCATAGCATTCACTGTAGGCAAAACAGGAAGACGGCGAAGGCTGTAAATAAGCTCTAAGATAATTTCTGCTCATTTACTTCTCAAAAATAACCACGAAATGCGGGAATAGAGAGAGAAAGGATCATTTTCAACACATTTGTGACCGTCACAACCAGCAGCGAAACTGATAAGCTTCAACACAATCCAGAAATCCCAGTCTAAATTTTTCACCTCCTGCATGCTTCACCGCCCAAGCGATTTGGGCGGTGAAAAACATACATACTCTGGCGAATAAGTTAGACTGGGATGAGATTCCTGAATATTGATGGAAAATAAGTATTTCAATGGAAATTCTTTGAACACAGAGATTTTATCGTACATTAATATTTAAACATGAGATGATTTCTATAGCACATTTCTGTGCATGCTTATATTGTTAATAAATAGACGGACAAACACATTTACCGCAGCTTTGAAGCAAAGAAACTCCATTCATTAAAATGGTAATTAACTGCTCTATACAGTTGCACTTTCAAAATTATAAGTGCAGTGGTGCATTGACGATAATTTTTTATTCAAAAGTCACCTGAAGGAAATGGTGGAGACAGCGGCGTTGATGAGTGCATTTCTAGATCACGTTAAAAATTTTATTATTACAGTTCTTTTAATTCCTTTCGTGATTATCAATGCCATAAACATTTGAACCAATCGATTTTGCGATTATCGATTGGTTCATATGTTGCATTATCCCCTTGCATCCGGGTAATTAACTGTCGTATAGGCCCGAATGTTGCAGTTCACACTTGCATCCATCTAATTATCCTTGCATCTCTACCTGTATCCACTTCTTCCTCTCTCCCTTCTGCCCTCCAACGTCAAACATCCAGAAGGATTGCTTGCCTCCGCCGTATTTTTTCGGGACTGGCGCCTCGAATTCTATTTTCGATATGTCGGTGGTCATCCTTCTGCTGTTCAGGACATCCTGCAAAAAAACGGTAAAATTAGTAACTTTTTCTCCAAGGCGAAGGAGTGGTGAATAAAAATTAAAAAGTATTCATCAAAGATTGCAGAGATGGGGCGTGTTGATATTTTCTGGCTTTGAAAATTATTTTTGAATCCTAGTAATATCGACCAATAGGAGAAAAGATCGCCGCAACTGAAGCTTTTTATTCTTTCACACAATGAATAATGTATAGGGACTAGCATGATAACTGTGTTATCGTTGAACGTTGAACTTATGGAGAACAAATAATTACTTTAAGTCGACATTGTATAACTCTTTTCATTAAAGTAAAATACCATGAAATTGTTATATGACCCTCATTTGTTTTTGGGTTTACGACTAACTTTTAGTTTTGTATTCGCTTCCAACTTGAAATTTGTGTATGTGTATCGGCCTTTGTTTCCTAGTCCAGGAAACGTGATTTTAATTGTTGAAGTGCGCCGATAATTAATGCACGCTGCTGTCATCCTTTGTTCATACTTTTATACGAGCAATTTAACTTCCCTTTTTCAGACGTTAATGGTAAAAATTTAGCGTCTATCGTATTCATTTTGTTTATATTACTCGGCTCTTGTAACAACAAATATGCTGAAAATACTTGGAACATTATTTTGAATAAATTCTGCCTCTCACAAGCAGAATTCGGTACTAATGACAACTAGCCACTCCATAATTTAGTTATAAGTTTTCAAGATCTCGTGAATCTTTGCAATTTCTACACGAATGTAACTCACTCATTGATGATGCTACTAACTAAATTAAGGTAAGCCCACCTTTTGATCAGGTACGTATGCTGGATTCCGTACTGAAGCAACTTTGTCCAGGAAACTGAGTGGAAAAAGAGGTAAGTAACTTCAAGTATATGCTTACTCTGGAGTCAGATCATCCCTAGAACTGAAGGCCTCACTTTAAAAACATACTATAACACGGGAAAAATTTGATGAAAATTGCAGCTACTTCTATTGAAAGAAAATACGACCTCTCTGTTCACAAGGGAAGCAAGTGTGTGATTGTGAGGTCTTCACAAATTTACTTGAGATTCATCCCGTAAGTTTTGGCATTCCGTCATCTGAAATTATTTTCACGCAGTGATCACATTTTGCACTACTGAGCTCCTCACATGACATGTTAGTGCGTCGTGTAGAATATATTGCATGACTCCTAATTTGGGATTTAGACTAGTTAATTTTCATGAAAATTTCAATTCTACATGCTGAGAATTGTGATACGAATCGTAAAGTATGATGTTAATTAGAGGACAGCACTCAATGCCAAAAGGTGGTTAGTTTTTCTCAGTTTATTATCAAACTTAGCAAAGCTGAATTTCAGAGAGGTCATGCAGCTACGTGTTGAAAAAAACATAGTAACAATTTTGCCTTCTTCGATCTCATCAGTATAAAAACTGCGTACTCTTATTTGCAAATTGTAATGGTTTTACGCTTCCACGTGGGTGAGAAAAAAAATACATGGAGAATAACTTACTGTTGTATTACTCGATAATCATATTTACTTCAGTATCGGAATATTTCAAATTGGAGGAGAAAAAGAACGATAGCCTCACAATTTGGCGCAGTCAATAAGCTGATATTGGTGCTGCTGAGAGTACGCTGCCTGCACGCCATCATCCCGCCACAGAGTTTCCACGTCGTCGTAAAATTGCTGAAAATGTAAACCGAGAAGTATTGTTTAATTCAGAATTTCTGATTTCCAAACTGCATAGTTGACGTTTTATCCTGATTTTCGTACTGCATTTTCAATGGCATTATTTCTTTGGCTTCCTATTGGCTTGACGAACTAATTTTGGTTAATGGTGGTGTATCTGGAGGGGGAAAACATAACTAAGACAGATTTGCACACTAAAGCCTAAAAATTTCATAAGAGTTTGTGTGAGATATTAGTCCCGTAAATTTGACTAGCGGAAGATCTACAGAAATCCCTCTTCGATATTCACATCTGACAAAAGCATCATTCTTCCAAAACTTAAACCAGCGATAAATTCAAGTGTTACCTTACTCGAACCAACACTACCCGAGCAACAATAAAGTAAACTGAAGTAAAGATCATACTCGAACCAACACTACCCGAGCAACAATAGAGAAACTGAAATACAGAGAAGAAACTCAGCGTGGTAAGGTAAAACGGACCTCGTTGAGAACTTCACTGATCTTCGCATCTTGATTTTGTGTGAGTATAAGTTGGCCGCACTCGAGGACGCGCTGCATGGCTGCGGTGTTCTGCGGGTCGGCGAGCTGGCAGCCGACTTTAGGCAAGTTCTGGCATATCGTCACCATCGACTCCAAGATGTTCTTGCGAATCTCAATCGCCTTCTCCTTTTTCTCTCTGAGGGACAAAAGGATATGTTCGTCAGCATTCGATATGTCTTCGGTTGATAGAAACAGAACAAATCATGCTTAGATAATTGAATTTAATATTATCATGGTAACAATAATGAGCCCTAATATGATAAGAACACCAAGTGCACGCATGGTAGAAATGCATCATGAATTTGCAGAACAATTGTTCGTTTCTCCCAGAAATAGGTTTTAAATATTTTCACACCACCAAACTTAGGAAAAGGAACTGAAAAGGTGTGTGTCAGGAAAAAAAAAACTGCAACTTCAGAAAGGAGCAAAACAAGAACAATTTTGAAACTAAAAGGCAAAAACATGCAAGAAAGTAATAATGCAACAGGCATAATGCAACTTCCCCTCCTAATGCCACTGAGTTGGACTAATTTCATTCTAAGTAATTGACTGGGGAGAATTTTTCTTGGAGTACGTCCCGGCATTTCCTGTGTACAAAATTGTTATACGTTTCTATCCTATATTTATTTAGTTACTTTAAAAAATTCGATAACTTTGATTCCGGTACACATCTTTCGCTCATTTTTAAATTATTCACGAGATTCAAGTCGTTCTTGAATGAGCAATTGCAGAGTATTTACATTGTTGTTAGAGATTGGATGTGACAAGCATTCGGGAAAATCTGTGGATAATCATCGTTTTTTTTTTTGTGTTACTTTAAGTTTCGACACATCTGGTGCTCGTTTATCTGCTTTACCGCCTGCATGTTTACTCGGCCTTACTTGCGGATGTACAACTCTGCTTTGTGCCTTCTTTGACCAGCACAAGTTGTCAGGTGAGCAGGGTGTCCTGGCAAGGTTATCAATGATAGTGAAAGTGCTTGGGACCAACACTTCATTCTGTGAAATAAGTGCAGTGCTGTCCTGAAGCGCTAAAAAGGCACTGATATTTGCTGGAACGTCAAAAACCGCTGCACCACAACGAACCAAGTGAGTTTTAGCGAAAAAAAAAATCTAACTTCATGGGGGCGGCTGTATATTTTAGATTATAAATTTCGAGCAGTGTTCAATTCATCTTCGTTGTTGTTGATGTATCTTGAAACTTCGGAAATTTTCCATCGATTTCTTTATTTTTTGTATGAATATTTTAGTTTCCTGTAATGGTCAATATTGTATTCTCATATTAAAATCGAAACAATAAAACTGGTTACAAATGTTTAGAAGTTTAGAAATTGTAATTAGCCTCATTTAATTAGAATAAGTTAAAACTTTCCCTACGCAAAGTCAAACCACCATCTCCAGCCCAAAATTTCTGTAAGAAGATTACCAGTAGGTATTCACTTCGAAAAAAACTTTGCCCTCCTCACAATTCAAAACTTAAAATGAAGCACAACGAAGCCTTTGCGCACGTATTCGAACAAAATTTGATTTTTTTTGTAAAAATGGGATTCAGCTCCCTTGAGGGAATCCAAAAGTCATATGTCCTTCAATTTTGTTATTTCTACGACTAAATCTCACTATGAGGCGTCCTGTAGATTTGGGGGACAAAATGACTTAATTAATGTGTAACGGCAGAGGAAAGGCCCAAGAGAATAAGAATAACACAATACACTATAGAGATAATTTACGATAATTACCTCAGACATGACAGTACGAGAGTTCTTTCGTAACACATGTAACTGAGAAGTGGAAAGCCTATTTTAGGTATCATTAGTTTAGAAATTGTTACTCTGTGACTGCTAAATCATGCACTTGATTTTCACTCTTGAGAATACATCAAAGATATCACAATTTGTTCGCTTGATTTTATCCGCTCAACCTAATCAAAAAAAATTTCAATGTTCACAAAATAAAAATATTTCGAGCAACTGCTTTCTTCGAAGCGTGCTGGCTCAGGAATACAATATTAATATCCTGAAAATACTGAAAAAAAATTCTCACTCATCTGTGAAGCCATTGAAGTGAAGGATTTTCATCTGTTTGATGATGGTCGTCTTGCCGGACTCGCCGGCCCCTGCAATGAAATGAAGCGTGAGAGTAACGTGCGTCTCATGCGCCGATATATGGACAAATTCTAAGGTAACTTGGAAAAGATAATTCCTCGATTTAGTTTAAATTTTCTGAGAAAATCTTAACTTCAAGTGCAGACTCGAAAGGAATGGTTGTTGATGAACTTTTAAACGAGGGCGAGCTGTGGCCTCAGACTATGTAGTACACCTCACAAACTCTACCGCTGCACAAATGCCACAGTTGCACGGCTGCTCCTTCATGTACTTGACTTTTTGTAACTGCAGGTACATTTCAACGACACCCAGTTTTGCCACGTGCAATTCAGGTTTTTCAAAACCAAGGTTTATACACTGAAATGTGTAATGACATCAAGTTAATACTCGTACACAAATATACATGAAGATTTCAAGTAAAAAATGGAAATTTTCGTCTTTGTATTTGAAATGTTCAAGTTATGAATGTAAGTTAACACACATTAACACTCATACTTTTCATGAGTATATGAGGTTACACTGTGTATGTGTTAAATGACTTTGAGCTTTGACTGTCAATAACTGCAAAAATTGACTAGAAGTACTGCTCGTAAAAATCACAACGCACGCGATTGGTAAAAAAATTGCATTATTCTTCGAAAAGAATTACACAGTTTTATAACCTAAAAATGAGGAACGTATTTCTTCAGAGTAAAGTGATCATTTCAAGTTCCTGCATAACACTGAAAATCATGTCTGTCTAGTAAATTGTTTAATACCACTTTAATGACGTCCTCCAATTGTCAGAATGCAGTGATAGTAATTTAATTGTAGTATATAGTAAATTATTTGAGCTGTATGTAATATGTAGAGACCACTTACACACAATGTATTACTACATAGGATGGGCATCAAAACTACCGTCTAATGAAGACTGCAATATGAAGACTAACTCAGTGGATAGCGTAGAATTGAGATATTGACGTCTAAACCGGCTGCATGGAAATTGCCGCAAAAATGTGTCTAATGTCCCAACTCATGTGTTTGATGATCGAAAAACTGTTAATATAAATCGGTTTTCATATCAGGAGCAAGTCAATTAGCAACTAAATACGTGATCTTCACGCAAAGTAAGGTATCCCTCAGGTGAGTGCTGTACAGCCACTCCAAGTTACTGAGGCCTCGAGTTACTTGTTGGCGACCCTGATCCAATTGTTTGTTTGAGATCTTTGAAACTTCAGTTTCCAGAATTACTAAATAGATAATGAATGAATACAGTAAAAATGTCACCAAAGTTCTTGTAATCAATTTATTGAGAAGCTCTCCATGAGCAACAGCTCACTGAGATTGGCCACCTAGCGTCAACAAAAACTCTTTTGAAAATGTATGACTTAGTGTCGGTAAAACAGATTTCAAAATAACTTCAGCGTCTCGCCTCTCCTGCACCAACCGATGCTGTCATTTTAAGCTGCGTGAAGTCTAATTTAATGCAAGAGGAGCAGTGCTTAATAGCGTCTGATGAACAAAATTATACATTTGTTCCTGTTTGAAATCCTAGGTTTGAAAGTAAAGCCCGGAAAATTAGAATCCAGAGATTTGAGAATGAAATTATTTTTGAAAGTTTTTAAACTAAAAAATTGACACTTGTGGTTTTCCTCTGATCTTCATGAGTGTGTGCAGTCAGATTATCCTTGATAAGAAATCTTGCAGTAGCGTCAGAGCTGTATCGTTCAACATGCAGTATGTTTGGTCATTTTTAAGACAATCATGCAACTGAATTTTGTATCTTGATCGATCTACGTGGCAGTGTTCTCTCAAATCATTTTTGAAATACTTGGTTGCAAAAGGGAAATACGGAATCCTAAGATACTATCATATCAATATTGTGCAACTTTGGTTGACGGACCCTGAAGTGAGAAAGAGATTTGAGGAAGAACAGTCACGAAATGAGCAATAAATGTGACAATAGCAGTGCAGTTTAAGGAAGCAAATTTGAATCTGATTTCTTCAGGTGACAAAACCGTAATGAGTAACGATTAAAAATTTCCCGCAAAGAGGTAGGTCATATATTTTCGAGTCCATTCCTCTGCACGTTGTGAAGTAGGAGTTCTCAAAGCACTGAACTTTGAGGACTGAACTTTGTACCAGGACGCAGCCGAGCCAACATCGCGTCGTGTTCGCTGTTGCGATCGCCGTGCCTCCTTCGCCATCGTACGGAATCGATATTTTCATCTTCAATTTTGACACTTTGGCATGTATGTATTCCACAGCACGAGTAACTGAACAAAAATAGTTTAAAATTTCAGGTTCAATAACGGATTGGCAGGTATCGACTCACTTGCCAACTAGGGGATTTCGTATCATTTTAGATATTGTTCGTTGATGTGAAATTTCCGGCACGTTGAGTCTGTTGTCGATATGAAATTGTGCAACAAAGATGAAGCTTCGTGTATTTCGATGCGTTATTTATTTAAATGTTAGTCTGATGATCTTGCAAGCTGAGACTCTTACATTCGCAGGTTACAATTTTGCCAGTCATTATTGAGGTATAGATGTAGAAATATATTCGATCTCAATTTACAGTTCCGAGAAGAAATTTTAGACACAAAAAGATTTGATAAACCCCTATACATTCTTTGTATATTCAGTGCATACTTCTGAATACTCACTAAGTTGTAAGACTTTTTATCTCACATTAAAGATTGACTCGTTACGAGCAAACGATACAATATGTGCATGTACATTTAAACACTGTATATTTAAGTGCAAAAATGCGATGCTTGATCTACAGTATTCAAAAAGTGACAAAACAAGAACGTATTTAATCACAAAGTACACACAAAATAATGCATCACTACTCACCAAGCAGCAAAAGTTTGATGGCCTTGTTATAGTCCTTCATCCACCTCGCAATCTGCCGGTCAATTTTTTTATTATTTTTCTTTTCTTCGTTTCCCGTGCAGGTCATGTCTCGGACTGTTGTGCTGTGGTGTGGTGATGTGGTGTGGTGTTGTTGCGTGTTAGTGAGGTGCTGTAGTGATGTGATATTGAAGTGTAGTGTTGTGATGTATGTTGAGTAGATGAAGTATTGTGGTGAAGTTGTGTTGAAGCTCCACAGACTTTAGCGATGAGGCTGATTAGAATTCAACACCAATTTATCAAGGAATAGTTCCACAGGAAATTTGGGAGAAAACGTCCCACTGCAAATTTTCGAACACAATGTAACTCTAAAATTTCCCGAATTAAGTGGAATTTCGCCCAAATATTAAGAAAAAACATTCGCATGCACAACGGTTGAAAGAAACGAAATGTTAAAGTTAAAATTCTTGTTTCGTGTAAACTTTTCTGCGTGCTGGAAATCTCAAGGAGAACGCCCCTAAAAATGAAAAGAATAAAAATTAATTGAACATTCATCTAAAATCTCGCTGACGAAGTTTGTTCGTTTCACGTTAAAATACACTTTGGCATAATTATCAAGACATACTGTAATGACCTAATTGTGCTCTGGATAACTTTAGTTCGTCAATAAGAAGCATTTGTGACTATACCTGTAATCAACACTTGCAACATCCCCTATATTCTACATTTATAACTTCGCCTATTTTCATTTCCAATTTCACCTGCAAACAACATATATAACTGCACCCACAATAAACACTCACAACAAATCCTATAATACACATCGGCAAATTCACCTACTATCGTCATTTACAACATCACCTGTGATATAATCAGTTTTGACAACTTCACCTACAATCAACATATACAATTTTATACACAAGACAAATTCTCAATTTCACTTAATATCAACATTTATAACTTCACCTAAAATCAACATTTACAATCAACAATCAACATTTCTCCTACAATCAACAGTGTCAACTCCACTTATCATCAACATTTACATCTTCAGTAATATCAAATTTTACAACTTTACTCACAGTGAACACCCACAACAACACCTATATTTAACGCTGCCAACATCGGGTAACCTGACCTCGGGAGTATAAAAAAATTAACGAAATTTTCGTGTTCAATAATTTGACCCCCAGATCATAAGCATGACGAGTCGGTGTGCAGGGTTGCTGATTCATGTCACACTTGGCTAGTCAGACTAGCAACGGCAATGCTCATTTGAACGCTTTATCACATCCAACAATTTAGATAAATACGTTCAATGAAACTGATAACACTTCCATCAAACGTATTTCTTTCACATTTGAGTCATGTATAAACAGCTACTAATTTTCCTTTTTTTCGTGGTGTATGCATCCGTTGCTGATAAACCTATGTATATGTTCCTGGTTTCAGAATGTGGATGCGGGTTGGAAAGTTTAACTATTTAGTTTTGTTAAACATTCGTATAAAAATACTGTCTTGAAAACTTTACGAAGGTAAAAAATGCTTGCATGGCCTCATTTGCTTGTTTACCTGTTGTTCAAGAGAAATGAGGAATCGCTTCAAATTCATATTTGTCTAATGCTTATTTCGAGCGAAAATGTGGGAAGATCCAATCGTTGAACATTTACGTCATCACGAGCCACGGACACTGATGAGTCATGCCTACAAATACATGGGCTCTTACGTCAATAAACTTCCGTATCAGTACTCGTCATGATAACCTGAACAGAATTGCCATGCAGACTAACTTGTACGTCAACCTTCGTCTCAGAAAAGTAGCAGAGTTGGTTTAACATTTTTATCTTGGCATCTAGTAATCCAACAGCTGACGTTCAAGTGCAGAAATAGCGAACTATTCGTTAACAGAAGTGCACGTCTCTAATCTCGTATCAGATTCTCGTCCCGGAGGAACGTCACACTTCGCAATATCGAATAAATTTTAGCGAATATAGTTTAAAATTCTATAGATAGAAAATTTCAGTTTTGCCTTTTCTCCATCTAGCCTTTTATTATTTAGTTGCTATTGTGTGTGTCTCGGAAATGTTTTTCTTTAATTAAAACGCCATTCTTTAAGAATTAAAAATTGTCACTATACTACACAATGTAATCGAGATTTTTTCTATAATAACATTCCTTGAAAAGTTGTTCTTGCGTCTTCAGTAATAGGTCATTCGAAGGGTTGATGTGCATCTAATGCTCGTTGTTGTGAATGATTAGCTTCACATCTCAAATCTGTCACTTCGAAATTCGGGTCATCTGAAGAAACAACGCATGTGCCGCTTCTGAGGCAGCGCGACACTTTCTCGTGTCACCGTAGTGACCTTATTAGAAACTGACGCTGCTTCAGTCGTCGGTTTACGAGGGATGGAGCACTGGAGCAGCGAAGCAGCATCACAAAAATGTCTGTTGTCTACATACATTAGCTGCCTTAACCCCAGAATGGTAACCCTCGTGAGTGAATTACATCATCCCTAAATTTACTTGAAAGAAAACCATCCCAGGTTTTAACGTTCTAGGGTTAAGCACAAATATTCCGTGTTAATAGGCGAAGTAAAGCATAGCCACATGACACTCTTGGCAGCCATTTAAGTAGCTGCTGTGATCAGCCCTGAGCCGAGCGTAGCTGCGATGAGTTGCGCCGTTTGGGCCTTAACACGTTGCTTGTGATACGACCCATTCATGGGTCATGCTAAAGTATTACCAGCTGTTAAAGGCCTATAAATGGGTAGTTTTAAAAATATAACTATTTTTTGAAACTAATGGGATTCAATGAACCCGGTTAATGCTTGGTATTAATCAAACAACTAACAACTTTTGCCTTTAAATTTGACTTGAATATAGAACTTCAGTTTAACCCATCGCAGTCAACGGGTTAATGTGCAGCTGCCAGCTGCGAGTTTTGACTAGGTATCGTAAACCCATTACGCATATATACGATACGTAAAATAAACGGGCGAAAATTAACGTAATACGATACGTAAAATAAACGCATATATATACGATACGTATAATAAACTCAATGCTAACGCCATGCACAACCTTGTACATAAGTTTTGTCGAAGGGACAGTGTACGTTTGAGAATGTTGCACAACTGCAGAGGGGAGATAATTTTCAAAATAGCTATTAAGAAATATGCCTTCAAGAATGTAAGAATGTGGCTCTTACAGAACTGTAACTCCAGTCGAGTCACTCACACCTGAATAAAGTGAATATGACCTTGCAACATGCTTTATTTGTTTTAAGAAATGTATTTAAAAATAATTGGATTCTGCAGACTCTGTGAGCAATATAGTCAATATCAGGGTGCATTTTCAAATTATCGTGCAGAGCTATCAGAAATAAATAAAATATTTCTCTTAATCGCTGTGTGTATTTCTTAATAACGTTCAAGTTTAGAAATAAACCAGGAAAAGCTTCGAAAATTCTAAAAACCGTGCGTTGAAGCATTTTATCATTTCTTCACTTTTGAAGCTTGCAAAATACTGAAATATGAATTTGAATTCCAAATGTGGCTCTCCATTTTAATATTACTGTAAAAACGGTAGTTTATACTGTGATGCACTGGACGCGCATAATGTGCTGAACCGTGATGAATGTACAGTAGCAAGTATATCATGTGTGTGCAGCATGTATTGGCTACATTGTGCAAACAAGAATAAATACTTGAAAACAAAAAATGATGCGCGCTTCTCACCGCTCGTTGTTGACTGTAAGCAATGGGCTTTTCTGACGTCATTAGTTAGAAACACCGGAGCTTCGATACAATTCTCTGTCTCATAATTAGTTTTAGCCCATTCTAATGAAATAAAACATGTTGATATCGACGGGATTCAGACAGCCGTCTCCTTTTTGTCACGCTTACATAGGTCTGTGTTTAGTTTCGATGAGGCTATAGTTGTGTGAGAGGCTTTGGCTGGAGGGCGGTAACCATCGTCAAGTGGTCAACATGTGGTCAAAGTTGTCAATTCGCTGATGTTAGCTGAGTCAATTAGTGGAGGATCGTAAGCGGTAGCATGTCTCGGTTGCGTCCCAAGTTGCTGGTAGAATATCTCCACAAGCCAACAAAGTTCACTTGGCCACAAATGACGTTATAATCGAGCGAGTAACGTCGATGCAAAAGGTGCACAAGGACAACATTGTTTTAATTACTAAGATGATCTATTCAAATAAGAATATACCAAAATTACCGAAAGATTACCATGATTCTTCACGAGCCACGGTGGGGTATCTTATCTCTTCCGGTGTGAATGCACAGGTTACTTAAAAGGTGACCCATCTGATCAAATGGCAATTCATGAATTTTTAAATACAAATTTTTTCATGGTTATAAATTTTGCCTAGTGAAAGATTTATGAAATTCTAAAAAAGGACCCAACATTAAAAGCGCACATTTTTTTCAATTCAAGATTTAATATTTCATTTCAAAGCTAATCATGTAAATGAAAAGCAGTCACACGAAGACCAAACCCCTACGTGTTTACAATGATCAACGCCGTTCCACAGTTTCTTTTACCAAATTCTTCAGCCTTCGAGGTCAAAGCGGGAGAAAATCACCGTCTTCTGTCACCGGCAGATAACAGCATTATAGTCAACAAATTGAATGAAATTCCAGCAGCAAATTGCACGGAATTTCAAACACGTAAGGTTACGTCAGTTTTGGCAAATTCGAGAACATCGTCCTTTTTTCAACTAGCTCAACAATTCAAATAAGTTACGACGGAGGGAATTTTTTTGTGAACCGCGAGCTGGTAGCGGCGAGCACAGCAGTCAAGAAAGCACTAAATGGAACAGGGCAACTTCTTATCATAACTGACGGATTGAACAGAATTAAATTATTATCTGATAAGGGGATACCTTATCAGTTCTTTGCAGGATGAAGGTTGGTATTAGCCGGTTTGGTCATGACTCGATAAAGAGACCTCCGAACATTTTGATGAGTCAAATACACATAAAAATGGTTCGCAGCTCAGATGCTCTTCCTAAGGTCCATTGATGACAATCATCGTCAAATACTTTTGATTTCTAAGTAATTTTATTTTTGGAATTGGTATAAAAAGTAAGTATATTTCCTGAGGGAAGTTTCAGGTGAGGATTCAAACTCAGGAAAGAAATAGGTTGAGAAGGAAACAAATATCAATTGTGTGCCTCTTACAAACGTGTTTACAAAATCGGACGTAATTCTTCAATGCAGATTTGTTCACGGCCTCTCAAAATGGAAACAAATATTTAATTGCAAATTCAAGATCAAAATAGAAATCCAGTAAAAAGTATTGACGACACAACTTCGATGTTCTGTAGAGAGTGTATTAATTCAGTATGAAATGTATTAATGTATGTATTATTAATGTATGAAAGTAATAATTCAGAAAATTCTGAATTAATTTCTCTGAATTATTAGACGGCAAACGTTAAAGCTTTTCCGAGGTTTAAGTTATTGCATAAAATCTCTTCAAGAATTATAACTATTTCGATTCGTTTAACACAAAATTCTAGTATCTAGTTTCATGACGGTGTTTTCATTTACTTATTACTCATAGTCGCATATTCCTCTCATTAATTTTCCCTGTTCAATCGCTGTCTGCGTGATCAAGTCTTCTCCCTGAGTTTCTATTTCTACTACTTCACAAATCTTCTAGCGCGATTTCGTGCGGATTCTAAATCTTATTCACGCTCGCCTGGATCTAGAATCTCCGTTACTGGGTGATTCTGTTCAGCCCAGTGACGATCTGGGCCGTCGGGGAGGCGTGGTAGGAAAGTTTTGTGCTTCTGTCCTTAGTTCTACGGGACACTTCCTGCAGTGAGCACTGCGTTCTGCAGCTACTGCCTCACTCCTGCAGTGAGCACTGCGTTCTACTGCTGCTGCCTCACTCCTGCAGTGAGCACTGCGTTCTGCAGCTGCTGCCTCACTCCTGCAGTCACCACTGCGTCACACAGTTACCCGCTTAACATTGTACAGCTGCAACAGAAACTGTAGACTTAACTGGGTTCACAGATGTTAAGTGAAATTAAAGTGTCAAAAAAGAATGTGAACCAGGCCCCTCTCTATTGCATGTAAATTCAGAAAGAGAAGAGATATATTCTGTGCATGTCTAGATTTAAAGTCGAAGCACACAATTCGCGTGTAAAACCAATAATAAGGAAACGATTGCCAAAAAAAAATTGGCAATGCTTACGGAGGAAATCGTGGCTTGGTTAATCAAGAAGAAGGACGAAAAAAGTTTAAGATCCAGCATCGTGGACAGCACCTGCTAAAATATAATACAATGTCCATGCACAGTTGTCGTTCTGTTTTGACCAGAAAAGGATGTTCAAAATCATTTGATAAGAGTTGCTCAGACCAAGTCTGGGGACCTTGATCCCAGAATCTGAAGCCCCACAGATCTTAGATACAATATCTTGATTCATTCCAGTCGCAATGTAGAAAACAAACCGTTTTTTCCTTCAGAACTATTCCTTTATTCTTTATTTTATTCCACAGAACTCGTTTATTCCTCTATCCTTAGAACCAACTCGCAAGCGTGTTCAATTTTACGACTTGAATATTTTGGAGTGCTAATGGATTCGGTCATATTCGAGTAAATTGTGAAGTCAGTTCACCAAAATTTTCTCACTAAAGCTATTTGTTTATGCTTGAAAGAAGTAAAATCTTAAATCTAGAAAGGAAAAATTCTAGAGCTGGGAGGAAAAATTTACAAAAATTGGTCATATTTCACAAGTTACCAACGTAAAGACAGACTGTTGACATGGCCAAAAAAGTTTCATTGTTGCTACCTAGGGAAAACTAGCGATCTATGAGGCAAAAGATTTGAAAACATTGATTTTTCTCTAGTGCTAAGTAAACCGATAAACGTGCAAGCTTTTGTGGTTTTACAGGTGTTTTTTTCGTACCTGAGACATGGAATATAGTGTCTTAATCGTTTCTTAAAGACAGAATTTGGTATCACTGAGATCGGTGGAAAAGAAGCAGTCAGGAACACTTAAATATTTAATAATCATTTCATGGAGCAAATGGCAAGCAAATCCTCCTCCACTGACCTCTCTGTGCTGTCGGCAGAAAGCAGGACTTTGGGTGAGTGAATTCACAGAACTTTTTGAAATTTTCAACTTGAATTTACCGTTGTTAATTCTCCAGGTTAAACTATTCCTTTTCTATCATGGCTTAATTATGCTTTCAATATGATTATTTTTAAGTTTTGGCACTTGTAGTAATTTTTTTATTTTTTTACGCTTTGATAAATTTTATCACCTCTTATATATCACTCTTTTCGGCAATAAAAAGTGAAACTTGGCCTAGGAAGTAAATTTGAGTGGTATTTATATTTTAGAGCTCGAAATGAACAAGGGTGTAGAAAATGGCTCAACATGCGGTTCATGATATCGTATAATTTTTCAGTTTTTAAATGACGGTTCCAGAGCTTAGGAAGAAAATTTAAATTTTAAGAATCTTGTTTCACGCTAATTAGACTTGAGCCGAAGAAAAAATTTGGCCCATTTCCACATAATGGTGCCCATTTTACTTTGGTCTCAGGTAGCCCGCCTAAATAATTATTGAGATTGTTTTTATAATCAGGGTTGCGATCCTGAACGATTTAAGGTCAGCCCCCGAAGTGCCACTACTAAAGGACATGAAGCATCGTCGCACAGTAGAATGTTGTCATGCTCTCTTTGATTAATTGGGCTTTACCGTCGCTCAGCTCATCTTCCGACCGCGGAAGCGAACGTTATGTGTGAAAGCTGACGCACTGAGTGAAACAGTGAGCTTAAACAATGTTAACGCATACTAGCATTGGCATGCACTTTTGATATCAAAGGTCCCCTATTTTGAGAGGAATTTTTAATTAAATTGAATGAAAGAATGCACGCGTTCTCAAATTTGATGTTCGACAACACGAAGCTCTTTTCCTGACGATTTAATGAGCTTCCCTTAGCCTCAGTTTACCTCAAGGGCAGATTTATTAAAAAAAGGTATTAAGTTTAATTATTTGATAAGCTCGCAGTTTTCGTAACTTTTCAGACTTCTTCAAAGATTTCTCTGCCATCGCTTTTATCTACAGAGTGGAAAGGCCATGAAACTTAATTACCTATTCAAATTTTAAGTTGCTCGATCAGGTACACGCATTCCAGGACATGCATCAGGAGACAAACCTTATGAACATGAAATTGAACATACGATCTTGTCAACTTAAGTTGGTAATTACCTATTAAATTGTTTAAATAGATATTGAAATAGTTAACTCATCATCCTTCTGAGTCAATCACATCATCCACGTATTTCACTGATTATAACAACAGTTTAAATCTTTCGAATTTTTATTTTTCTCACTTTCCGCTCCCCAGACGCCGGTGCCTTCGAAGTGGCGTTGATGTCCCTGGCTTTCATCCAGTTTGCGGTCTTCATCGTCGACGTCTTACAAGTCAGTTTTGCTGTACAGCTTGGTCGGATCGTTCTGATCTTTCAATATATCGTTAGGTAGTTTTTACCCTTCAGGGAGATACAACTATTATATCTATGGGAATTAGCGCTCCCAGGGAAAAAATGTGTAAGGGCCCGAGCTGAGAGTTAAGTATGCCTTCTTTTTGTTGAAATAAAACGTTTTTTGTTATGTTAAGGACCACGTTGTTTCGGTTCACTGCTGTCTTGTTTTTCAGCACCTACCACTTTGTTCTTCAAATTTTGTCTTTTTTCATGAACTTCTTTCTCAACTTACTGTTTCTATGCCCCTTCTGCATAGATTTTGCGTTCTCATATCTCCAAACCAAATGGTGCTTTCGTCCTTCCTCTCTTCGATACGTTTTCATTTGTAGCGGTTAGGGAGACTTAAAGTAACTTATAACCCAAATAATCTAATCTGGGTAGTTTTAATCAATTCTTTGTCAATTTACATTATCTGCAACTCAGACTAGTAATGCTTTACTGCTACAGTTTAAATGTTTCACTATGAAGAGAGAAAAATTGTTTTTCAAAATTATTTCAAGTTGCTATTTTTTCTCCCTGTTAATGAACAGAAAAATGTTTATGTTGTAACTAAATTATCACCATAAATATCCCACTAAGAAGGTATTTGAATAAAACGAAACAGCGCTATAGAAGACAAATAAAAATTGTGATTGAATAGTAACAAATTATTATGGACGAATAAATTAGACATAATTCGCTGGAGTTCTTTTTCTGCATAATTTTCTTAGATTATAAGGTTGCAAAATTTTGCGCTGAATTTACTGAAAATTATGATACACTCATGAAGCAAAACACTTTTTGTATAAACATTGAAAACGTGAAGAAAGACGAAAAATACGATGGAATTTTTCATTCATGGACTTACATTACAAACGAAAAACTCCATTCGCATCTAAACATTACGCATATTCTCAATAACAGATTGCCATTACAACGTTCTCTTTAGTTTATTTTGCTAACTTTCATTTTTTTAAATGTCGTAGCATCCGCTGAACAGCAGACAGAAAGCTATTTCACGTGATAAATGCTTATTAAATGAACTGAATTTGTGTTCCGCAAAATCACTTGCATTGTATTATAGGAGTTCTAATTTTGATAACGATCACTGTCTGACCATGCTTCAAATTTATTAAACTTCGTGTGAAGGTTATCGATTGGCCTCCTGAAGCACGATAAGTGTTTATCGGCTCTTTATCGGCTCCCTGTGATGGTCCCTTTGGAGTGGTCACTGTGGCCGAGTGGGTAAGAACGCGCCCTTCACGGGAAGGTGTTGACAGTTCCAACCCCGGTAAAGCCGCTCGTGTTTCTCCCCGTTGGGAAAAGGGAGAACTCAGCCACAATTCCCCACTCCACTCAGGTTTCTCAAATGGGTCCCGGTTTGGCCAAGGATAAAAACCGTCATTGTTTCCTGGTGTCAGTTATAAGGTATTAGAAAAACCAATGTACAAGATGATATGTATCAGTCTTGATTGGAATAAAGCATCTTTAAACCGCCTCCCAACGCGCATCGACGTCTCAGCAAGGAAAGCGGCACCCTCACTTGTGACCACCACTCTGCTGTTTCTGTACAGGCCTATCTGGAGGATAATTTCACTCTATTGAATTCGAATGTTAATCTTCTTACGTTGAATTCGTAAAATATTTTACCGTGTGGAATTCGTAGGGTGATTCATTCTACACAATTCGTGGGATAATTTTTCTGTTTTGAATTCGTTAGATATTTTTACTAAATTAGATTCACAAGAAAAAACATAAAACATTTTAACCTGAGTTAAAAGAGCGCCTTGATCAAAACTTCCTTTTCACTTCCGTGACAGACTAGCCACCACGGTTGAATAACCTCAAATCAAATGGTAGCAGAGGTTTTTAATTGCTTAAAATTACCATTTGAGCATGTAAAACGATTCGCTTAAGATTTGACTCGACAATGGTTAAAATATATTTAATTTTTCCAATATATCTCCCTCAATTGAAATGGGGGTGTTAAGAAAGCTAAAATTCTCGTGCCGAAAGTGGAAGTGAGTCAAATTAATAGTTTTCTGTAATTTTAATTAAAAATTTTTTGTCGTGTGTCAAAAGAGCCGACAAAGACGAATGATTGAAAATTCATGTTCTAATCGAAAGGGAAGGCTGACAGAGCGTATTTTTAACGGTACGAAGCTCCCCAATCAAAAAGTGCCGCTTTATCAGCCATGACTCACTCCGACGAAACATTCTGTTCATTTGTTGACGGCGCGACGAAAGAACGCGTACGGATGACGCTTTACAAGTCACGCAGCTTTTCAAAAATGAGGGGCCGTTTCAGTTAATGAAGTTAGATTTGTATTTTGCACGACCAACGCAGTCATGCAGATTTTTCAAAAATGAAGGGCTATTTCAGTGAGAAATGTTAGATTTGTATTTTATGCGACAGTTGACAGAAGCTAGCTGGTTTCACCTCAAAAGAGTCTCATGTATAAGGATTACCACTATCAAGGTACATAGTTATAGTAGCAAACTGAGGTAACCGCGTAGAACGTGAAATGGATAAAAATTGCCCCTTTTATGAGGGTAATAGTTGATTCACTCATGGAATTTAGACCTTGGGTAGCCGTTCTACTTTTTTATTCTTGAATACGTAACCTGAGCATTACTGGAAAATAAAACCTCTGCCCGCACACATTTTTCAGAACATTCTAGGGTAGCAAATAACGTAACTATAGTTAGTCTTTTTTATCTAATGATGAAGACATAAAATACTCATAAAAACTCAAACGTATATTCACTAGGACTATTTTGAGCATAAGAGTCTTGTCGAAGTTATGTATGTATTTTCATGTAAATGTATGTATATCCATGTATACGAACGTATATTCACTTCCATATATGTATACTTATGTAAATGTGTGTATATTCACGTATATGTAGGTATATTTATGTGAAATGTTTATGTGTATATTCTTGTATATGTGTGCATATTCAGGTATTTGTATGTATGTGTATTCATGTATATATTTATGTCTATTCATATATATGAATGAATATTCAGGTAAATGTATGTATGTATATTCATGGGTATGTATGCATATTCATGTATATATACATGTATAATCATGTAAGCATATGTAGATTCATGTATATGTATGCATGCATACCCATGTAAATGTGTGTATATTCATATATATCTATGTATATTTATCTTGTTGCAGAACTTCCTTCGCCTGAACGGCGCTCTCTCCAGCGCAGCCGGGCGAGTGCGACACACCAGGGATGAGCAAAGTTCCCTCACACCCCTCGTTGAGCGTCTACATTTCTTTCCTAGAAAATGAGGCACATTGTTTGCTCTTTGTGCTCTATCAACGAATCCGTTACCTCTATATGTTCCATTGACCAGGTATTAATGCAAATAAAACTTTCAAGATCATTTGCTATTTGGCAAAAAAAAGTGCTGACCTCGTTTAAAGAGCGAGCTGTTTAAATAAGATGAGGTTGATAGATGGGCCACAAACTAAAACTTTCCTCTCATCTCTGAACTTTCTTGCAGTGCGACGAGAGTGTGTGAGTGTGAGTGCGTAGACATCTTCTTAGAACTTTAGGGCACGCACATGACCCCTATTTACAAAAGAATGCTTATTTTCTTAGATAATATTAAAAAATTAGTTTTCATAGATGTTCTTCACATTTTTTATCGAATTTGAAAAAATCAATCAAATACTTTTATTTCATGACTAATAGTATTAAGGCGAAAGAATTTAATAAAGTTAATTCTGGACATATCCATTCAATTTTTTTTAATTACGTCAGAAATCAAAAGTATTTTGCATTCAGTGTGGCAACTAGAGATTTCGATTCAGTCGCGCTTCTGGGGCCATTCGTACTTGAATTCCTAAAATAAAAATTAGCTTGAACGGAAAATAATAATGCTTAGCAAAGCGAAGCTGTATTAAATATTTGCACCACTTATATAAAATTACAAAATATCACTGAAATAAATAAAGACTAGAATATAAAGGTCAATGGAGCTATAATTCTTCGGTGAAAATCTTTCCTGCACTGAATACGGTCGTTCTAAGTTGTGTTTCCCGTCAAAAATCGTTAGATTTTCCTCAAGAAAGATTTTTCTAACACAAAACCCAACAATGTGGTTTTTATTTCTATACACCAAAGTTGAAAATAACTAGAAGATGAGTGGCAACAGTTGGGAAATTTAGGGAACCAGCTTCGATTGAAAATATTGGAATATTCTTCATTCTCACCATGTCAGTCTTTTTTCTCATATGGAACTCGCTCTTAGATGTATAGAAACGAATGTAAGTTTAAAATATTTAGCTTCTATATTTTATTTCAAGAAAAATACCTGAAATTTCCCACGATCCGGTATTGCAAATACAGCTCATTAATGAAGATTCGTTGCACTTTCCCTTGCAACTACAAGTGGATTCCTGAGAGTCTGACGGCGTCTCCAGCGGCTCCGTAGAGAGCGGCCAAGTCGACAGCTTGACAGGGTGTGCCGCGGCAACTTGTGTCGTCTAGCCTCTGGAAAAAATTCCCCCTGGAAGAGTCTATGCTTCTGTCTGACGGAGATATTCCGATATTATTACCGTGAGCCCCATCGATAACATCTTTTTGTGATGCTCGTCTATGTCTTAGTTTATTTTTTCTGTTCAAGAAACTGGACTCCATGAGACATCTACTTGACGCCGCTGCCACTCTTTTCTGTAGAATTAATGTTTCCGCTTCTAGGGCTTCCAGAAACCCATCTTCATGTGGCAGCATTGCTGACTCAACGTGCACTGCAAAAAGAAGTTATGAATTATAAAATCTGTGTTTAATTTCGAAAAACTTGTACCCAAGTTATTTGTACGTATACACATGTACTTTTTGAAAAACATCAAAAAATTTCGATGGCTTCAAAGTTAGAGTAGAATACGTTACCTTACCTCTACGTTACGTAACTAGAGCTACATTTCTTACACTCATAGCTCCACCTGGATTTGTCGATCATAAGGCGAGTCTTGGCAGCTTCAAGTTCTTTTTTGAGACGCGCCTGCGTTTCTTTCAGATGCTTAATTCGTTCTTCAGGTGAAGGAGGAGTCAAGCTCAGTTCTTGGGCAACTGGTTTCTGCTTTTTAACCGTCGTTCCTGTCGAATTAACTTCGTTTTCCAAGCGCCGCCGAGTTTCGTATCTCATGACTTCGTCTTCAGTGTATTCTTGAAGTTGAGGATCGTCGCTCACCCTCACTGCGCTCAGGTCAAGGGACTCGCAAACGTCAATGCCAGCCTCGTAGGTCGAGTTGGGAGGAGGAGGCTCTTCCTTCCTTCGCTTGTCTTTAGAACTGCCGACCACGCCAGACGTAGGGTCGTACATTTGAGTTTCACTGACTCGTTCTGCGGACAGTAGATATGAAATTCAGCATCAGTAGGAAAGTAGAAGGGCTAGATAAAAATCAAACAGCGTGATGACTGTCATCGAAAGCGCAAGTACTGTCAGCTTAGTTAAACGGTCGTACTAGAGCAACTGTAGAAATTTTTCACCTTTAAGTGGCATGGAAGAATTTCCATCATCGTCCAGCCCCGAGTCTTGAGACGAGCCAAAAGACGAACATTCGGAATCACGGATGACGGATTCATATCCTGAACTTTCACCCTGGCGGCAGTCGCTGGCGCCTTGGAAACCAACTTGCGAGCGGCGTCCAGTTCGGCTGCAGGTCACCTGTAAATTGTACGATGCCGTTAGTCGTCTTCGAAAACTTAAAGTAGGAACATTTTGGTTTGTACACCTACATAATCACGTTTCCACACCCTAAATCATACTAACGAAAGTAGACGAGTCGTTAAAAGCAACAGGTTTCGTGCAGCAGGGTTGTATCTGTTTGAAAATTCACAGTTCTACAATACCTTCAAGCCAACTCCCGAGTCTGCTCCTGAATCATAGCCGTGGTATGTTGACGAACTGGACCCAGAAGCGTTGAGCGGGTGAAGACTAAGGTTCTCTCGCTGGAAAACTGAACATTTTCCTCTACCGCTGAGGTCCTGTTTTACGCTCCCACTCCGCGCTGATTCCCTGGACGAGTCTCTTTTGCCGGATCTGATTCCTGCCGTACTTCCATTGCTGCTAACCAGTCGATACTCGGTATTCTTCCGAGAACTTTTGCTTCTCGTTTTATCGCCTTCGAATTTGCTCGACTGCTTCGCTAATTTAGCGTTCTCTCCTTCTTTGCCCGGCCTTGAGTCTCTCGGGCTTCGCTGCTCGTCTTTCGCAAAATCTGAGTCTCGAGCTTTCCTATCGGGTAATTTTTCTATGTCTTTATCTCTGCTCTTTTTACTAATTTTATCAGAATTCCTTAAAACATGTGTAACAGGTTCCTTTGCAGCATTTTTACTGGCGCCTTTGGAGCTCTTCTTAGGTGAGTCTTTGGATGCACTGTTCCTCCTCGCTCCGCTGAAAAATCGACTCCAGCTCAGTTTACTAACGCTGGATGACGCTTCTATTTCTGTTGCTTCTTTGCTTGCTTTCTTGCTCGACTGGTGCATACCTATTTTCTTCTTTTTCTTGTCTTTTTTCACCTTCGCATGTTTGAAATTGACTTCATCGTCAGAGAGAGAAGTCATGTTCGGAGGAGGGTTTTCAGCTATCGGATCTTCTGCAATGGGCGAAGGTTTTCTGTCTTCAACTTTGCTCTCTGGAGCTTGAAGAGATGCTGTATACCGCAAGTTTCCAGTCATTATTAAGTCTGGAGGTCTGTGAGCAGTCAAACTACTTAAACTTACATAATTACTGGGCAAATAAGGCATAATATCACTTTGAATATCATAAACTGTGTCATTGAAATCTTTCGAAAAATCAGAAGCAGAATCATCCGCATCTGCCCTACAGTCTTCGGACTCACTTATCACTTCTATTTCTTCAGGTAGTAATGACTTCCAGTCAAAGTTATACTCGGGTTCTAAAATCAGGTTTGAAATATTTTCTTCACCATTGTACATCGGAGGCGCACATTGTTCCTGGATGTTTTGCTCTTCAGTCACGAGTTCGTCTTCAATTGGTCTGATGAGCAGGTCAGGTAGCATGGTTCCGTTCACGGAATGTTGGCACAACGTTGAATTCCGACGAGGAGCCTGTTTTGCCAAATTTTTGTAAAATTGGTGTAACTTCCGTAATTCCTCTAGTCTTTGGGCAAAGTAGTGCGTTTTCGCCATGAATCCTGGATCCTGGATCATTTCTTCAAACCTGGTACTGGTAGGTAGTTCTATTTGGCAGATCTGCAATAACGAACTTTTATTAGACCTTTCTGGAATTTTTATTGTTAGATCAAACAAGTTCCTCTTTTGGGAAACTGACGAGGTTGCATGAAACGTTACAAGAATGATCTAAGCGTTTACAGTATAAAACTAGATTTAACCGAGCATTTCAGATAGTTAGGGGGAACATTTTGTCTTACCTCAGATCATAGTTAGAGGATTTCAACAGACATCTGACATTCATAAAAAATTTATCGGAAGAATATCCATTAAACATGTTTTTGAGTTCTCAGGAAAGAAACCAAAAAATAGAGGAAAGAACATTACTTACATCGTCATCCAATTGGACCTGACGATACTGGTTGACCTCAGGCGCGTCTGCAACGGAAGGATCATTTGTCACTTCACTAGCCTTTAGTTCACTCTTTGTGGAAGCTTCATTTTCTTCTTCGACTGAATCCTGCAAACACAGATGGGCCAACGCTAAGTGTTAAATGTCTAGAGCTGCCTCACCACTAGTTTCCTATTTAGATTGCATGCAAAAGCTCCTTCATTTAAGTACGTTTACGTTTGTTTCAATAACTAATGCGCCAGTAATGCACTCTTATGTGTACTGATAATGCACATTTGAAGCCAAGTGTGGGGCATGTTTCGAACTCGAATAGGGTAAATGCGTCGAGACTTGATTTATTTTCTATCATCCACATATTAAGGAGAACATTTTCTTCGTAGCAAGCGCGAAACAATTAAGAATTTATTTGATTTGGATTCAACATTGGGAAACAGCAATCGTGTCTCATTTCCCATAAGTTCGTTTCTCATCAAATTTGGTACTTATGGTATACTCATTAATTTGAAGCAGATTACAATGTTTGGATGTTATAGAATAAATTTAAAGATCTAACAAGGCGAGTGAGAGAAAACTGATGCAGCCAGGTGAGCTGAAAAGAAAATTAATTCTCAAAAGTTAATGGATGTAAATATTTCTCATTCAAAGTTGTTTTGGTAGATTTGGCTCACAATTTATGAAAGGTAAAAAAATGAAAACGCAAAGATTCCACGTAGAATCAACAATGGCTGAATTAAATAATCTGAGCTAACTGCATAAAAGACCCAATTCTAATACTTGAAATAATACCATAGATTACTGAATACCACAACCAAGGATCCTGCACACACACATGCACCCACTAACAGAAGCAATCCTCCTAACCAGTACTAAATGACTATCTATTGTTGTTTAAATATGCCCATCATTACAAGAGGAATTGAGCAGGTCACCAATTAGCAAATTGGACTTTGTTTCACCCGGTGAACAGAGCCCGAGAGCCTCGCATCACGCAAGGGCACCAAAGCCGCCGTTGTGAGTCGAGCTACTCAAAGGATTCCATTAACATGTTTTTCTCAGTAATATACTTAATCAAAGTTTTTTTAAGGGTAGAAAAATAAATAATTTTAGTTATAAATATGTTGACGTGCATGGATAAAAGCAAAATCTAATAGATCATCGAAAAAGAAGGTCACCAAGAATCTCATTTTCAGTTTCCCAACAAACGGAATTTCCCTCATTTGTCTCAACTTTGTCTCAACTGTCTCTTTTCTCTCATTTGCCGCTGAAAAATTTATCTACCTTCTGGTATTCCCACAAAGCGTAATGACATGAAACCGTTAATGATTTCCGTTCTCACCGCACTGGGTTCGACCTCTTCCTGCACTGGCGGCAAGTACCGCCTCACAGGCTGGAGGTTCCTCAGGGAGAAGGTCGGGCCTTCGACTTGAAGGTCTTCTTCTGTGACCTGCGTCCAGGAGTCGACGAGCTCCACGGGCTCAAGCGGCTCCTCCACTTCAATGAACTCGCACTCCTCCCACACCATCGGTTCACCTTCACCGAGGAACTGAAAAAGTGGAATTCCTGTTACTAATTTGCTTCTCAGATAGGTCGATGTTTCCTCAGTTCCATATATCTTCAGCTAAAACAGATATTTTTTGATTAATTAAGCATCATACGTGCTATTTAATTCTTCACGGTTGATTTTATAATTCTATCATGTACTTAAGCGCAATTACAGCTCCTACAATGGCACTAATGCTTCTTCAATGGGGAAGGCAATTCGATACCATAGACCGAACAAAAGGAAATGTCTCTTAAAACAATATTAGCTAAAAATTACTCGTTTGAGATAAACTCTGGCTTCTGGCGCTGCTTCTTCATCGTCCACATCATCGACGGAGAGTTGTGACGCCGTATCGTCCTCGTGTGCCTCCTCTGTGGACACCTCTGAGGTGCCGTCCGACCGGTCGCTGCCCTGCGGATCTGGGAACGCCTGGCCTGAGCTGGAAGACTTGCACGCTTCCGTCGACAGCGCGTCCGTGTCGCCTCTCCGCGAGTCTGGGAGCACAACGATGGCTAGCTAAACTTGAACCAAAATTTGGCCACTGGGGAAAACTTAATGAAGAGCAAATAAGAGAGCGTGGTCCTCGAAGGGATGAAATTTTACATTCAGCTTGGAGATGGTGTTATTCTACTTTATGGTATGCGTTTAAGTAAACAAGCACACCACCAAATATGTACTCTTCAACTTCAATATGTACTCTTAGTTGCTTATAGTACTATTACTGAAAGCGTATTCTACTATCTGCAAATGAAATAAGGAATGCAAGATCATTTCCTAATCTCTACTGAGGAATTTACTACCATTTTGAATCACACAAATATAACATTAAAGCTTCAATAAAATTACTTAAACTAAAAAATTGCTTCATTTTATTTCTTTCACCTAAACTGCACAACTGGGAAAGTAATGTATACAATTATTGCAATAAAAATCAGTAACTGACTCACTGAAACTTTAAGCGTTTTATGTTGCACCATAAATTATAATTTTGACGTTATTCACAAGACCGCTGCTCTAGATGCACATTGGTCTAGCCTGGAATACGCGTTCAGATAGCACATTTGATGTTTGTTGCCTGCTACGCTGATACATTGCATTGCACCAATCTTAAATTCAAAATTTTTATTCCTATAATTTCTGTGAAAAAATTCATTTTTTGAGAGAGTAAACACCACCATGCATTATCGATATGCAAGAACCATTTTAGATGTCTCATACATAAATGAAATGTACGTTCCACCTATCTACAGCTAACCGAGAGTGCAAGTGATAAATGCGCTGGCCTTAAATGGCGTAAAGATTTCAAATTTTACCAAACAGAAGCAATAAAGGTGTGCATTTTCCACCGAATGCGTGTATACTTGTTTTAGACATGTCTGCAAACATTTCATAGTTTCAGTAGTTTGTTGATGGTTTTCTAGAACTTCTTAAAGGTAATATTGATACATAGTATAGCCATTGCAATTTTGAAATTTTTTTGTAACCATTCTGTCTCAGTAGACTAGAAAACTGGTTCCCATGGTATAAGATTGGTGATAGATGACCTATGCTGCACAAGATGAAAAGGTTATTAATTACCTGAAGCAAGAGCCACAACTGCACTTCGTAGAAAAGTAGTCCCATTTTCGTTGATTGGTTTGAGGTTGTGGCCAGCATCGCTTGGCTTATCTGTTCTGTCGACTGTTTCTGGCTGGGTTACGCTCAAATCTTTTGTTTCTTCAACTACCTTTTTAGCAGGGCTTTCTTGTTGAATTTTCTTAGAAGAATCCTCTCTCTCGAGGTTATTTGTTACTGTTTGATGCGCATTCTGAAGCTCTTTCTTTGGAGAAGCACTTGCAGTTGGCGTATCTATATGTGCTGGGTTGCTATGCCTGCATTTGCTAGGCGAAGAGTTTTCCGAAGAATTTTTCTCGGATATATTATTCGCTAGCGCAACTTGTTCTGGCTCTGAAACGTTCGGAAATCGCTGCTGTGGACCGTTAAAAGAGCGTCTTCGGTGAAGAGAGTCTTTTGAATGAGTGGAAATTTTCGAGGAATCTTTTTTGAGTTCTCTGCCATCGCTGCTCCTCCTCTTGTCTCGATGTTTATCTCGATGCTTTGGAGACCCTTCGTCTAATTCACTCGTTTTGAACTGAGTCATTTCCTTGAATGGCTTGTGCTTAGGACTCTTGTTTTGGGCATCTTTGATATGACTTTGAGAATTTTGAGTCTCAACCCATTTTTGAATCATCACCTTCTTCACATCGTCCATATAACCATAAGTGGCTTCAGGGCCGTCAATCCAAGTCTCCAGTTCATATTCTTTAATCTTTTGGCTCTCCAAGACTTTAGATTTGTGAAAGCGGGGACCATCGACCCACTGCTCGTCACTCGGACCCGGCCCACACGTAACGATATTTTCCGTGAGGGGCGTTTTTCTCTGCCGACTCCCATGTGAACATTTCAAGTGCTTCGGGGACACCACAGAACCGTTTTTAATCAAGTGCGAACAGTGTTTACATGGACTTCGACTAGAAGTGTTTGGAGAATATTTAACTGATTCCATGGGGTCTAGATTCCCATGTTCTTTCCCACCAGTGGGATCATTTTCACAACACTTGTCTTTTTGCTTGAGTGGTGAATGAGAATCTTTACTGGTTCCATGCTTCGGTGACTTTTTTTGAATTATTTTTCTTGGCGTCCTTGGTGAATCTTGCTGGCGTGTTGCGTCCACAGAAGAGCCTCTCAGTGCTTTACGTATCGAGCACCGATTTTCTGGAGACGAACTCGAGGGCAGGAAGACAGGAGGATGTTCGCTGTCTGTGGCATCGTCAGCGCCAGGACCGACGTAGATCACCGTGTCACACGACTGCAAACAAAATTCTCAATAAGAATTCAGTCTTTTACTCGTTGAATTTGATTGTGTAACTTACCTCATTTTAAAGGTCATGATGTGAAATTTAAATTATATGAGGATATTTGATCTATCAGCATACTTTCCCCAATGTAAGCGTTAGTTACATCACGCACCGACGTTCAGTAGAATTAACACCCACCAGTTCTGAGGAAGAAGGATCCATGGAAGAAGACCCCGTGTCGGTGATGGTTCCTCTTGATGATCTTCCGCTCCTGGACTCCTCCGACGACCCGCCGCTTCCAGAGCCGCCGATTTGCGGCTGCCAAACAATGTGATGAGCTAAAATGGTTTACTTTGTATCTTGAATACTCTTTTTAAATTATCGGAGAAATTTTACGCAAATCGCATTTATCGCCATACATAATTTTACGCATAAGAAGGGTAAAATGACGATATATTACTAAATAAACCTCAGTAAATAATTGCACCAAGTCACAGTGTAATTTTCATTTCCATTCAACCTTTATGCCTCCGAAAGAGTTATTCATGCTCCACTGACACATGTTATTTCGAACGAATGAGTCAGTTTGTGCGAAATGCTTTTTCAATCATTTAAAACTTTAGGTTTAAATTAGCTTGGACGTTTGGTCGGTAGGAGAATACAACTTAAACTACAACAGATCCTGGTGAGCAGAATAAGACGCTCTCCGTTAGATAAGTATGAAAGTAACTAACATAAAAGCCACAGATCTTGGAGAGCTGAATATGACGCTCTACGTTAGATGAATCTGAGAGTAAATGACCCAAAAGCAACAGATCTTGGAGAGCTGAATATGGCGCTCTACGTTAGATGAACACAATTCAAAAAGGAACCGATCCTGGAGAGCTGAATAAGACGCTAAATGAGTCTGTGAGTAACTGACCTTGACACGGCGGCGCCTGAGCCGATGCACCCTGGCGGCTAGCTGGATGGAGGCGAGGGTGTCCTGGTACTTGTGGGGCTCGGCGCTCACGTGGACGATCATGGAGGTCACGCACCGCAGCGACCCCACGCACTCCCGCACCAGGCCCCCCAGCAGCCCCAGCTGCACCTGCCTGCCACCCACACGGCTGGGGTTCAGATACTGAGTGGTTTGCGATTTTACCGACTTCTGATAGTATGCCTGCCACCGGCACATCTGGGGTGCAGATACCGTGGGGTGCGTAATTTGTTTGGACAATTTTTCCCAACTTCTGACAGCGTGCCCATGAAATTTAGATACTCTGTGGTTTGGAATTCAAATGGAAACTTTTTACCAACTTCAGATAGTATCCCTGCCCCCTACAGAGCTATGGTGAGACACTGTGAGGTATGGAATGTATTTGGGGAGTTTTCCCAAACTTGTGATAGTATGCCTGACATCCACACAGCTGTGTTTCAGAGACTGCTTGGTATGGAATATATTTGAGGACTTTTTCAATTTCTGACAGTGTCTCAAATTAGTCCATTGATACGCCATGCATGTGATATTTTGGAAATTTTGTGAGCGAACTTTGTAGTTTTCTACCATCAAAATATTTCAGATCTTCGCGAAATGAGTAACCGTCTTCAAATTAAATAATCTTACAATTAAAAATTCCGCTCACATCGAGTTTATGGAGCAATGGTCCCTGCGCAAAATGATTAAAGAAAAACTTCCTGCATTGATGTCATTGGTGAGCTTATGTTTGAACTCCAATTTTAACGCCTATCTCAATTCTTGATTCAATCGCTCATCTTAACTCTTAAACGAATTGAATTGAAGAGGCAGACGAGAAGACCCTCTTACTTTTGAGGAGGTTGCTTCTGTCCGTTGATGATGGCGAGGATTGTGTTACCGAGGGCTGAGAGGGTGACGGCTCTGCCGCCTGAGGATCTTGACCCTCGGTCCACGGGGCCGAAGTCGAGGAGATGAAGCCTGCCCCAGCACCCTGCGCGCCAGACAAGAAAAGAAAGAATAACAGTTTACCAAGCCGTCAATATCGCTAGGCTAGAACTTAAAACTACACACATAAGATTTTAAGCAATTTAAACAATTTATTTCCGACAAGTGATACAGTAATAGATTGTATCTTAAGTCTGGTACAATGGACTCTTTGCTGGATAAATGGCTAGATGAGTGAATCCAGGCTAGAATCTTGGCTAGATGAGTGAATCCAGGCTAGAATCTTGGCTAAATGAGTGAATATTAGGATGACTGGTGTGCATTGAGCCAGTTTACATATTTAAGTAGCTGAACAGCCATAACCTTTGGATGATTGAGTGATTTATTTTCGAGGTCAAAAAACAAGAGCTACAGAAACAGTGCAGTGGCATAAAAAGTCTAATCTTTGATTACCATTCACATTCTTTCGCATTTTTGAGGCAGTGATTCCAACGAAGACAGAGACTGAACGTTCGTTAAAATTTCAATCAATAGCTCGAGCTGAAAAATAACACAACGGCATCGATCCCCCACAGATGCAAGTATCCAACCCACGGACACAGTCTGGAGTTCAAAAAAATTCAAAAAATTTGGATAGAATTAAAAAATGAGAGAACAGCAGTAATGGGAATTGGGCACCAATATTGAGATCAATGCCGACTGAAGATCCAATACATGTTTGGTGCCTTCACAAGGGCATTGTGAAAGTATGCTTGCGTTGCACTGCCCAATGCACCCTAATGACTGTGAGATCAAAGTTTGTAATGCCTGTACATTAACCTCGTATTACAACAATGGCATAGATGGGACTAACATGTAATTGCTTCAATGTACGGATTTGCATTTAGTGCACTGACTTCAGGCCAGGGAGATAACCATTTTTTGAAAAAAATTACATCTCGTTCAATTTTAATTTATTGAATAACCCAAATTTCAATTAATTCATCATCTGTAAAAAAAGATTTTTTCATCAAACATGGAATTTTTATATCACAGACTCCAAATCAGCCATTTTGATCTTTTATCAAAAAACAGTGTTGTTGAGATATTGAGTCATTGTTTGCTCATTGCTAACAATCTTCCCGATTCTCCTACAGCGTTGTTAAGTAGGTGTAGAACATTGAACTGTCAGATTAGAAATCAACAAGTCATCTTGAAGCACCAACCTGTGCTTGCCATTCCACCACACCCAGCCAAGGGTTTGCCCTTTTCCTGCTGGTAGATGTTGAGTGAGAAGAGCAGATGAGCAGGTCTGCCAAACTCGTCAACATGTCGGGCCGATAGGACGAGGTCGAGCAGCTGAGCGGCGTGGCCGGGTGTCGGCGCGGGCACTTCGCGTGCCCTCTTCAGCAGGCTGGGTATCAGCTCGTCGTCGCTGGGGCAGGACCCGGACAACTCGAGGCTGGACCCGGGACATCCGCTGCCCGACTTCTCTCCGTCCTTGCATGTCGGGGCTTGGTGATCTAAGTGTATATGGGGAGAATGCGATCTTGGTGCTCTAAATAGAATGCGTTGTTAGTATTTGTGTAGGTGCAAGGTAAAAGGATGAAGGGGACTCTGACATAAGGAATAATATTTTCGAAAGTCCGGTTAACACTGACAAAGTTCCAATTCAATTTTAGGTTGGACGCCGACTTCTTTCCGTCCTTGCATGTCGAGGCTTGATCACCTAAATGTAATATTGAATGCGTCGTTGGTATTTGTGAAGGTACACAGTAAAGGCTGGAGGATATTCTGGCGTGAGGAATAGGGTCCAAATATTTCTAAAGGACCGGTAAAAACTCAAAAAAAATGTTTACAATAAAACCACCATGCCATGTTATATGAATGTGACGACTGTTGCTGGTGGTAGACAACAAAGTCTACATGTCAGTTGACTTGCCACTGACAGAATTTTATTATTCGCAAAACCACATTAGCCTTAGACAGAACATGAAACTGAATTACCTATTCTCTGCTTGGATTTATTATTCCATGACAGCATTTCTACATTTTAGAATTGATTAAGTTAATGAATACCAAACAAAACGTTAGAATAAATGCATTTCGAAAACCAATGGCTATAAAAGGGAGGGATCAAGTCTCTATCCCTCAATATCGCGCTAAAAATTGCATTTGGTTCCCTCACCTTGCGACGTTGTGCCAGCAAACGGCTGCAGCAAATCCACGACTTGGTCGCCAGGCCCAATCTGCACCGCACACACCGTCACACTCCATGACTTCTGCTCTCCCGCCTGGTTCTCCTGAATTTTTCCCTCCTGTAAGAAACAAATTTTGTTGAATTAAAATTTGTTAGTGGGTAATGTTACTTACGGAGTGGGTTAAATCATCCTGTTCAAAATCAATTACGGGAAACTTAAGATGCATAAAAAGTTTTAGAGATAATCAAATGATCCAGGAGAGTTTGAAATTTTATTTTCATGTTGAGTGCGGAATTTTATATATTTTAGGTGACCATCAATCAAAGACCGCGCGCTACTTTAACACGTGTTCATACAAGCATGAGCTAAATAAATTGTAGGGTTTGTTATTTATTTCATCCAAGACCTGCAGGGTAATGCACTCAACTTCTTGAGGAATGCTTCCTTTAAATTCCTATAAGGTATCAGGTAAGTCCTTTCTTTATAATATTCCCAAAGGAAGAAACCACAAGCATTGAAATCGGTGGATCGGAGTGGCTAGGACAGGCTCCTGGCACATGAAATTGATGGGTGGGGAAAGATTGTTTTTAGCACCGCCATTGGTGCTCATGCTGTATGAGACGTGTAGCTCATCTAGCATGATTGTTGGTGAATTACATACAATACTTCAATAAACTTCATATTTCATTAATTGATTAAAATCATTACGAACTCTTTATTTGTCGTGATTTTCCTTGCAGGGGTTTTTAAGAAATGTAGTTTACCTAAAACTAAACCACTTGAAAAATAAATCAAGTGGATTAAAAACATTCTCGACTAAAGTTCATAAGGCTATAGCTGATAAAATAGCACCGTGCATATCTAATATTATCAACCAATCACTAGTCCAAGGTATCTTTCCCAACTCTCTCAAAATTGCCAGAGTGATCCCTATTTTTAAAAATGGTGATAAAAATTGC